>ML789647.1:169434-218529 GCA_009831015.1 Picea engelmannii
AATGTCAATCAATTGCCCCTCAACAACCATTTGTGGCACCAAAAATGTATCCTCCCTTCTATTTTCCCTAGAAGCCATCTCCAATCCTTGATACCATAGCCATAGGGCTTTAGTATAAAACCAAAATATTTTAGTTCATTTTGAATCTAGACCACCCTATATTGCAGATGGTGGATCATGTATGTTACTTCATCTTGCAACTCATTAAAACTTATGGAGGATTTTAGGAGATTGACCTCCATACCCGTCACCTTACATAATAGATCCAAAAGTTCTTTGTACATATGTATGTCTCTAACAAAACGAAGACCAAATAATAGTGTGTAGTTCTTCCTGTGTATATCCCACTCCCTTGTGTATGAATTGACCTCCAAGGAACCCAAATTGTTCCACTGATATAACCTTTGATAAGATTATTTTCAAACATGCAGTAATCACTTTAGAAAGGATATTGTAAATGAAGTTGCACGATGATATCAGACAAAAATCCTCAAAGGAATTCGACTTTTCAACTTTAGGGATAAGTGCAATGAAGGAAGTGTGAATGGTCAGATTTGCATAGATCCTGTGTGAATGGCAAATTTTTTTTTTTTTAAATACCCCAATATTGGTCGCTTTAGCGACCAACCTGTTAGTCATTAGAGCGACCAACCTATTTGTCGCTAGTATAGAAAATTGGTCGCAAACATCAATAGGTTAGTCGCTTTAGCGACCAACCTGTTCGTCGCTGGAGCGACCAACCTGTTCGTCGCTAGTATAGAAAATTGGTCACAAACATCAACAAGTTGGTTGCTTTAGTGACTAACCTGTTAGTCGCTAGAGCAACCAACCTGTTCATCGTTAGTCAGTTAGCGACTAACTGATCCTCCTTCTTTTGACCTTTTTAACTCATGGTTTGGTCGTTCTTGCGACTAATATTAGTCATTTGACCGACTAAAATTCGTCGCTAGCCGAACATTTCCCTATTGTGAATAGGCTTCTTTTTCCGGTCGCTAGACCGACGAAGATCCATGTGTGGTCACTAGACCAATGAATGAATTCCGACGAAAAAAAAATTTATCTTGGTCGCAAAAACGACACTATGCCGACAAAAATTCGTCTCTACTTCGTCGCAAAAATGTTCAAATTTAATAGTGAACTAATTTTGACTCCCTACCAGCTATTTGACAAATTATATTTGGAGGTACATTTACTGCATCAACTCATTTTTAAGAGCATAAAACTTTCTCTTATTTACCTCCCAAAGAGATTTTACTTGCTTTGATACCACTTGATGACCCATCAGGTCTATGACTCCACACTAGGCAGCCTTAAATAAGTAAAGGATACACTATAAGCCTCTAAAAGGAGACTTCAAACCCTTATGTAACTCCATATTTTAAATACTTCCCTATAATAGTTTTTATAAACATTGAAGGATTCGGTTTTCTAGTTCACAAGTTCACTAGTTTTGTTTTCTATGCATCTATACCACGATTCCCCTTTTCTCTGTACTTAGCCTCAGCCTCCACCTTGTAGAAAAAGACTATAGCCATATTACACACAATGTACTCAACACATAATATTAAGTTCTAAGACTTAAACCATTCCACAAATATACGTAGTCGGATTCCAAACAACTCAAAACTATACCTCATAACCGTTACGGGTCCGCTCCAAGCTATGGTCCACCAAACTCCTTTACAACCTCCGAAATGTTACCAACCGTCCGATTGGGTGATCAGATTTCAAAATAAACCAAAAGCAGATTTTATTTAGAATTTTGGTCACGCTCCACTGTGTGAACCTCCTTTCTGCTTCTCGCCCCGATATGGATATTCTCCATAGATTTAAACCCTTGCTACGATCAATTGTTACCATTTAAATCTTTTTCAACCCTTTGTTCTTCGCCTCTGTCAGGGTTGGATCCATCCAATCGACGATTATTATAAACTTTTTATCTGATCCAATGGTACATATAGATTACTTATCTGCATTCATGATTTTACAATTAGAATACAATGAATCTCAACTTCTTCCCTAGATCTAACTGTTCCATGTTAACGAGTTTCAGATTTTATGTAATGGATCTTGTTAATTAACCAGTTATAACCTTACTACAACACATTTTACGCAGAGATATATAAAAATGTATATATATATATATATATCAATCACACATAACCCAAGTCCTATTATAATAGTTTCCACAGAGGTTAAACACACAAAATAACCGTCACATCCTCAATGACATGATTTAACTTTCATGAACATAGATTCCTTCAGATTAAGCTCGAAACATAGCTTTCCACACTATATTAATTCAATATAAATGAACTACACATAGCCAAATAAACTTGATCATTTGACTGCTAACCTCTATTTTGTCCTTAGGCCTGATTTACATTCAAATGGCCACTAACTCAACTAAAAAAATCCTTCTCTCTATCCAACCTCTCTTGCCTAACCTTTGACCTCTAATTCCCACAAGACTATAATAAATATACAAAAGGATATTGAACTGTAAATTGTTCAGATCCACAAATAACTCAATCAATCTCCTAAGGATCCTCTAAGATTCCCAAATCTCTCCAAATATCACTAAGATCTCTCACTAAACATAATCTTAGGATTCTACAAATATTCAAGAGATCCACTCACTCTAAAATCTCTCAACAAACCAACTCTCACTCACTCATGTTCTCATACATTTGAGAAAAATTAAAAATAAAATCATCACCAACTCCTTATCCTATGTATCTTACTCCTTACTCATAAAAACATAGGAAATTACAAATAAATCAAGACTTTGGGAACCAACTCCCTTGAAAACACAAGATCTCTTGGTCTAGGCAATTGTACAATATTTTGGAAGCATGATGCTCCTTCATCATCTCCCATTTATAATAAAGGAGAATCAATTGTATACGCATCTAACATTGTCTTGTGTATTGCATATATTGTAAAAGGAATTTTCCCCCCTTGAAGTGGATTATTCATTGGATATTTTTTGGAGTTTAGTTCATAACATTTGGCATCAGAGATTATGATCCTAGGGTTTCACTCCTTCAACCAAGACATCTTGGCTTTTTCACTACAACTTATTTTCTGGGATGCTTCAAATAGAGAAACTTGAAGGATACTCATGAATCATATCATAGTAAGGCTGGAAAATTTTTAGGTTCTATTTCATTATACTTTCAGAGATATATCCTATGGAAGATAATATTGGTGACTGATCCTGAAATTAGTTTTAAATGAGTCATCTTGGAATTTTTGCTACAACTATTTTTTTGGAAAGTTTCAAATACTTAAATTCCATGGAGAGAGAGGGGACACATAACAATATAGGTGATCAAAATTTCAAGTTTTAGTTAGCGATAATGTCAGAGATATAGTCTATGGAAGATAAGGTTTGTGACTAATACTAAAATAAATTTTAAAGGAGTCATCTTGGAGTTTTCGTTATAATTTTTTTTGGTGAAGTTTAAGATTCTAAATTTTTTAGAATCTTGAGAAGAGATAGTGAATTACATGTGGAACAATTTTCATATTTTGAATCATTATAAATTATGAAATATATCTTGTGGAAGTTAGGGTTTTTGACTAGTTCTGAAATTAATCTTAAATAAGTCATTTTGGCATTTATGTTATAACTTTTTTCTAGTGAAGTTTCATAGTATGAAATTTTTAGGTGTTTAAGAAATCATATCAGAGTATTACAAGCTAAAGTTTTAGACTTGTAAGGGATCAAATTTCAGAGATATATCATGTCAAAGGTCATCTATACAAAGATTCTCCAAATTAGGTTTTGAAAGGTACCTAACTTACAATTGGAATATTTTTTTATTGGAAGATATATTTTTGGTGATTCAAAATTTGTGATAAAGAGGAAGAAGTGAATAATTATCATTTTTTCACATGGCTCCGAAGGGCACTCCAAAATTTACTTCACCAACTAAACCAACATAGATCTAAACTGTTACTGAAGAAGAAAGAGAAGAGATTTTTCACCAAATGGAATAGTTGGAAAAACAGATAAATGAAAATAGTGCAGAAATGGAAAATAAGATGGATGAAAATAAGAATAAAATGGAAAATAAGATGGATGAAAATATGGATCAAATGGAAAAGAAGATGGATGAAATGGAAAATAAGATGGATAAAATATGGAATAATTACAAATTTCCATGTCAGCTATCATACAAACCCTAGATGGGAGGCTTTTGAAAAGTGACACTGTAACTGAAGAGACTCATGAAAATAAAGGTAGTATTCAAGTTGAACAACCTTCCAATAATAATTATTTTCAGGTGGATTTAACTCTACTAGCAGAGTTAATTATGGATGGGTTCCTAACAGTGTCAACTTTTACAATATTGAATTAAATAAGTTTGATGGAACATAAGCCTTTACATGGGTGAACCAATTAGAAAAATACTTTGAATTACATAATATTATGGATGATAAAAAAATGATTTCCTTAACAACTTTGTACTTTGAGATAAAATCATATCAATGATATCAGTGGGTATTCAAAAGGAATCCCCATTCTTACCATTATACTCAGAGTTTGTTTACAAGAGACTTAAAATCATAATATTACATGGGTGGAATACAAAAAGACGTTAAACATGATCTTTCCTTAAAACATCCTGAAAATATTATGGAGGCTATGCAATTTGGTCGTCATATTCAATTCAAGAATAGAGTTACACACAATTCTACCACTAGAACATATGCATGAAACATATGTATATTTGGGGTTCATAGGGAAACCCTACCTCAACCTACTTGGATATCATCAAAGGAAGCAAAAAATGGTTGTAATAAAAAATGGTCAAAAGGGCATAAATGTCAAGAAACAAAAAAATTCACCTTGGAGAATAATGATGAAGAGGAAATGGATGCATCTATGAAAAGGGATGAGGAAGAAATTGTGAACCTAAAAGAGAAAGACAAAGATGTAGAAATTCTTAACAACAGTGAGAGGTGTGAAATATATGTTCATGCATTGGCAGGTTTGTGAGCACCTCAAACCCTTAAGATTGCAGGATTCATTAAGAAGAAAAGGGTCACATTGCTTATTGAATCAAGGACTACCCATAATTTCATGGACAAAATATTAGTAGAGAGCCTCAATTGTTTCGTGTAGCTAGTGACAAATTTTCAAGTTTTAGTTGCTAATGGAGGTAGTATTGTTTGTGGAGGAAATTTCACAACATTAAACTTAGTATGGGAGATTATAACTTAGAAATATCAATGTATTCCATTCCCATTGGAGGTGTATATGTTTTTTTGGGGATTCAATGGTTGAGAACATTAGGCACAGTTTCGACAAATTATAATGAACTATTCATGAGATTTGAATTGGAAGGAATTAAATATGAACTCAAAGGGTTAAAATATCCACCTTCTTAAGTCATCAACTCTCATAGAATGGAAAATCTCCTAAAAAGGGGTAGTAGCGGAGTTGTGGTTAGACTTCATTCTATGAAAGCAAAGCTGAAAGATGAAAATATTCTAGAGGAATTAAAATGCACCTTAGAAAAACACCATAGAGTCTTCCAAGAAATTCCAAAAGGTCTACCTCCATATAGGGATCATGAACATAGAATTGAACTAATACCTAGAAGTATTCCTCCTAATAAAAGGCCTTATAGATATCCTTATCAACAAAAGGGGGAGATTGATAAAATGGTACAATACATGCATGATTTAGGTATTATTCAACCGAGTAGGAGTTTATTTTTAGCTCTAGTAGTGATGGTGATAAAAAAAAATAATTCTTGGAGGATGTGTCCTGATTATATATATCTAAACAAAATTGCCATAAAGGATAAATTCCCTATTCCAAATATTGGAGATATTACACACCCAACTAGTATTTATTTTCGTAAGTTTATTAGTATTTGTTGAGGGTGCCCCTGGTCATATATATTCTCCCCTAGATGAAAATATTATCCCCTAGATGAGAATATTATCCCCTAGATGAGGGTGCCATATCCTCTTAAGTCATTACTCATTTGTACCTCAATTAGACTAGTGGAGTCAAGTCTTGCATGGAAATCTCAGTATTATCCCCAAGTGTTGCATGCTCACCTTGAGATCAATACTAGGAGGGAAAAATCACCTTGGGATTTTCACCAAGAGGGATCAATTGAAATGCATGAGGCTAGGAGGGTGCACCACATGTTCATGCATGAGATTCTCTCCACTCCACTTGTCTAGACTAGTTAACCAATGGCTGCATGGACGATTAACTACGACTAGGTGGTAGTTCACTCATGCTTTTGTTAGTGTGTGTCTACATCTCTCTATATCACTACCATGACACATTAGTTCAACCATGTAGAGTATATCATGTGTATTTTTCCATTCTCTCATTTGGTTAAAACAATTCTTTATTCTTTGTTTCCAATTCTTCTTTCAACTTTGCAAGTTTGTTGTTCATTGTTTCTAGCTAGATTCTCTATGTAGGTTTCATCCCAATTTAAAATGGTATTAGAACCCACGGGTTCTATGAATAAGGTGCTCAAGCAATCATTTGCAGGTACATAAGATGGAACAAATTAATAAAGAATGAAATTTCCACAGTCATATCTTCTTACACCATACAATTACTTCGATTTGGAAGCTAACGATCCTCCTTCTTCTCATAGGAAGATAGTTATATAGAATAACCATGGAAACAAAAACTAAACCCACATTCACAATCGGAAAATCCAAATACTTCAACCGCATGAATGAGGCCTTTGGTCTCATTTTCATGTCCATCCAAGAATGGGAGGCAACTTCAAGTTCTTTGATGATTCTTCCAGCTCAAAAGTAGGAAAGGGATAGTAAGGGAAATCAAAGTGTCGTTATTGAAATCATGGTTACCATCATGAATCTACATGAATGAATAAAACCATTGAACTCATGGTGAAAACACTCCAACAAAACAATCTTGGGGACTACATTCCTGAAAATTCCAAGAAGAAGTCGAGAGAAAAAACACCAGAAACTCAAGGTAATGTGCATTCTTTGATTGCAATTAATTATTCTCCAGATGCATGGATCATTGATTCAGGAGAATCATATCACATGGAAGCCACAAAATATGTCTTTTCATCTCTAAAAACATGCATGGGTCCCACCATTCTCAGGGGAGATGACTCTCTAGTAGAAGTGTCTAGACAAGGGAGAGTGGATCTCGAAAATAGAATTTTTGAGAATATCTTGCACGTTCTTAAACTCTCTGTATACCTAATCACACATACGAGCATAAGGAAAAGAGTGGAACTCACACTGGATTCTGTGACAATATTTGACATAGAAGACAACTCCAAAAATTTTGTAGGTGAGGTAGATCATAAATCTAGATTGTACACATTCTCTAAATTTGTTGCTAAATCAGATTTTGCATTTCTACAAAATCATGCCAATGATGATTGTAATCTTTGGCACGAAATATTTGGCTACTTAAGTTTCAGGTACATGCAACAACTCAACAAATAGGGGACAATCGAAGGTTTTTCAGACATACAATTTTTTGATGGAGTTTGTCAAGGATGTGTTCTTGGCAAGCATCCCAAGAGAAATTTGAGAAAGGGAAGGCATGGAAGGCCTCCTCTCCCTTGGATCTTGTTCATAGTGATATCATGGGGCCTTTCCCTCATCCTTCCATAAGAAAATCCCAATATGTGTTGACATTGATTGATGATTGGTCACGATACATGTGGGTGTACTTTATTAGGAAAAAATATGAAGTGTTTGAGCATCTCAAGGATTTCAAAGGAAATGCAGAGAATCAGTTCAAGAAGATGATCAAGATCCTACATATAGATAATGGGGGGGAGTATGTAAAAAATAATGTACAATATCTTTGTGATGAAGTAGGTATTTAGTTACAACACATAGTTCCATACACTTCGTAGAAGAACATGGTAGCTAAGATGTAACATCCCCACTATAATCCCCATTTTAATTAATGCATAATGTAGATATGAAATGTGGTTGTGGCCAAATGATGTAATATGCGAATTGTATTTCTATTTTTAAATAAATAAAATGTGATACCTACTACTAGGGGACATGGTCAAAGATGGGGAACGATTTTTCCATAAGAGAAGGGAGTGTCTATGAGGGGTCCAAGGGGTAAATTATTTATGGGTATTAATCCAAACCCATATTTCTTAATTTTATTATCATTTTGGGACAACCTTCTATTTTATGTTTTGAGTGAACCTTTTGATTTCCCTTGAGTGTGGAAGAGCCCAATCATTGAATATATGTAATTGGGAGCATGAGGCTAAAGTGCAATCAACATTGGGTAGAGTGAGCATACAACTAGCTTGGGGAAGAGGAAATTTGTATGGGTAGAACATGAAGTTTTTATAGGCATGTTTTTGCATGAACAACAAGCAAAGAATAGGGGAAAAAGAGAACTAGAGTTGGAGCAAGAAGGATAGGTGAATTATGAAGCATTTTTGGAGATAAAGACTAATGATCTAGGTTGTCAGGACTGAAGAGTGAACTCATCTATGAGTTTCACTGTAACATCAAGTGATTGATGTTGTTTTCCTGGTATTTTTTCCTAGCAATGAGTTTCTTTGAGTTCTTAGTAGTGAGATTCCCAGTTACATGTGCCAGAGAGACCCAGATAAATGAATGGTGCAACTCGATGGATTGAGAACAATGAAGGGGCACATTCCTCAAGTTGGGAAGGTTGAGAGGAAGAAAGATGGAGAAATTCAAGATAGGTGTAGAAGAATTCCAGTTGGTTGTGGGATATCTGCATTGTGAGTGGACATTGAGAGACACCCTTTTCTTGTGGATTCCTAGCCCCAACTCGAGGGTGACTTGTTGTTGATATATAGAACAAAAAGTATATGATTGGGTGGAATGTTTGTCATAGGCAGCTCGTTTCACAATTGTAACACCCCACATATTGGACTTAGGTAGTTAGAACATTTTGTTTAAATTCAATTCTTAACATTTGTTTGGGCTCAGTTAGATTGGGATAGATATTTTAGATATGTACTTTAGAACCTAATTATGTGTTGCATGATATTATTTTCATTGTTATATGTTCATGATGATGACATATCTTTGATTTGTTTAAACATGCAAATTAAAATGTGGAATTTAGGTACATGGATACCCATTCAAAGTTATGTTGTGAATGCATAACATATGCAAGACATGATAAAAATAAACATACATTTCTTAATTGAACGTCAATACAAAGATGGATTCTTATATGAAATTATGATGTGTATGCATGGATATGAGTTATTGGTGAACTAACTTACAAGTTGATGAGATATGTGATAGACAAATGATTGTAGTGATAAGGTAACTTGGATGTCGTAGATATCAAGAAGATAATGTATGCTATAAGTTGTACTTATTATTTAATTTATGATTTGAAATATTTCTATGATCTATGGTAAGTGTGGTTTTGACACGACACAAGCTTTCCTGGAGTGGTTGTTTGATTATGTGACTCTAAGAATAGTATTTTTGCATTATGCATTGATGTAAGGTGTCGACCCTAGTTATATAAAGAGGGGTGGAGGTATTTCCCACCATTTGTCCTCCAAATCTAGAATTGTGGGAGGGTTGTGTGAAGTCACACTCCCCTAGACATGTGATGGCAACTGCTAGTTTCTCACCGGGGAAGATTGGTCAATATGTATGACACTTTCTCTTACGGGTTCTATATGGAGTTAGGTTAATATAGTTGACGCTCTAGCTTAGTCCAACATAGGAAATGATAGGATGGAAGATGGAAATAGGTTAGGAAGGAAGGATGCTTCGATGTTAGTTGAGAATATTTATTGGGGATTATATGTGCCACTATTGTTTACTCAATTGGTTCCTACCATGTTTAAAATGCTCTTTTGATTCCCTTTTCATATTTTAAGTGTGATAATGAGTTATTGAGTTCATTAAAGTTATTAAATGATGCATTTACTTGATCTATTGTCTTGCATGCCTTGGTGTGATTATGTAGGAACTATACACTAGAGGCAATGGTTGTTTATCAATAGTACATGGACAATATATGTGTTCGCTAGCTACACACACATACCCTGCACATGTACACTAGTAGAATTAATTAATGTAGGTTTTATTAAACTAGACTATTAACTATTTAATTGAATGGTTTAATGACAATGTAAATTATACTGCATACAAAAATATCTAGTAGCACTAAATATCTTATTTAAATTTGATTGATGGTTGGTATGATGAATTAAATGAGTATGGTGGGTTGTCATGTACATTTTGGGGAAAATTATCAAGTTTCATTTATAAGCTAGCATGAGAAGAAAGACTTTGAATTTTATTTATCGTTATTTTATGTAAGTCATTTATATTTTAGTTTATTCTAAAATTCTAGATAAGAGAGGTTGATGGATAATAATGAGGGTGGTTGAGAATTCTTGGGGAAGGGGTTATGGAAACTTGATAAATAGGAAGAGGAAGTGGTGATGAAAGGAGATTGAAATGTTGGATAATTCTTGGAAGGTATATTTCTTGTGATAATCTTCTTAGAGGATATGCGCTTTTTTGTTCTTGGAGTCACGAGCATGAAGGTGGTGCAAACCCCCACCACCTCCTAGGGATCGCGCAACCTACTGGTCTAGGATCAATTGTCTTTGGATATGAATTAAATATTAGATCCTTTCTAGATCCACTTTTAATGTTCACAGACCCCTTTAAAAATCTCCTTGGTTACAAGTCCCTACAAATCCGAACCCCACGAACTACTTAATATGACCCCTTTTTCCTTTAATAATCAAATTCGTGCTCTAGCCCTTTAACGTTGGCCAAAATATCATGTGACCATGGGATATGAACACACGTTTAAAGAAAATGCGCTACTTTGGCGCTCCATAGTTTTGGGCTCCGAGAGTTCTACTCTTGACACCTTCCAAAACCTCCGAACGCCAAATTGGTGAACACCCTGAACAACTACGAGATCAATGGTCCATAATCTGCGCACTTCATCTATGGCTCACAGACAAATTCAGAACTCTGAGCTTTGAGAGTATCCCCTACTCCAATACATCATACCCACGAATCGATGAACACCGAATTTTCATATCAAACCACTGTCCTCTCATCATGGATCAACGGTTCGTGCTCACTTCGGGCTTCGAGCTTTAGATATCTTCATGTTATAAACTTCACTTCCCCTAAATCCAAGAATGATTAACTTCCGAATAGGCTTGGGGATCGACGGTCCCGCTCCATTCTATATCTATGGTATAGAATCACTCCGGGCTCTGGGACTTCGTATCTCTCCACTGAACAACACTCCAAATCCTCCGAATGCTGAACTGGTGAATTATTCAGAGGCTCACAGATCAACGATCCATGACTTTCCAGCAGATAACCTCTATGATCTCTTCATAACTCCAGGCTTCGGGAGTTATTTCACCCTATCACTAACAACTCTCGAGATCTTTGAATTTCCGAACTGACGAAGGGTTGGGATCCACGATCCATGCGTCCTTCCCAACTGATGGTTGAGATCTTTCAGGCCTTCAGGAGTTCTCATACCAAAATAATTTACACCTATGTTCTCTCGGACTTCCGGAATTCTGGGTAATTGCTTATCTATGGACACATGTCCTCGTCTACGAATGGTCCAGATTAACTTCGGACCCTAGGACTTCGGGAATTTTTTTATCCAAAGCGACTCACCTCCCAATTCCTCCAGAGTGCCAATTCTCCGAACACATGATCTATCAACACGTGTACCTGACTTCAATGGTCAGTATATGCTCTAGGCTTCAGAGATTTAGGTTTTTCTCCTCCTGTCTGCACCATGACCCAATTCTACTGAAGTGACGCACTCCCAAACTGTGCTCGATCTGCTTACACATGGACTTATAGCTGATGCTCAAGATTAATTTCAGACTCTGGGACTTACAAGAATTTGCTTCCTCTGCAACGCACACCTCAATACTACTGAAGTAGCGAAGTCTGAAGAAGTCAAAGGTTTATCGGTCGTGCACCTTACCTGGATCCAACGTTGGTTGATCCTTGCAATCATATCCAATGGCTAGGATCTTTTCTCCTTTCTTGTGCGCTCCTCTGATGCAACTCTACTTTCCTTCCAACAAAGAATTTCTCAAATTCTCAGTGGCTTGGTATTTGAATCTTATTCTACAAGGTTGAATCCTTTGTTCTCTACTCGCGTCTTGAAAATGCTACTCCTCCTGAGCTTTGCTCAACACTTCAAATGTGTGAAGTGTGGGCACACACCTTGCGCTTCTCCTGTAGTATAGAACTTAGATTGTCTTTTGGTGCACTCTTGCATTAACTCTCTTGAGATATCAAACCTATAGATGGTTCGGCATCCACATCCCTTGCTTTGGAACTATGGACATTGACACTATCTCTCCTGAGCTTGTAATTTCTCTAACTTCAAAGGGTTCATTCCCCTTGTTCTCTTTGGATAACCTCTTGTGCCCTCTTAGCACTCTGTCATCTTTCTTATGAGATTTACCAACACTTTAACAATATGTTAGCTTCACATACTCCTTGCACTTATCTCCTGAGTCTTGGACTTGAAAGACTAACTTGCGAACACCTTGCGCTGGCTCTCAGAGTTATCAATAACTCTAGTGTGCACTCCTTGCACATCATTCCCTTGAGATTTCACACTGCTATGAGTGTATGCGCACTCCTTGCGCTCGCTCTTTGCAGTCCTTGTACTATCCCTTCTAAGTTTATGAATAGTTTTAGTGTGCCCACCTGGGATGATCTTCATAGAACTCATTGCACTAGCCTTTTAGAGTTTTATAACAACTCTAAGGTGCACTCCTTGCACTGCCGTGAGAGCCCAGAACACTCAAAATCCTACATACATAGAATTCTATCTATTCCTGCAAAGGAAACAATTATCCATCCATGGCATTCACCCATACATAGTAAACATTCAAAAAATAAAATAAAAATTAAACACATGTTCATTCACAAAATACACACACAAAAACTCATATGTAGGGAAATCTGCTTTTGTATTAAAATTGTATGTTCTTTACAATGTGTACAAGACTGGACTAGAACAAAGTCTCAATTATTTCTCTCAAAAACTACCAACAACTCTTTACAAATCTCCTGAAAATCCTCTTTTGGGTAGATATTACATACATTTATACATGAGGGGGCTTCTCGAGCCTCCCCTCCAGATCATCTTAGTTCTTTCATTTCACAATAAAAGAAACCCAACACTAAGTTTATTACATTAAATGGATAATTACAATCCATATATGAGTTGATGCTCAAAATCTGTACAAATACAACCTATTTAAAGGTGACTTTACACTCATCCTTACACATTACAATGGCTTAGCCTTCCTAGAGCCTTTCAAACTTTGATTACATTAAATTACATTAAAAATTTGAGATTTAAACTAAAAAATGAGAATACTCGCGCTTCTTTCTCTTTGGGATCCACTCCCTCATAATGCGTTGCCACGATGGCTGCTGACACATTGATGAGTTGGAGTGATGTTGTTGAGATCCTCCTAGGTCCCAAACTTCATTCTGGAGTTGTCCATTTGCTCCTCTTCTTTGTTATTGTTCCTGCTATCCTGCTACTGCTGCAGGCTCTCCTCTTGGCATCCTCCACCTATTGCTGATTGTCTTCTTTGCTGATTCAAACATCAACCTCCTTATCTCCTCTATCTCCCTGTCCAGTTGGTCCATGGGCTGAATTCTCTCTTGTAGTCTGCTCTGCTGCTACATCTCCTTCTCTTCATAAATTTCCAACTTGACCTGTTGGATGAGCCTCCTCTGGGTTATCTCTCCTTATCCCAGAGCTTCCACTTCTTCACATAGATCAAAGGAAAGATCATTTTGATCTCCCATGTCGACTTCATCTCCTGTGGCATAAGCTTTCCACTCCATTGTAGACTCCAATTACAAAATGATATTACTAAGATTCTTCTCGACCATCTCCTCTGACATCTTTATTTCTACCAGTTCCTCTGCTCTTCTGTCATCTCTATGTGTTGGCATAAGTCTAGATTTATCCAACTGCTCCTCAGGCTGAAATTCTTATCCACTCCTAATGACCGCATCCTTCTGGTAGTCTATGAGATATTCGACTGATCTCTTCTCATCCTCATCGAGGCTGTCTCCAATTTCTGGTTCATAGATGAAAACCATCTTATCCTCTATGTCATTGAGGTTTTCCACTTGTCTCAACCACCTCCTCTATATCTACTTCTGCTCCCTAGAAATCAACTGCTGGATAGGCCACTTCACCTTATGCTTCATGAGCCACTCATGTCTCCAGCTCCTGAACGCTTCTTGTTGCATCCTCAACATCAACTCGATGAGCTCCTCTCTGGTCTCATTGAGCTCTCTATCCATCTCCTCTTTGCTCATATTCTTGCGGTATCCTCTTCGACCTTGTCTATGGCCTTCAATATCCATTTTCCTCCTCTACCTACCCTCTTGGAAAGTCTTTTCTCTGTTGCACACTTGCAAACAGTTCTTCACACATAAAGACTTAGTACTACGTATATATTCCTTTGCTTGTTGTTTACAAACAAAAATCAAGCTCTGATACTACTTAGTGCAAACCCCCACCACCTCCTAGGGCTCCCATGACCTATCAGTCTAAGATCGATCGTCTTCAAAGCTGAATTAGCTCTCAGATCCCTGAATGATCCCCTTTTAATGTTCACGAGCCCCTTTAAAAATATCCTTAGTTAGAGGTCCGTACAAATCTGAACCCCACGAACTGCTTAATCTGGCCCCTTTTTCCTTTAATAATAAAATTCGGGCTCTATCCCTTTAACGTCGACCAAAATCTCATGTTACCGAGGGATATGACCAGGTGTCTACAAAAAACACGTTGCTTTGGTGCTCCAGAGCTTCGGGCTCTGGGAGTTCTACTCTTGAAACCTTTCAAAACCTATGAACGTCGAATTGGCGAACACCCTGAACAACTATGGGATAAACAATCCATAATCCACACACTTCATCTATGCCTCATAAAAAACTTTGGGAATCTGGACTTCGAGAGTTCCCCTTGCTCCAATACATCATACCCATGAATTTCCAAACACCGAATTTGCAGATCGGACGAATGTCCTCTCATCACAGATCAATGCGTCGTGCTCACTTCGGGCTTCAGGCTTCGAATCTCTTCACGTTCTAAACTGCACTTCTTCCCGAATCGATGAATGACAAACTTCCGGATAGGATTGGGGATCAATGGTCTCGATCTGTTCTAGATCTACAGTCTATAATCACTCTGTGCTCCAAGTCTTTAGAGCTATCCATTGCACAACACTCCAAATCCTTCGAACACCGAACTTGTGAATTATTTGGAGGATCATAGATCAACGGTCCATGACTTCCCAACAACTAATGATTGTGGTCTCTTCACAACTTGGGGCTTCAGGATTTTTTTCACCCTATCACTCCCAACTCTCCAGGTCTTCGAATTTCTAAATTGACGAAGGGCTGGGATCCACAATCCAAGTGTCCTTCTCAACTGACGGTCGAGATCTACTACGGACTTTTGGCCTTTAGGAGTTCTCGTACCAAAACACTTTGGACCTCTATTCTCTCAGACTGTTAGACTTCCGGGTAACTGCTTATCTACGAACACATTTCCTCGTTTACCAATGGGCCATATTAACTTTGGACCCCAGGACTTTGGGAAATTTCTGACCCAAAGTGACTCACCTTTAAATTCCTTCGGAGTGCCAATTCTTTGAAGAAACGATATATCGACACATGTACCTGAATTCAACGATCAATATCTTCTCTAGGATTTAGATCTTCAAGGTTTTCTCCTCCTATCTGCACCACGAACCAACTTTGCTGAAGTGTCACACTCTCGAACTGTGCTCGATCTGATGAAAAATGTCCTTATAACTCACGCTCAAGATTAATTTTAGAATTTGGTACTTTGGGGGATTTTCTTCCTCCATAACACACACCTCATTACTGCCGAAGCATCGAAGTATGGATGACTTAAAGGTTTATCAATCATGCACCTTACTTGGATCCAATGGTGGTTGATCCTTGCACTCAGATCCAATGATTGGGATCTGTTCTCCTTTCCTGCGTGCTCCTCCTCTGATGGAACTTCGCTTTCTTTCCAATGAAGGATTTCTTAAACTCTTAGCGGTTTTATATTTGAATATTCTTTTGCAGGGTTGAATCCTTTGGCCTCTACTCATGTCTTGAAAATGCTACTCCTCCTGAGCTTTGTTCAACACTTCGGATGTGTGAAGTGTGGGTGTACACCTTGCACTTCTCCTGTAGTCTAGAACTTAGACTTTCTTCTGGTGCACTCTTGTGCTAACTCTCTTGAGCTCTTGAACCTATAAATGACTCATCCTCCACATCCCTTTCTTTGGCACTGTGCACATTGGCACTATCTTTCCTGAGCTTGTAATTTCTCGAACTTCAAAGGGTTTAGTCCCCTTGTTCTCTTCAGATAACCTCTTGTGCCCTCTTGGCACTTTGCGCTCTTTCTTCTGAGATTTAGCAACACTTTAGCAGTATGTTGGCTTCGTGCACTCCTTGCACTTTTCCATTGAGTCTTGGACTTGAAAGACTCAGCTGCGCACTCCTTGTGCTGGCTCTCAGAGTTCTCAGTAACTCTAGTGTGCACTCCTTGCACAACCTTCCCTTGAGCTTTCACACTAGTTATATGAGTGTAGGTGCACTTCTTGCGCTCTCTTTGTGCACTCCTTGCACTACCCCTTCTGAGTTTATGAATACTTTTGGTGTGCCCACCTGGCACGCTCTTCACATAACTCCTTCTTGAGTTCTTGTGCACTCCCTACGCTATCCTTTTAGAGTTTTCTAACAACTCTAAGGTGCACTCCTTGCACTGGCGTGAGAGCCCATAACACTCAGAATCCTACAGAAAGAGAATTATACATCCATGGAATTCACTCATACATAGTAAACATTCAGAAAACAAACAATAAACTCATGTTCATTCACAGAATACACACACATAAACTCATATGTAGGGAAATATGCTTTTGTATTAAAACTGAATGTTGTTTACAATGTGTACAAGACTGGACTACAATAGAGTCTCAGTTCTTTCTCTCAACAAATACCAACTCTTTAGAAATCTCCTCAACAACCTCTTTTGGGAAGAGATTACATACATTTAAACATGAGGGGGATTCTTGAGCCTCCCCTCCAGATCATCTTAGTGCTTTCATTTCACAATAAAAGAAACCTACCACTAAGTTTATTACATTAAATGGATAATTAAAATCTATATATGAGTTGATGCTTGAAATCTGTACAACTACAACCCATTTAAAGGTGAATTTACACTCAGACTTATACATTACAATGGCTCAGCCTTCCTCGAGCCTTTCAAAATTAAATTACATTAAATTACATTAAAAATTTTAGATTTAAACTAAAAAATGAGAAGATTGGCACTTCTCTCTCTTTGGGATCCACTCCCTCCTAGTGCACTACTGCGTTGGATGCTAATGCACTGATGAGTTGGAGTGATGCTCCTGCATCAGGAGGGCTAAGAAAGCAAACGGTTTCTTGGAGCTAGGAAGACGACTAGGCTCCTAGTTGGCTAGGAAAATTCTGTTGTTTCACTATGGGAAAGTGGAAGAAGAATTCTTGGAAGCATTTTCCTACTATTAGCAGGGCTTCATTGCAAATGCTCATCTTCAACAGACTAGGGAGGAGGTATTTTACCTTTTATATTTTGTTATGTTTCTATTTAAATATTTTAATCGTAAATTTAACTTCTTATTTATCTTATCCTCTTATTTAGATTCTCATATTTGGATTTGAAATTGGAATATTTAGCATTGGAAAAATTGTAAAAGAGTTATGAATAATATATTGTAGGTTATTCCATCTATGAAAGCATAAATTTTGTTTACACTTAAGACATGTGTTTAAAAATTATCAAATATTATTTAGTATTATCTCATGATGAGGTGTTAAAACAATTGTTTTTAAAGAAATAAGTGTTTATCTATTTTCTAAGTTAATTTATGTGTTTAACTGTTGTGGTTTTTTACTTTGTGAATGAGAATGAATTATATGTTGTTGTAATGGGTTAGTTAGTTGCATACATGTTTAATTCAACATGTTGTAGATGCATTAAATTATTGGTATCATAATGGTTAATCTATGTATAACTCATAGCTTCTAAGCTACAAGAATTTAGTTAGTAGAAAAATTTTGAATTTATGTGTATTCCATGTAGTAATGTTGTTCGGTTAAGCTAGGGGACACTACATATTGGTATAAGTGATCAAGGCTCAACATCGAGCTTGTATGGGCCGAGGCCAATGAGAAATTGGTAGAATTTTTGTTGTTGCATAGTTTCATTATGATGAATTTGGGAAAATAGTGGGAATAGAGTGAAATCCCCAAAATTTGTGAGTTGATCTAAGTTAAAATCGCCTTAGAACAATCAAAGAGGGGCTTCGTAGTGTTAATCCACAGGTCACCGAGTTAGTTTTATACTGGGAGGTTAAATTTCACATTTTAATGGTGAATGAGAAGTTGAGGAAGCGATGGACCAGATTTCATTTAACTCAGAAATCAATGACCAAGATTAATTTTGGAGCAAGTAAAATTTCCAAGTGCATCGACGAAAATTTGAGAGAAATTAAAAATTTTCAAAATTTATAAATTTCATATTTTTTGGAGGAATTCCATACAATGATGATGTGGAGCCACGTGATGGTGACATGGCGGTGCCAACGTGGTATTTTACTTGTGGCATCTTTTTATGGTGGGAGGCTAAGTCCTTGTAGTCTATGAGTCACAGATTGTAGAGGGATGGGGTAGCATGGGAATGGGTTGAAATTGAAGGCGCGAGGCCACAAGCCTTGTGGGTCGTGGGATGCGGTGAAACCTTACTGGTGTGAAACATGACAAGGGCATAGAAAAAGGGCCACGTGAAAATTTCATGGGAAGCGAGTATGTGGGTGGGAGAAGGTCCATGGGAGAAAGCTTTGCGAGAGAGAGAGTCTGCGAAAGGAAGGCCCACGGGAGAAATATTTGCGAGAAATAGATCCACGGGGATAATCTTGCAGGAATAAGCTCGCAGGGGATAATTTTGCAAGAAAGGTCTTGTGAGAGGAGTTGACAAGGGCTTGCAGGCTGCAGGTCATGTGGAAATCCTATGGTGTGTTAACTCGATCACCCCATGAAGGTAAAGGGGCATGAAAGGGAAACAAATGTGAAGGTAAAGCATGTTAGGCTTGCAACTTGCAGGTTGCGGGAAGGTATTGGAGGTAGGTAATTTGATATCCAATGGAGAATATTTTGTGAAGAACAGTCTTCTAGGTTTGTAGGTTGTGGGCCATGGGGAGTCATAAAAAGGTGTCTGCTCGATGTGCTGCGAAGAAGAATCTTCTTGGTTTGTGGGTCGTGGGCTTCGGGGAAGTTTAGATACAGGGTAAATTGATCTCCCTAATGGAAAATGTTCATGAAATTAATTCCAACAGGTTGCAGGTTCGATTCAAAGGACTAATACAACAATAAATTAGTCAAATTTTCCACGAAAATTGCATTTTTTTTGTAGTTCATCAACTTGTGGGGGCATTTTGAGGCCCTAAACAACGTTTTATGGAATTCGAATTTTACTCAACTATGTGTATCTCCGATGCACATAATTTCTACTAACAAAATGAAAGAAATCAAGGAGATATTTTCAACGAACTATTCTAGGCACAAAATAGAGCTTGTATGAGAAAGTTATAGCTAGAACAATAAGGGCATAAATTAAGCACCAATTTGATTTCAGAGGACAAAACGTCTCGCTCCAAAGTTAATTTGGGGCGCAAAGGTAGTCTATGGAAATATTATGAAGCATATAATACATCCTTAGAGCCATATTTATAATCTGGATACATAAAATGTGTAGGAAGAAAAACAAGACACCTATAGCAAACAATATTGAAAAGGGGAAAATAGTCTAAACTTCCACAGACCATAACTTCTATCTCATAGCTTGTATTTGGGAAAAAAATAGTTTTCGGAAAGGTATTGAGGAGGACAAGACATATATCAACCCCCAAAATTGATTTGAGTTGTAGAAATTGCAATCAAATCAAAATAATATGACTGGTGGAATTAAAGAACATAAAATTATGTAATATATATATATATATATATATATATATATATATATATATATATATATATATATATATATATATATATATAATTTAGAGGTGTAGGAGGAAAGTTTTGGTTCCCATATGAGAACCACAGTCATGAAGGATGCCCAAGGGTTCTTCAACCACAAAGAGGAATTCATAGGACTACATTTCAGTATGGGAAATGATAAGACATAGTCTAATGGAAGAAGAGGTAGACATGATATTGTAACTATGAGAAGCATGCAAAGAGAAGTGTAGAACTATAGGGAAGACAATGCAAATATTATGAAATCTCAAGAAGAGATACTATAGAGTTTGAATATCTTGCATAGGGAAGAAAATATATAATTTGTCACAAAGAAAGTGGATAGTGATAGACACGTAACAACATCCATATCCCATAGTAGAAGAGATGAACATGGAAATGATAGGAAATCAAGAAGTATGAGTAGGATTCATAATTCTCTAGGGAAATCCACTAGGAGAGCTCATGCAAGTTTAGGGCTAGGAAGCAACCCTAGTGTGTCTCCTGTCAAGAGGAAAAGGAGGAGGCCCGATGCAAGCATCTTGCAAGGTGAACTTAGGAAAATCAATCAACCAACTTTCGATGGTGATCACAAGAAGGGATGTTGGTGTGCGGTTTTAAGACCCTAGGTTCAAGTTATCGTAGCCAACAAAACCCTTCATACACCAGCCCTTTCAACATCATCTACATGAAAATGAAGTCTCACCCAAGGAATCTATTGAGGATGCAGGAACCGAGTTTTTGTAGTAGGGAGGAGATCATATTATTCATTCTTACTTATTTGCTATGTGCACATTATCCTATATTTTTTCTTCCTTATTTACTTAGTGAATTCAGTTATATAGTACCATTATAATGTAGAGTGCAACATACACCATCTATTGTAACATTCATAACGATGATGCAGTGATCATATAATAGACAAATATAGTCTAACATGCATAGAGAGAATATTCATGATTTATCACACAAAATACAAGCAGACAATAATTAACATGGTTCACCCAACCTTGGGCTATGCCCACAATGAATGGCCTCTTTATCATTCTTTTTGTAATCATTCCAATCTTGCACACTTCTCTTACAATATATATATCATTATATGTTTCTCTCCATCTTGCCTAGCCACTTTGTAGTGCAAGCCTCTCTCTTTGCAACTCTCCTTCTCCACTCTGACATATAATTCCTCTCTTATATTCATTCTATTCTCTTACTCTCTTCGCTCAGTGTCAACCTGAATAGAAACAAACCTAACAACACCAAAAAATTATCTTCACAACCCATTACATATTTATACATGGACTCTAGGGATCAAAAAACTACTTTTCTTATCCCAAAAACCCAATTACAACTCATTATGACTTATGAAAACTCATGTTGACTTGTAGTTCAGGCTTGTTTTTATTTATTTATGTATGCATGCTGATTTTTCACTCCTGACTGTCTTTCTTCTTTGTTTTTCACTTTATGATTTCGGCATGCCGGAATGATATCCTTCCTTTTCGCCTGCTTTATCTTCTTGTTTTATTCTCTCCTTTATTCTTCTTCTTTATTCTCTGCTAAGTATGTTCTTACTATGCAATGCACTCTTGAATTTTCCTCTACTGCACACTTCCAATCTTGAATGTGCCTTTATTGCACACTTTGCTCCTACCTTGTCTTCTTTCTTCTTTTGCCTTTCATATCCTCCATACTTAGGATTTTCCTGAAAAATGTATCCAAAATGCGTGTCCAACAAGCCCCCAACGCTCATGTGTGGCTCGTCCCAGGCCACTCAGGCCTGTTGCACACTTTTTCCATGCTTCTATAAACTTTTGGGAAGTGTCCTTTGTTGTCACAACTTCCTTTATTATTTCTTTCTTTGTTCCCAAAATTTCCTCTACACCCTGCACAGTCAGGGTCATAAGCTTATCTTTCATGTCCTGCACTGCTTGCTTCACTTTGCCTTGCAAAACTACCAATTCCCCTATCACCTTTAGTTATTCATCTTGCAAAGGTCCTAATAGTTGCTGAAGACTTTTTTGTTGGTCTATTATCTTTTCGATTTCATCATATGAATTACTTTGTGCCAAAATGAACATTATTCGTTCAACAGGTGGGAGAGTTTTTATGCTCTCAAAATTCTTCTGTGCCTTTTCCTGTGCATCTCACAATATAGCTTCTACGACCTTCATTTCTAGATCCTCCATAAGATTTGTCCATATTTTCACACTTTCCTCACAAAGCCTTGCACATTCCTTGTCCAGCCTCTTGATATTTTCTACCGCAGTCATCACTATTCTCTCTCTTCCTTCCCTTTCTTCTAGTGGCATTCCTGGCACAGTGTGCAGTTGCAAGTCCTCAATCCTTGTGTGGAAGCCTTTGATGACTTCACCGATTCTCGAGATTTTTTCTTCCATGGTGTCCTCTACTACTAATGGTACTTCAATAATTTTCTTATACAACTTTTGGATGACCGCTTGTGTCTTCTATGCCATTTTCTCAGCTTCATCCTTCTCTTTTAATGCTTTCTAGGCCCTTTCCTCGAACTCATTCTTCTCCTTCATTTATATTTCCATTTTTCCCTCAACTTCACTCTTTTCTTACTGAGCATTCATATACTTTTTTTGTGTTTGTGTATTTTTTTTCTGTCACCTTGATCAATTCTCTACATGCTAAATATGTGTGGAGATTTATCTCATGCATAATGCGTACTTTTAAGCTCTATAGTATGTGTATATGCATCTATGCCACCAATATTCTTAAGTGACTTAATGTTTTCATTTGTTCTTGCAGTTATGGTGTCAGGAACTTGATTGCATCTGTCTCGATTTCTAACGCTCTACACCCAGCTGCTAACTAGGAAAATAATGGATTGGTAGTCCGTGCTTCCACAATCGAACTCATGGATGGTCCTTCACCTGAGACTTTCTCTGGGGATATATTCATAGTCTCCAATAGTTGTTGTATTGTTATCAACTAGTCCTGTACCTTTTGGTGATGTTCTACTTGTTTCCTTGTTGCTTCCTCAATGGCCTCCTCTGCGACATCCCATACTTGGTAGTCGATTATGTCCATGTCATCGTCTGTCATATTAGAGACATGTGATACTTTATGTTCTTTCTTATTTTTGCACACAACTATGGTTGGACCCTTCCCCTTGTCTTTTCTTTTCTCCACTACTCTTGGACTTGTTGGCTGAGGGCCTTCGATTGATGGTATTGTCCTTGTCGTATTACCTCCACCATTATTTTTCCCACTTCCTTGTCCTTCATTTAGTTCTTCCTCGTCCTTGTCTTTTTCTTCTTTTTCATTTGGTTGTTACTTTTTCTCCTCTGGAACTTTCCATTCATCTTCCCAGTCATTGGTGATCAGGCATACATCATCCACAATTAATTTGTAGCTGGTTGGAAGCCACTAACATGTAGGGTTCCTTTTGGATTAAATGTACATATGGTGCACCCTTTATTTAAATTGTGCGATATCTTGGTAGGTCTCTACTGTCTGGGCAGTGATGCATGACGTTTGCATTACTATGTACTTGATCATGTCAAAGTAGACATAGAATGTAACATTGTTATCTGTTTATCTCCTCTTGTTTGTTGTATACCATAGGTTGGCATACATCACAACTACATTACCTCTACTGGTTGTTCTCATACATTGGTAATCACCAGGCTCCTTCCATCCAACTAGTGCAATCAAAATGAGAATCCATGCACAATGAAACTCTGTGCCTTTCTCCCGGGATTCTATGCATTCTATCAAAATCTGGTTTACCAAAAAGGTGGCCCAATTCATTTGGACCCCCTCTATGCATTTTTCCGCAGCTGCGATTACTGTGGCCGACACTTCGTCCTTGCGACATTTCCTTAGTAATTTGCAGGGCTTATCCACTCAATGTTTCCAACTATGCAACACCTTCCTTCATCACATGTTGAATCACATATGGTCCTAACCAATGCATTCAAAACTTTCCTTGATGCTGCATGAACTTACTGTCGTAGAGTAATACTAAGTCTTCCACTTGAAACCTTTTTTTGTTTAATGTGTCTATCGTGCCATTCCTTTTCCCTTTCCTTCTGAACTTGCTGGTGGAAGCCTGTGACAAACTGATCTTCTTCAAGATATACTAACTACGATAATCTATCCTCTACTGTGCCAGAATCTGAAAGATCAATAATCGTTGCAACACGTAGGCTAGGTAGAATAAACTCCATCGACATTACTTCTTCTTGGTCATAGACCAACCTAAAAGGTGTCTTCCCTATCAACTTCTTTATTGTATTCCTATTTGCCCATAAAACTACAGGAACCCTTAAGTCCCATTCATCTCTCCCTACATTATAGATCTTTGTCAAAACATTCTCCAGAATTTTATTAAAAGCTTCTATTGTCCCATTTTCCTAAGGATGATGCATAGTACTCTTTTGGTGATGAATTTGAAATTCTTTAGTCAATGTTGGAATTGTCTTATTTAGGAGGTTTGTTCCTTGATCAGTGAGTAATATGCAGGTAAACCCAAATCACGTGACTACATTATCAAATAGAAACTGGACAGTAGGATCCACGGTGCAGTCTATGATTGATGCTACTTTTGCCCATCTGGTCAAATAATGTGTTGTAGTGATTATGTACCTCACTCCTGATCTTCTTGCTCATGGGTTGATTAGCCCCACAAAGTCTGTTTCCCATTTATCAAACTCTTGCAATGTAACCTATGTATATAAAGGCATTTCATCCCTCTTGGATGGATTTCTCACCCTTTGACATACATCACATGCCTGATAGTATTCTTTAGCATCCTTATGAAGTGTGGGCCACCAGAGCCCTATGTACAAGATCTTTTGTGCAATCACTTTTCCTACGTAGTGTCCTCCTGCAATCCCTTCATGCTCTTATGTGAGTATCATAGGCCTTTCATGCTCCAACATGCATCGTCTCAATATCCCATCTACACCTAACTTGTATAAGTTCCCTGCAATGAGTTGATAGTCTACTGATTTAACCACTAATTATTTATTTTGCGCAACTATCATGTCCGATGGGGCCATTCCTGTACTTAGAAATTGTACCATATCTGCGAAGTAGTCATCCACCATATTAACTACGAAGATTTGTGCATCCAACAATATTTCATCTAGATTCCATTCATCTTCTCTTGATAGTATGCATGATAAGTGATTAGGTTCTGCATTCAACTTCCTTGGTTTCACAACAACCTCAAAATTGTATTCTTGAAACATCAATAACCACATGGATATTATCCCCTCAACACTGGCTTGTTCACTAAGTATTTTAGTGAAGAATGGTCTGTTTACATCTTAAAGTGAGAACCCAACAAATAATGTCGAAACTATGCAGTTCATATACCATTGCCAATCCTTCTCATTCTGTGGTGGTATAATTCTTCTCTGCTATGGAAAAATTTATAATTGCAACCTACCACTCACATGGAAAGGAAAATATGTGGTCGGATCAACCAAACCAAACAATTTGATAAGAAGAGGGTCTCATGGAGACAATTCATAGAATATTTCTGGGAGAAATATTTTTCAGAGAATTACTATGAAAGGAAGATGAAAGAGTTATTTGAACTCAAATTGGGAAACATGACAATGGATGAATATGAAAAGAGGTTCTTTGAATTACTAAAGTATGCGGGCTTCATAAAGGATGAGAAGGTTAACATCTAAAGCTATATGAGTGAGTTACCTTCCTTCTATAGTGACAAGATACACTATGATAACCCCAATAATTTGGAGGAAGCCATAAGGAGAGAAAAACATATTTATGAGCATAACAGAGGGAGGCCAATGTTCCAAAAATCCTAGAATGACAAGATGAAAGGAAAAAGGGATCAAAGGAAGAAAGGTTTTAAGCCACCCCTTTTCAAGAAAAACTCCCAAGCAAATCAACAAGGTCAGACAAGTCAAAATGAACGCAAGACAACAGATTCATTTGAGAAAAGTCTCATGAAACAACCCGTACAATGTTGGGGGTGTGAGGGAAATCACTGATATAGGGAGTTCCCTCACAAAGGAGAAAGAATGAGGACTATCCACAACATTTAGGAGGCTGAAACAATTGAAGACATGGGAGAAAACATGTGAAAGATTTATGCAGCTTTGGAAAAAAAACAATAAAAATATCAATCCCCCATGATCAAAGTGGAAGGTAAGATTGATAATCATACCATAGCAATTTTAATTGATTTTGGAGCTAGCCATAGTTACATAAACTCTAACATTGTTCAAATATTTCACTTACCAAAAAGTAAGCATGAGAAATATTGGTTGGCCATAGGGGCTAATAGGAAAATCAATGAGTTGGTTAAGGATTTCCCAATAGACATGAATTGACTCAACACAAAGGTAGGTGTAAACATCATACCATTAGGTTCATATGATTTTCTAATTGACATGTGTTGGTTGGAAAAAAAACATGCTATCCTAGACTATTACCACAAGACAAGATTTGCCTTTATGAAGAGGGGTAGGAAGGAAAAGTTTAAGGAATTCCAAGAGCTATAACGATTAGAGAAATTTTAGCCATGCAGTTGAAAAAGAGTTTCAGAAAAGGGTGCCAAATTTTTGCATCCCATATCGAATAGGCAACCAAGAATGAAATGATAAGTATTGAAGACCCTCTGGTCTTAAGGGATTTTGAAGATATTTTTGGGGAAATTCCAGAGCTCCCACCAAAGAGAGACATTGATTTCTCTATTTATTTGGTGCCAGGGGCTGCCCGAGTGTCCAAGACACCTTACAAAATTGGTACACCAAAATTGAAGGAGTTGAAAATGTAGCTTGAATAAATTTTAAAGAAGGGGTATATATGCCCAAATGTGTCACCTTGGGGTGACCCAGTTCTTTTTTTGAAGAATAAATATGGAAACTTAAGGTTGTGTATTGATTTTAGAAAGCTGAATAAGGTCACCATAAAGAACACATATATTTTTCCAAGGATTGCTGATTTATTTGATCAACTAAAGGGTGCAAGGATATTTTCCAAGATTGAATTGAGATCAGGTTATCACCAATTGAGGATAAAGGAAGAAGATATCAACGAGATAAAATTCATAAAAATATATGGGAATTATGAATTTACGGTAGTGCCATTTGGGCTATCAAATTCCACATTTGTTTTCATGTTCTTGATGAATGGAGTGTTTAGGGAGTACCTGGACAAGTTTGTGATTGTGTTCCTAGATGATATACTCATCTACTTAGGGATAGAAGAGGAACGCGAGAAACACTTAAGAATGACGCTCTAAGTATTCAAAGAGAATAAATTGTATTCCAAACTAAGTAAGTGCATCTTTGATCAATAGAAGATTCACTACTTGGGGCATATTATTTTAGAAGATGGGATTGTAGTGGATCCTGTAAAGATAGAGGCCATTAGAGGATGGCCAATGCCATGAAATATGACATAGTTCATATCATTCATGGGTCTTTCCCATTATTACCAAAGATTCATAAAAGGATTTTCAAAGATTGCAATCCTAATCACTTCTTTACAAAATATGTGAGTGAAATTTGAATGGAATTCTAAGTGTGTAGAGAGGTTTCAACAATTGAATGACATTTTGACAAGTGTGTCAATCTTAAAGATTGAATATTTGAATGAATATTTTATGGTGTGCACTGGTGCGTGCAAGGAAATGATCAATAGAGACCTCACTCAAAAATATCGCATGGTATGCTATGTATCCTGAAAATTAAAAGAGCATGAGAGGAATTATGCTACCCATGACTTAGAATTAACATCCAATATTCATGCATTAAAAATGTGGAGACATTACCTCACAGGGAGAAAAATTGAGCTAAGGAAAGATCACTGTGTTCTAAAACATTTGTTTGGACAACCAACATTAAACACTAGACAAACTAGATGTCTTGAATATTTGAGTGAATATGAATTTTAAATTAAACATATCAAAGGCAAGGAAAATTAGGTGGTTGATGCATTCAACAGAAGAGAACATGAAATGCATATTTCATCCATCACCATGTACAAAACTAATTTAAAACACATAATTCTAGAAGCTGCAAATTCAGATAAAGAATATTTAAAAATAAAGGAAACATTACATCAAGGAAATTTTTTAATTATTATGAGCTGAGAAAGGATGGAATACTCATGTATAGAAGAAAAACATATGTGCCAAATTCTGCTGAGCTAAAAGATACAATGTCGAGGGAAATGCACAATGTGCCATATGTTGTGCACCCATGATATAAGAAATCCATTGCAACTGTAAGAAGCCAATAGTTTTAGCCTAGAATCAAGAAAGAAGTGGCTAATTATATCACTAAGTGTCTAGAGTGTCAGAAGGTGAAGACAAATCATAAACATCCAGTTGGATTGCTACAACCATTTCCCATTCTTGAGTGGAAGTAGGAAGTGGTTACAATTGATTTTATTACAAACTTTCCAAGAAAAATGAAGCATCATGATTCCATCATGGTGGTGGTTGATTAATTGATGAATGCTGCACATTTTATTCTAGTAAAGACCACACATGATAAGGTAGCCAAAAATTCATAAATCTACATGAGAAAAGTTGCAAGGATACATGGAGTGCTCAAGAAAATTGTTTTAGACAAAGATCCAAAATTCACATCCAATTTTTGGAAAGGTTTGTTCCAAGGATTTGGGACAAATTTAAATCTTAGTACAACGTATCACCTAGAGTCAGATGGGAAAATAGATAGGACCAACATAATAATTGAATACATGCTTAGAATGTGAACCAACCATCAAAGTGGGAGGATTGCATCCACTTAGTAGATTTTTCTTACAATAATGGGTATCGAGCTTCATTAAAAATGAGCCCATTTGAAGCATTGTATGGTAGGAAGGGTAACACACCAGTGAGTTGGGATAATCCAACAAACATGGATGTCATTGGGACATATTTTTTGAAGGAGATGGAAGAGAAGATGGTGAAAATCAAGAAGAATTTAAAGGCTACCCAAGACATGAAGAAAAGTTATGTAGAAAAGAATAGAGTTTTCAGGTATTTTAAAGTGGGTGAACATGTATTTTTGAAAGTGAAAGCGAAGAGAAATTTGATAAGATTGGGTTGCTGCTCAAAATTGACAACAATATATCGTGGTCTTTTTTTAATCTTAGAGAATATAGGGCCAGTTTCATACATGCTAACATTTCCTACATCCATGAGAGTGCATAATATATTTCATGTATCATTATTAAAGAAATATGTGCCTGACCAAAACCACATAATTGATTGGATTGTGATCTAGGTGGAACATGAAGGGGATTTCTGGGTGGAACCAATATGCATTCTCGACCAAAAATTTAAATTTATCAGTAACAAATACATAGGCCCGATAAAGGTTCAATGGACCTGCTATGACCCTGAAGATGTAACATGGGAGCATGAAGAAACTATGAAGGAGGAATACCTGTAAATTTTTATCAATTTTGAAGAAAATAGAAGCTAAAAAATTCAAGACTCCATTTTGGGGAAGTTAGAATTTCAGAACCACATCTCATAATTCTTGGTCACCTGCACTAATAGCCCTGATAAAATAATGGTGCAACCCAATGGACTAAGAGAAGTGAAGGAGGTGAATTCCTTGGGTCAATAAGTTGAGAGGAAATAAGATATTTTGGTTGGGACTGCTGTTGGAGGGTAAAAATTGCAAAATATTTCTTTCGTTTATGAAAATTGTGATATAAATTATATATATATTTCAACACAATGTTGTTCACCAAGGACAATGCACAATTTTAGGGGAAGGGGAATGTAACATCCCCAGTGTAATCCCCAATTTAATTAATAATTCATAATGTATATATAAAATGTGGTTGTGGCCAAGTGATGTGATATGCAAAATGTATTTCTATTTTTAAATAATAAAATGTGATACCAGTTGTTGGAGGACATGGAAAAATATGGGGGATGAGTTTTCCACAAGAGAAGGGAGTGTATAAGAGGGGTCCAAGGGAGAAATTATTTTTGGGTATTAATCCAAACCCAAATTTCTAAATTTTATTACCATTTTGGTATGACCTTCTATTTTTTTGTTTTGAGTGAACCTTTTTATTTCTGTGGAGTGTGGAAGAGCCCAATCATTGAATACTTGTAAGAGTGTGGGTGTAGAAAGTCACATCCCATATTTATTGGGAGCATGGGGATGAATTAAAATCAACATTGGGTAGAGTGAGAAATCAATTGGCTTGGGGAAAAGGAAATTTGTATGGGGAGAACATACAGTTTTTACATGCATGTTTTTTCATGAATAAAAAGTAGAGAACGGAGGAAGAAGAACACTAGAGCTTGAGCAAGAATTTTGGAAAAATTATGGAGAATTTTTGAAGCTAAATACTGAAGATCTAGGTTTTCGGGTCTAAAGAGTGAACTCATGTGTGAGTTGCACTGTAACAACAAGTGATTGTTGTTATTTTCCTAGTTGTTTTTCCTGGTAGTGAGTTCCTTTGAGTTCCCAATAGTGATATTACTAGATACTTGTGTTGGAGAGACCAAGATAAATGAATGGTGAAACCCGATGGACTGAGAGTAGTGAAGGGAAAAATTCCTTGGGTTGGTCAGGTCGAGAGGAAGAGAGATGGAGAATTCGTGATAGCTGTAGGACAATGTGAATGGGTTGGGGGATATCTGAGTTGTTAGTGGAAAATGAGATACACCATTTTATTATGAATTCCTATCCCCATATCGGGGGTGACTTGTTGTTGATATATAGAACAACAAGTCTATGGTTGGGTGGAGTGTTTGTCCCGGGAAGCTAGTTGCAAAACTATTTTTAAAGAGATATTTGTTTTTCATTTTTCTAAGTTTATTTATGAGTTTAATTGTTGTGCCTTTTTAATCAGTGAATGGGAATGAATTATATGTTGTTGTAATGAGTTAATTAGTTGTGTTCATGCTCAAATAAACATGTTGTAGATGCATTAATTTATTGATAACATAATAGGTAATCAATGTATAATTCATAGTTGGTAAGATACATGAATTTAGCTAGCATGAAAATTTTAAATTTATATGTATTTTGCATAGTAATGTTCCTTGGTTAAGCTGGGAGACATTACATGACAGGAAGAACCGATCTCTAAAAGAGACAACAAGTTGCATGTTACAGGAAAGGTCCCTTCCCTCCAAAATTTGGGTTGAATCCAGCAACTGTGCCACATACATACAAAATCAATCTCCTCACAAATATGTGAAAGACATGACTCCTTTTGAAGCCTGGAGCAACAAGAAACCATAAGTGAAACACTTATGCATTTTTGGATCATGCACATGGGACCTCGTAACTTCATAAAAGAGGAATATTTTGGAGCCTCAATGATTCAAGTGGATAACGGTGGCCACCCACCTATTCCAACTGGGTCAAAACGGTCTTCTGGAAATTTACTATTTTTAATAGTTTTTTGGTTCCTAAACTTCTGGGGCCATTTTGAGGGCCTAAATGAAGGTTTTTCAATATAGATCACCTCAAAGATAGCCAAAGGATTTGATTGAAGCCCCAAAATGAATTTCCTTGACGATACCTTTCCAATGATCTATCATGCGCCCCAAACAGAGATCGTATGCCAAAATTACGCCCCCGATAAGTTGATACACCAAACTACCCAAAACAGGATCCACAAAACTATTGGATTTTCATCTTTCGGGGTTAGGGTTTTGGATTTTATTTATGTTAAAAATTCCTTTAGAGCCTCATTGTAACAATCGTCTTGTTGATAATGTGAGTAGCCGTCACATCTCTTCTCAAAGATAATTTTCCACCATTCCAGCGAGTCTTTCACTTTGTATTTCTACAGTTTTGTACATTTCACTCCTTAAAATAAATTGTGTATTACTATATATATGTGCCTCTTGTTATATATACGCTATACCTATGTTATATTATTGTCTCTCTTGCAATATATCTGTATATTTCTGTTTATATCTCTGCTCTCATTTCATGCCAAAAATAATCTGGATCAGTGATATCAGAGCGATCTTCTCTTGATCATTCTTTTCAGTGCATGTCCCTGATGAGGTCTGAGTATAGCAAGTTGGGTATTGAGATTAACTCTTTTGAGAACAATCACTCTCACATGCCCAAGAAACCCTCCATGGTAGAAGAAAAGAAAAACAAAAGAGCAAACGATTCTATTAATCTGTTGCTTGAGAAAGCTCTCACGCGACAAAGGGATAAAATGATGGAGAATTTTTCCCACTTCCTTCAATTCCTGCCGATAACAACCGATGTATCTTCATAAAGAAGAAACTTTGGAGGCACCTCAACTTTCAACGAACAAGTTAATTTTGATATTCTCATATTTGAAGGACATATAGATGCATATTCCCTAGAGAAATGGTTAAATATGCTAGAATGTTATTTCTCAATTCACAATTCTTTTGATAGGGAAAAAAATCACCTTCACACTCCTTAAAGCCCTCCCCCATGTCAAACATTGGTGGGAAAATTACTAGGAGCAAAGTTCCACAGAGGATTCTGGAATATATGGGGTCGAGCCCACTTGGGGATTTTTTGTGGATGCGGTCAATGAACAATATTACCTTGTTGGTAAATATGACAACTAGTACATGAGATGGACCACACTGCGTAAAGAGAGGGGCCAAGCAGAATCAAAGTTCGCCAATACCTTCCATACCTTGCGCACCAAGTTGGGTATCAAATATTTTGAGCGACATTTGGTTCTGAAATACCGTGGGGCTCTACACAGGTACATCCAAACTAAAATGGATTTTCTGGACATCTCATCATTTGGAGCTGCCTATCGATATTTTTTCAAAGTTGAGCAGGAATTTAGGCACTAGAACAAACGAGAATTCAAGTCTGAAAATACACAACAACCAAAGCATGATAAATACGACCCTAACAAACATCCTCCCGAAAACCAGTCCAAGCCACATGAAAGGAAGGGTAACTGAAAGACAAAGAAGGACACTCAGAAGTGGTGTGATTTCCACAAAATCCCCTAGTACAACGCAGATGAATGTCCCTCAAAACAATCATTAGTGGTCAAGATAAAAGAAAAGGAGTTGAACCCTGATTCAGAGTCTGATTCATAAAATAATGGGAGAAGACATACGATCGACGCAGACCTCACTGCTACTATTGTGACCGAAACAATTCAACCGGAAGAACTAACAGATCCTGAAGAGGGGGAGTGCCTCTTCCATTCACAAATGTGGGTGAAGGGGACCTTGTTTCATTTCAGTGTTGATAGCGGAAGCCCGAAGAACCTCATATCAACATAGGTTGTCAAACAATTGGGATTGTCGACAACACCACACCCACAACCATACAACATTGGGTGGCTTCACTAGGGACAAGATCTCCGTTTCAGCCAGCAGTGCCGATTGTCATATGACATCCATCCCTTCAAGGATGAGGTATTATGTGATGTTTCCCCACTGGATGCATGTGATGTTCTTTTGGGCTAGCCATATATGTGGAAGTGCCATGATATTTATGATTTACAACCCCGTAGTGTCATTCTTACTCTCGGGGGTCATATATACAAGATACCATAGGTAATTTCAACTACTGTCCCACCTAAAGAGTGTCTCAAGGTAGTATCTCATACTACAAAAATCAACTTCTTCACAATCTATTCAAAAGGTGAATAAAATAACACCGCAACCACTACAGCCTCAGTCCAAGAACCTTCAGTCCAGTAGAAGTAGGTTTACAAGATTGAATAAAAGAGAAATAATTCCTTTTATACACAGTCATATCATGTAGCTAGACTGGTTCAAAAGGTCCAACCCTTCTAGCCACAGGTTTGTGACAACCTTCAACAAGATAAGCAATGCAACTTCTCTAGCAAGGCAAGCAACTCATCAAGTTGAAGATTCAACATACGATTTTCCCTCTCCCCCAAGAATCAACACAATGGATACCATTTCTTCCTAAGGAGGGAGGATTGATATAGGTGGATACCGGTGGCCACCCACCTATTCGAATTGTCTCAAAACAATCTTATGGAAATTTACTATTTTTAGCAGTGTTTTCAATTCCTAAACTTTCAGGGCCATTTTGAGGGCCTAAATGAATTTTTTTAGAGATCGAGCACCTCAATGATAGAAAAAGGCTCTGATTGAGCCCCCAAAATGAATATCCTCAACAATACCTTTCCAACGAGCTATTGTGTGCCCCAAACAAAGATCGTATTCCAAAGTTACGCCCCCAGGAAGTTGATACACCAAACTACCCAAAATGTGGTCCACAAAAAAGTTGGATTTTTATCTTCCAGAGTTAGGTTTTTGGATTTTCTTTATCTTAAAAATTCCTTTAGAGACTCATTGTAACAATCATATTCTTGCGAATGCACGCAACTGTCACATCTCTTCTCAGAGATAAGCTGCCACCATTCTAGCGAGTCTTTCACTCTGTATTTCTACAATTTTGTAAATTTCGCTCATTAATAGAAATTGTGTATTACTGTATATCTATGTCTCTTGTTATATATCCGATATACCTATGCTATATTATTGTCTGTCTTGTAGCATATCTGTATATTTCTGTGTTATATCTCTGCTCTCATTTTGTGCCGAAAATAATCTGGATCACTCAAACTAAGGAATGCATCTTTGTGGGTTATCCCGAGGTGGTGAAGGGACACAAACTAATAAATCCATCAACATAAAAGTTAGTCATTGAAAGAAGTGTCCAGTTTGAAGAAATTCCTATGCATGCCTCTCAGGAAAAACATGCAAAAAATTTTGTACTTCCTCTTGTACCAGGCATTTGAGATGATGCATCCTACCACTTAGATAAGATTTCAAATCTTATTTCCAAATCATATTTAGAAGATCATAATCATGCATGTGAAGATCTAGATCCAAGACCCAAATGGGCACAATCCACCTTGCAGGAAATAGGTGATGTTGTGGGGGATCTAGCAGATCCGAGGAGGATGATATCCCAATTTGAGGAGGAACCACATGTGCTCACAACCACGAAACTTGTAATTCCCATGCATTTCTACATTATTCTAGCCTCAGAACCTCAGACCTATGTATAGGATAAAGGGAATATATATTGGGAAGCAAATATGAAGGAGGATTACAAATCCATCCTCGAGAACTATAATTAGGACTTGGTTCCACTTCCTTCAGATAGAAGCTTGTCAGATGAAAATGGATATACAAGATGAAGAAATCAACAAATGTTTTTGTGAGTAGGTACAAAGAAAGGATGGTGGAAAATGGTTTCAACAAGTCCATGGGATTTATTATGATGAGACATTTTATCTAGTAGAAAAAATGGACTCCATCCAGTTGGCACTCATCATTGCAGTAGTAAGGAGGTGGGAGGTCCACCAAATGGATGTGAATAATTATTTTCTTCATGGAGATCTCAATGAAGATATCTACATGGATAAACCAAAGGGGTAAATACACGACTCCTCTCTATTTTTTCGACTCAAAAAGTCACTCTATGGCCTCAAGCAAACTCTCAGAGTGTGGTATGATAAGATGGATTCTTACTTGATTTTTCAAAAAATTATTCATTGTAAATCATATCCCAATGTCTATATGCTGAGAACTTATGAATCTCTGTTGATTTTAGTGCTATATTTAGATGATCTATTAATCACAAGTAGTTTAGAATTAGTTCTTGTTGCAATCAAGAATTCATTACATGTAAGGTTTTCAATCCTCGACATGGGTCCATTACACTTATTACTTGGTCTTGAAATCGGCTAGGCTGATTCAGGAATCAAGTTGTCTTAGGAAAAGTATGCTAGAGATCTCCTAATTCAGTTCAACATGATAGATTGTAAACCAACAACAACACCTTTATTTTCATGGGTCAAGCTCAAGGATGGCAGGGATACACCATTGGTGGATTGCACCAAGTAAAAATAACTAGTGGGGATCCTCCTATACCTTAATCCCTCCTATCCAAATATCTCATAGGCAGTAGGAGCAGTTTACAGGTACATATAGGAGCCACATGAGCTACATTGGAATGTTGTCAAGTGCATCCTCTAATATGTAAAGGGTACTACCATTCATGGGATTAATTATGAAACATGTTGTACATTGGACCTCATTGGCTATACAAATTCAGATTGGGCTGAAGATATAGCACATATCACAAGTCCACTTCAGGGTAGGTCCTTAGTTTGGGATACGGTCCCATTTGTTGGTTGAGTAAAAAAAAATCAATGATTGCTTTATCATCAACAAAGGTTGATTATAGAGGAGAAACGAACATTACCATTCAGAAACTTTGGCTACAAAAATTCCTCACTGATCTTGGTATTTAGTTCCATCATTCGACTATCATTTGGTGCAATAATCAGAGCACACTGAAGTTTTGCAGATAACCAATGTAACGGTAGAGAACAAAACACATCGAGAACCACGTGCATTTCATCCGAGAGTTGATTCATGATTGGATCATTGACTTGCAGTACTATCCTTTCTATGAACAATCTATTGACATATTCATGAGGACTTTTGCTGAGAATAAATTCCACTTTCTGTGTGACCTTGTTAGAGTGAAGGACACATCTACCTAGCAATTGTGTTTCTTTTTTAGTGTTGTATTTTGAGGGGGGGGGGGGGTTACCATGAGGTTTTCCTCTTTTACCTCTTTTTCGGTGTTAATTTTACTTAGATTCATTGTAAAATGGGTACCCAACATGGCTTCTTGTCGGGACCCATTCATTGTGTACTCCCTAGTAGTGTTCAAGGGGGGTGTTGGAGATATTACACCCCACCTAGTATTTCTTTTCCTAAATTTATTAATTTATGTTGAGGGAACCCATGGTCAAAGATATTCTCCCATAGAGGAGAATATTCTCCCCTAGACGAGGGTGCCACATCCTCTTTAGTCATTACTTAGTTGTACGTCAGTTAGACTAGTGGAGTCAAATCTTGCATGGAAACCTCGATATTATCACCAAGTGTTGCATGATCACCTTGGGATCATCACCAAGAGGGAACACTCACCTTGGTATCATCACCAGGAGGGATAAATTGACATGCATGAGGTTAGGAGGGCACACCACATGTGCATGAATGATATTCTCTCCACTCCACTTGTCTAGACTAGTTAATTGATGATTGCATGGCCAATTAACTAGGACCAGGTTGCATTTGACTCTTATTTTTGTCAATGGGTGTCCAAATATATCTAGATCACGACTATGACACATTAGTTCAACCATGTAGAGTATATCATGTGTATTTTTCCATTCTCTCATTTGGTTAATACAATTCTTTGTTCTTTCTCTCCAATTCTTCTCTCAACTTTGCATGTTTGTTGTTCATTGTTTCTAGCTAGATTCTCTGTGCAAGTTTCAACCCAATTTCAAAAATATCGATGAGCTATTATATGAGCTTCATGGAGTGGATTATTTTACAAAGTTATATCTTAAATTAGGATACCACCAAATCAGATTAAGAAAATAAGACATTCCAAAAACAACTTTTATAGCTCATGATGGGCACTATGAATTCTTGGTCATGCCTTTTGAGTTGACTAATTCTTCTTCTACTTTTCAAATCCTTATGATTTTTTTTTTTCAAACCCATCTTATAAATTTTGTGTTGGTTTTATTTGATGATATAATTATCTATAGAAAATCATGGGAATACCACATTAAACATGTGGATAAAGTCTTACAAATTCTTCATAACAATCAATTGTATGTAAAAAGATCCAAATTTTCTTTTGGGAAACAATAATTAGAGTATTTGAGTCATATTGTTTCAAGGTAAGGGGTTAAGGTGGACCCTCAAAATATTTAATCTATTACAAAATGGCCTATTCCTAAGAACATCAAGAGTCTTAGAGGATTTTGGGGTCTTACAAGATATTATCAGAAATTTGATAAGAATTATACATGCATTGCAGAACCACTCACATCTCTCTTGAAGAAAAAATAATTTGTATGGAATGAAGAGGCTACCTTGGAATTCTCACTCTTAAAATATTTCATGTCTTCTACACCAATATTGGAAACATATGATTTTGGTAAAACAATGATATTCGAATGTGATGCATTTAGACAAGGAATTGGAGCAATATTGATGCAAGAAGGGAGGCCATTGACATTTGAAAGTAAAAAATTAAAGGGAAAATACTTGGTGAAATCTACATATGAAAAAGAAATGACAGGAAATTTACATGCAATAAAAAATGGTGACAATATCTCATTGGGAGTCATTTTAAAGTCAAGATAGACCATGATATCCTAAAGTACTCTTTGAAGAAAAGATTTTCATCATAAGAGAAATAGAAATGGGTAGAAAAAATGCAAGGGTTTGATTTTGAAATAATCTACAAAAGGGGAAAGACAATGTGGTCATAGATGTCATTTTCATTATAAAATAAGCCTCAAGTTTATATTCCATTACATCTTCCATTCTAGTGTGGTTGGAAGAAGCTTGCCATGAATGGAAAAATGACAATAGTATGAGACAAAATATACAATGTATTAAGGAAGGGATGAACTCTATGGAACATTGGGAGTGGAAGAGAGATATTCTTTGGCACAAGGGTAGAATATTTTTATTCCCTCATTCAAAGTTGAAGAAACAAATATTGAGGGTGTCTCATGACTCTCCGATGATAGGACATTCAAGGTTCTTTAAAACATATCAAAGGATCACAATTTTTTTTTTTTGGGAAGGAATGAAGAAAGACATCAAAAACATTGTAAGAGAATGTCAGGTTTTCCAAAGAAATAAAGGAGAAACAATAAAAAATCTAGGGTTACTTCAGCCTTTACACATACCTAATCAAATATGGGAAGAGATATCAATGGAATTCATTGCAAGTTTATTGAAATAAGAAGGTAAGAATGCCATTTTTATGTTCTTGGGTAGACTCACAAAATATACACATTTTTGTGGAATTCAAAGTACATATATGACAAGTCAATTGGCAGAAGTGTTCATAATGGAAATTCATAGTCTTTGTGGAATTCCTAAAGTAATACTAAGTGACATAGATCCAAAATTCACATGAATTGTTTTGGAAATAATTATGGAAAATTAGTGGAACAACACTAGCTATGAGGTCAACATATCTTCCACAAATAGATGATAAAATGGAAATAGTTAACAAATTTTTAGAGGGTTATATACGTTGCTATTCCCCAGACAAGCAATATCAATTGGTGAAGTGGCTTTCTCTAGAAGAATGGTGGTATAATACCACCTATCACACATCTACTAAATTGTCCCCGTTTGAGTCCCTTTATGGATATCCAACTCCTAGTATCTCATACTTTCTGCAATACCATTCCAAAGTGGAGGTAATAGAGTCACACATGGACAAGACTAAATAAAATTTGACAATTCCAATGAAAATAATACATGTGAAGGTGTATTGAGTAAACATTGATATTAAGTTTTATTGAACATGTGAAACAATACAATATGGTACATTTATATTTCCACAAGCGTATTTTTTTCTAGGGTCAACATGCATTATACTAATATATGTTGGCTTGATTTTCATTCTATGTAAAAAGAACAATTTTTATGTATTTCTTAAAAGTAAATTATTTTAAGGTTTAGATTGTAAATATAACAATAATGTAGGAAGGTTAGTTAGGACATGAGGAAAATTTATCCAGGTGGATATTGGTGGCCACCCACCTATTCCAACTGACTCCTCTTGTCATTTTTTAGTTCAACACGTTCTTCTGTACTTCTTTGTAATTGCGGGTTCTACACTTCTAGGGTTGTATGAAGCCCTACACATCGTCTAGGTGGTTACTAGTGGCCTCTCACCTAATCCAACTGGTTTATTTTGTATGTTTTCATGTGACCACATCTTGTTGTACTTCTAGGGCCGTTTTGGAGCCCTAAACAATGTTTTTTTGTCTCACCACAATCAAACTATAGATGGAGTCAGAGTTTGATGACATAATGCGTATTTCTCTAAAAGACCATTCCAATGGGATATCATATGCCTAAAACATAGGTCGTATGAAAAAGTTACAACCCTGGGAAGTTGAGGTACCAACTTACCCATAGGGGCCCACATGAATTTTGACGTTTCACCTCCTAGGGTTAGGTTTTTGGATGTCTATGGTTTTGGCATTCATGAGTAATATTAAAAAGGCCTCTGGAGCCTCATTGTAATCATTTCGTCTTATAAGAATGTGCGTAACAACCACATCTCTTCTCAAATATAGCTACCACCATTCGCGGAAGTGTTTTAGTTCTATAGTTTTATAGTTTCAACCTATTTCATTTATTCATTAGAATATATTGTTCACTGTATATCTGTGTTGTTCTTCATATCTATGTGCTTATTGTATTCAGTTTGTTAATCAGTTCGTTCCGCTTCTAAATCTAGATCAATGGTATCAGAGCGGTCTGCTCTTCATTTATTTTTCTTCGTGCATGTCCTCGACAATATTTGCGTACAAGAAGTTGGGACTCGAACCAATCGAGACGTTACAAGATCGGCCATGCTGAGCTCAAAAAAAACCCATGGGAGATGAAAAGAAATATGATGGAGCAGGCCTTTTAAAATGTTGCTCGAGGAATCCCTTGCTCGACAAAGGAACAAAATGATGGACAATTTTGGACAGATCCTTCGATGACTACCCACAAGAGAAGCATCTTCATCAAGAAGCCATGCAACCATCTTCAAGGTACATGCTAATTTTGATATTCCATTATTTGAGGGTCTGATATATGTAGATTTTGTATATAAATGGTTGAATATGCTCGAAGGGTATTTTTTGGTCCATAATTTTTTCGATAGGCAAAATATTACTTTTGCACTCCTTAAGGTTGTCCCCCATGTTAAAGACTAGTGGAACACTTACTATGAGTAAAGGGCCATAGAAGAATCGTCAATATTTTGGGTTGCCCCTACATGGGATTCCTTCCAGGATGCCATTAAAGAGCAATACTACCATGTTGGAAGCTACGAGGACCAATACACCAAATGGACCACCCTGCATCAAGAAAGGGACCAAAAAGTACCAGATTTCACCAATATTTTCCATACCTTGCGCACCAAGTTGGGTATCAAATATTCTGAGCGACAACTAGTGATCAAATACCACGGTTGTTTGCATAGATATATTCAAACAAAAATGGAGTTTCTGGACATCACCTCATTGGGTATGGATTATAAATATGCTGTCAAGATCGAGCATAAATTTAAGTAGAAGAGACGTGAGTTTGGATCTGCAAACTCCTCACATCCGAAGTAGGGAAAAGGCAACCAAAACCCACCCAACAAGGGACAGAGAAAATATGGCCACTCTCAGGAAAACCAGTCCAAGCCACAAAACAAGAAGGGAAATGAGAAGACGACAAAGGACATGAGAAAATGGTGTGAATACCATAAAATACCTTAGAACAACACTGAAGAATTCCACTCCAATTAGTCACTCATGGTCGAGCTGAAGGATTTCGAGTCAGAGGCCGATTCTGATTCAGAATAAAATCCAGAAGGAGGGAAGCAGATTATCGATGCTAAACCCAGTGCCACTGTCACTACCACCAAAGTCTAGCCAAGTGAACCAGAAGAACTAGAGGAAGGGGGATGCCTCTTTCACTCACATATGTGGGTAAAGGGGACTATGCTTCATTTCATTGTCGATAGTGGTAGTGAGAAGAATATAATCTCAGGATAGGTCATAAAGTGGCTAGACCTGCCAATGACATCGCACATGACATCGCACTGGTAACCCTACACCATTAGTTTGATTTTCCAAGGAAGATATATCAGTATCATCCAACAATGTCATCTTCCCTATGACATCAAGCCCTTCAAAGATGAGGTATCGTGTGATATTTCTCCCCTTGAAGTTTGTGATGTTCTTTTAGGACAACCATATTTGTGGAAGCATCATGTTGTGTATGAGTCTAGACCTTGTAGTGTTATTATTACTTTGGGTAGACAATTGTAAAGGATACCAGAGGTAGCACCATCTATCATTATTTCTTTAATCTCTACTAAGAAATGCAGTAAGGTCATTTCACAGACCAGGAAGTTCATCTTCTTTATGATCTGTGCTCATAGTAAGTATAAGGTCGTCGCCACATCTATGGCCTCTACATAGAGCCTCTATTTGAAACATAACCAAGTGGAAGGGATCATGGAAGAGTACAGAGAGATTTTCTCCTGACCCACCAAGGTACTGACACACTTCCAAGTCAAGCATCCAATTTATCTAACCCCCGGTGCACATATTCCTAATGGACGAGTCTATCGTCGCTCTTTGATGGAAAATGATGTAATTAAGAATTAGATCCAAGAGTTTCTTCAAAAGGGGCACATCAGACCCAACTCCTCCCCTTGCGGAAGCTCTATTGTACTGGTGCCAAAGAAGGACGGGACCTGGCAACTCTGCATTGATTACAAAGAATTAAACAAAATCACAGTTAGAAATTGGTACCCAATTCCCAGGATTGATGACCTTCTTGACCAACTCAAGGGGGAAAATTTCTTCAACAATATTTACCTAAATTTTGGCTACCACTTGGTTCTCATCGAACCAAATGATGTTTGGAAGACAAATTTCAAATCTAAAGAAGGTCTCTTCGAATGGTTGGTCATGCCCTTTAGCCTAACAAATGCACCAACCACTTTCATGAGGTTGATGGATGATGTATTGAGACCCTTCACCAACTCTTTTGTGGTGGTATATTTGGATGACATCCTCATCTTCAGTATAACTTGGGAGGAGCACATGCGACATACTCGATAGGTTTTGAGCACTCTTTGCGGCAACAAAAACTATATGCCAAATTGGAAAAATGTTCCTTTGAAATGAACAAGGTCCAATACTTTGGCTACATTGTTGATGAACATGGGGTACATGTTGATCCCACTAAGATCCAAGTTATCCGTGACTGTCCAGCCTCAAAAACACTAACCGAGCTTAAGAGCTTCTTGGGATTGACCAATTTCTACCAATGATTCATGTTGGGATTCTCCCATATTGCATGGGCCCCCAACCACATGATCACCAAGGGCGGTGGCAGGTGTTATCACTCCAATAAACCCTTTGTGGTTGTAGACCAAAGGTGCTTGGTAACTTAAAAATATGGTATATTTGTATGCTTGGAACAATAAGATAACTCAATAGCTAATGAAAGTAACCACTCATCATGTATCTGAATAAAACAGTGCTTTTAGAGAACAATAATCACACAACAGAGTTGAAAAAAGGGGATGAAGAATACTAGTCCAGATAACCAAATACAACCATATGCAGGGTCATACAAGACAACAATAAATTCTTTAATCCAAGTTTAGGAGCTTAATAAGAAGATGACAGTTCTTAAAAGCTAAACTAAACTGGAATAAAGTGTAGAATCATGAAATATATGAAAGAATTTGATATTGAAAACAAAAGAGGACTGTGATTCTATTATCAGAATAAGAAGTCAAGTACAATGGCTAGAAAATGTCTCTTAGATTGAACCCTTTCTTCAGACTAAATCCCTAGGCTTTATAGCCTTTACAAAGCAGTTTCAGATCCTAAAAAGATGGATCAATTATTCTAAAAACAGAAAGTAAAACAATATTTACAATAAAATAGGAAAAAACCTCAAGATGAGGTCAATCCATATCTAATTATCTCTAAGAATAGTAGATTGTTGATGAAGTGCAGTTTAGCCTCCCAAGGCTGTTTGATTTGGTCCTCCAAAGATAAAATTCGAATTTGGTGAAGTGTGCAAAAACCCTGATTTTCTGCCTTTGAAAAAGATACCAAAATCGATTGAAACACCTCTTCTTTCCCTTATCCATCAAAAATAGCCATTGAATCAGACTTGATAATTCAACAACTGTCCATTTGAAGCGGTTTCAAACCATTCAAACTCAAAAAATCCCGATCTAGGCAAAAATTCGGTCATTCTGGCAGTGACAGGCTTTCACCAGCTAATTTACCCAAAAATCCGCTCCTTAGCTGGTGAAAAGCAGAGCTTTCAACAACTAACTAGCAAAGTTCAAGACGAGTTAGTTGGTGAAAGCGCAGATTTTTTTAAAATCAAATTTCTCAGTCATGGAGAGTCCGTTTTACATACTTGAATAGTCGATCAACATATAGAAATCCTAATCTTTCCAATGGTACTTTCAAATATGCATTTGGAGCTCGGGAAGGTAGTCAAAAGTTCCCTGCAATATTAGGCATCATTCTTCAAAAAATTGCCAGTGCGTTTTTTATCGCTAACAACAGGGAAAAGTTCATTTGGGGAAAGGAACAACAACGAGCATTTGATGATATGAATCATTGTTTGTGCTCATCTATAGTACTCTCCTTTCCTGATCTACAACAATCGTTCGATATTGAGACTGATGGATCTGACTATGCTGTAGGTGCAATTCTCACTCAACAAGGTCATCCGGTGGCATACCATAGTGAGACACTCTCAGATACTTTCCGAAAATACCCCACCTATGACAAGGAAATGTATTCCATTGTACAAGCCCATCGTTAATGTAAACATTACATTCTGGGAAAGGATACAATCATCCACATTGATCACAAGCCTCTACAGTTCATACAGACATAGGGGAAGTTGTGAACGACTGCCATCAGAAGTGGTCCACCTATCTGCAGTAGTTTCATATCAACTTCAAGTATAAAACAAGGAGCACAAATTGTGTCACTGACTACCTCGGTCAACCTCCCATGGCTGCACTCACCAGTGTGCTCTATTCCTGTGGACATGAGGCATTTGAGTGGCCCCAACTTTATCAAAATGATCCAAACTTCACCACCACCTATCATCTCTTGGGTACATACGTGACTGTCACTGATTATCACATTTAGGATGGGATGTTATGCCATCTGGGCCATCTCTGTGTTCCTACAAGTGAACACGCAAATATTATTTTGGAATCCCAGGTGGAAAGACATTTTGGCATGGAGAAAATTGTGGTTGTTCTTCAGAAACATTTTTATTGGCCAAATCTTCGACAGGACTTCAACAAGTTTATCAAACATTACACTTCATGTGCCATTTCCAAGCCATCCATCAAGAAGATTATACACCCCTCTTCCTACCCCCGAGAATCCTTGGGAATCCATATCAATGGATTACATGTTTGGCCTTCTATCCACCAAGCAAGGCAACGATTGTGTATTTGTGGTCGTTTATTGATTTTCAAATATGGCCATCCTCACAGCCTGCAAGAAGAAAATCACAGTGACAGATACTGCCAAGATCTTCTTCGAACGAGTGTGGTTTCATTTTGGGATACCACAAACCATTATCTTCGACCAGGACAACAATTTCCTCAAAAAAATTTGGTTGAGTCTCTGCTTACTGTTGGACACCAAGCTCACTAAATCCATTTCTTTCCACCCCCAAATAGATGACCAAACATAGGTCATCAATCAGATGATTGTGCACATCCTGTGCATGTACAAATCTTAGCATCCGTGTACATGATATGAGATTCTCCCCTATGTTCAACACAATTACAACATGGCTCTCCATAGCTCCACCGATCATAGCCCATTTTAGGTGGGACTAGGATTCCAACCCTTGGGTCCCATTGATGTTGCACTACTTATGGAAACCACATTGGTGAAATCTTTCCATGTTCAGTCCGAGACCGAAAAATACACCAGATTCATTGAGTGGATTCAACACATCTGCCAACAAGTCCATGAGATTTTGTAGAAAGCCAATGCTAAGTACAAGCAACACCATGATCAACACATGGTACCGCATCAGTTTCAGGTTGGAGACAAGGTATGGTTACACTTTCAGAAGGAGCATATTACAGGGCCCCATTGAAATCTCTGCTCACTTTACTATGGGATTTACACCATCACCAAGGCTGTGGGTAACAATTCTGTTGATCTCAACACTCCACCATTTCTTGGCTTGCACTCAGTGTTCAATGTGGACCTCCTTCGGCCATATTTGCCACCATTATTGGACACCTCAGAGATTGAAAAACAACTGACACCAATCGATATCAACCCTGACTGCATGGAACAAGCATCCACTAATCATATAGTGGACACATAGGTCAAGGGAACTCGCCAGCAGAGGATCCAACTTTATCGGGTTGTCAAGGAAGAGCAACTCCTACACCAAGGAAAGTGGCTCACTTGGGGCCAAATCCAATAGAAGTTTCCTCACCTGATGGGGGAAATCAACGCAATGGAGACCATTTCTTCCTAAGGGGGAGGATTGATCCAGGTGGATATTGGTGGCCACCCACCTATTCCAACTGGCTCCTCTTGTCAATTTGTAGTTCAACACATTATTTTGTACTTCTTTGTAATTGTGGGTTCTACACTTCTGGGTATTTCTGAAGCCCTAGACATTGTCGGTGGATACTGGTGGCATCTCACCTAATCCAACTAGCTTATTTTGTATGTTTTCATGTCAACACATCTTGTTGTACTTCCAGAGCCGTTTTGGATCCCTAAACAATGTTTTTTTGGATCGCTATAGTCAAACTATATATGGAGTCAGATTTTGACAACGTAATGTGTATTTCTCTAAAATACCTTTCCAACGGGCTATCACGCGCCTAAAACAAAGGTCGTATGCAAAAGTTATGACCCTGGGAAGTTGAGGTACCAACTTACCCATAGGGGATCACATGACTTTTGGCATTTCACCTCCTAGGGTTAGGTTTTTGGATGTATATGGTTTTGAAATTCATGAGTAATATTAAAAAGGCCTTTGGAGCCTCATTGTAATAATTTTTTCTCAGACAGATGCGTGTAGGAGCCACATATCTTCTCAGAGATAGCTACCACCATTTGAGCAAGTGTTTCAGTTATGCAGTTTCAACCCATTTCATTTAATCAATAGAAGACATTGTTCACTGGAGATCTATGTTGTTCTTCATATCTCTATGTTTATTGTATTCAGTCTGTTAATCAGTTTGTTCCGCTCCTAAATCCAGATAAAAAAACCATCAAGTTTTCTATTAAATAAATATGCAATGGTTTGATTTGGGCATGCATTTTGGTGAACACTTGTTAACTTAGCCTAGAAATTGTGCAAATAAAGGAAAGTGGCATTTTGGCAGGTTCAATACTTGCAAATGGTGATAAAATGAAAAAATATGGAAATGTGGGGTCATCACAATATATTTAAATTATCAACCTTCATATTTGATCATGAATTCATTTGTACAGTCTGTAGTGCATTTTGGGATGCAACTCAAGTTGATACAACACCTTGTTTTCAAGTCCATAACTCAATTTTTGGAATCTTGCTGGAATATAATGCACCTTATACATTATAAGAACATATTGCAATGGAGATACATGATGGAATGTCATTCATGCCTCTTGACCCTTTAGGAGCACATAATTTATGTAGGGTATGCATTTTTATGAAGCAAGGAAACCTAAAAGTGTAAATTTAGAATTTTCTTTGTCCTTTTAAATTTTGACCAACTCTAGGATATGAATCATTGTAATTGAATAGACAAGTTAATTAGAATATCGTTAATTGCATACAAACATATAAACCCTCTGTATATTGTAATAAGGCCCTAGATCATTAGACATCTAATATTGAGTAAAAGTTGATGTTCTTATAATGACAATTAAAATAAAATTATCCATGTCTATTTTATCTACAACATATTTTCAAAAAAAATAAAATAACATAATCCATAAATGAAAAAACAAAATGTCTTTCTCTAGAACTCACACAGTCCCATCAAAAGAGGAAATTATTTCCAAGCCTTGTATAGAGAATTTCCTATAAGAATTATTTTTATGTTTGGATTGTATATTTTTTATTTGTTATTTGTTTGTAATATAATTTAGAAATATATTTGTATATAATATGTGTTATATATTTATATATAATCCTTTTAACGCCTAAACCCCCTAACCCCTCAATCCCTAACTCCTAACCCCTGACCCTAAACCACATCCAAAGCCCCAAAATATATTTTTTGTGTTAAACCTTGTAATATCTATCACGTGACAGTTGCAGATAAAAGATTACATTTAGGCCTTAGGTAGTGTTTTTGGAGAATTCACATGGTTCCTATGGTGGAATATGAGGGTGGAGGGTTAAAAAGTTACCAACGTTACTGGGTGGAAGGTTAAAAAGTTGTGGCATATTATCAATATCGGCTGATAGTTAAAATCAATTAGCACATGCTCAATATGGATTAAGAGGTTATATGTTGGTGGGTTATGAGAGAAATCAAGGTCAATGAATTCTAACCAACCAATAATACATACAAAATGACAAAAAATTAACACCACATATTTAACCCATATAAGAAAATACTTTATATATAATTAATCATAGAAAATTTAAAATCTTATGTCTTGACCTACATTTCAACAATTCGATATCATTGATCTTCATCTTCGCTCAACTCCACATCCGTATCATCTGGTTCAGAATCAACGTTGAAAGGATTGGCCATAGAAACATCATCATCAATGTCATTTTCGATAATTACATCATCGATATGAACATTAAGAACATTTTCATCTACATATACCTCAACTTCTTCGTCTTCTTCGTCTAATGCATCTAACTACAACCATGATCGAGGTTGCATTCATGGCTGGTCTCTCAATATTTGTCCCAATTAATATTATGTAGGACCCATGGTGAACAAATGGAACATGGGGGCTTAGAATTGAAAGTTATTTGAGGCATAGGGTAGTGGTTAGAGCATTTGGTTGAAGGTGTATGGGTTGTGGGAAGCCTAGGAAGAGGTAAGACCATAAGGAGCTTAGTTGGGATTGGGTGTGGGGAGGGTTAAGATGGGTTAGGTATAGGAGGGGGCCTAGGGTTATGTGGGTCTAGGGACAAAGTGGAGGTAGGTTCCTATGCATAGAATGAAGAAGGAAAGAAAGGGAGGGAGGGAGAGAGCCAACACGAGCCGTATTTTTCATTTTTAATGGCACTATTAGCATGCGCCTAAGTTTTTTGTATTTATTATATCCATTGATCGAGAGAGGGAGGGGTATACAAAGTGAGGGGGAGAGGGGGGTAGATGTAAG
>ML789647.1:218712-231041 GCA_009831015.1 Picea engelmannii
AGAGAGAGAGAGAGAGAGAGTTACTCTCTCTCTACCCTCTCACACTATCACACATTGTAGCAAGTTTGGTACATGGCAAGGAATGGCATGGTAAAAAAATACATGGCCTTGACCTAGACATGGAAAGACCTAGACCTAGACCTAGAAATGGCAAGACCTAGACATATAAAGGCATGACAAGACCTATACCTAGACCTATAACATGACCTTAACCTAGACCTAGACTATGACCATGACCTAGACCTAAGCCTAGAACTAGACCTAGACCATGACCTAGACCACTACCAAGGGGGTACCTAAATGGAATGGATATCCATATATTAATTATGAGTAATTTAAATTACTTCATTTGTATGAATAATGTTTGTAAAATATTCTCATCAAAGAAATCATAGTGCCCAAAATAAGGAGACCCTCCATGACTTGTTGCTTCTCCTCTATATTTCATCATCTTTAACCTTCACACAAATATTGATTAATATACTCACATAGGGAATATTACTTTGTATATTACATGAAACAAAATATTATACCTACTCTGCTATGCTCTGTTTTCCTTAAGGAAATTCATACCAACAAAGAAAAAAATTCGCACAATTTCCATTAAACCATGATCTAGACCTAGGCCATGACCTAGACCTAGAATTATACCATGACCTAGATAATGGAGAGACTATTTATCGATCTCCCATTCACTCTCTCCCCTTCTCTCCCTATCTCCCCCACTCTAATCCTATGTCTCCCACCTCTCTCTCTCTCTCTCTCTCTCTCACACACACACACACACACACACATGCTAACTCTCTCTCTCCCCTTATATTCCTCTTCCTCTCTCTTTCTCCCCCACTCTGCCTCTCTTCCCCACTCTCCCCCATGTGATACTCCAGTTTTGAGACCCCATATTAATAATGTATTTTTTTTATTTGATGAAATACCAAAGTTCTCAAATAATTAAAATATGTCGAAGTGCCTAGGAAATGTAATACTTTGAACATTGAAAATAATAAAATACATCTTTGGCTACAATATGAAAAAGGAAGAGAGTTATAAGGGGGATATGATTCCACGAGAGAGGGGGATAAAGGGGCTACGTATTTTTATTATATTTTATCTACCCATCTTGGTTTTAATTAAGAAAAGTGGTTACATGAGCTTCTTGGGGAAAGGCCACATGGTTCTTGATTTATAAGTAAATATATAAACCCCTCTTTGGGTTGTTCAAGGGTTCAATCTTTCATTATTTTCACTCTTGCATTTGGTTAATTATTCCTCATTCATTCTTGTTATTGGATGGGACATGGGGATGAATTGCTGAGGAAATAATCCATTGTTTTGTTGACTATAGTAATTACTGGTGTATTCTAGCCATGAATGGGTTCTTGTATGCATGAGATGCATTGGCATGTGCTAAACCATTTTCACAACGATGAATCCTGAGAGTTCCAACATGGATATTCTTGACCAGATGCATTGGATCAATAGAAATAAGTGGACATATTGATGGAATGTGTGGTAGTGAATGGGTTTCAATGTCTTTGGGTGGTGTAGGCTAGCTGAGTGAAGAGAGATGATGTACTTTGGATTGTTGTTTGTTGAGAAACCTATGAGATCTTGAGTGATGACTGGTTTGGGAAGCTGAGTGTCGCTCTAGAACCCGTCCTTGTGGATTCATAACCCCAGATCATTTTTGTTGAGACTTGAGACAACAATGTATAAGGTTGGATGGAATGTCCTTAGTCTGCAACCAATTGGTGATTGATTTTGTTTAAGTTCTCTCTGTGCTAGTTTCCTTTTCTTGTATATTTATTTCCATTGCGTATTAATTATTATCTTTGAGATATGTATTAATAATGTTCCTACTTGCTAGTTATTGCTATGCATGGCATGATTAAGAATTTTTTTAAAGTCTAGCTTGAATCTTGATTATTGCATGTGGGATTATTGCATTTCTTTCATGTTTCTTTATTAATTAATTGTTATCAAAATTCAAAATCAGTTCTTGAAGTGCGATTTGAAGTAGTGTGGCCAACCTGTTGGTGGTTGGGTACTTTATAATAATAATAATAATAATAACCATTGACCTTTATTTTCTTTGGAGGAATTTCAAAGTGTTAAATATGACAATATAAAACTTTAGACACAATCACAAAATAAAATTTATTAATGATTACAAATCATGATGTTTTTTAAAGTACAACCTACTTTTTACAAATCATAATGTTTTTCAATGTAATACAACCTTAGTCAATATCATAATTATTAACTTATTAATAATGAAGAACCGCCATCCAAGTTTAATGACAATAGTCATAATTTGATTGATACAACTGTCGGTTCGAGCAAATTGTGTGATAATTCACACATGAAGAGTGTCAACTTGTACTTTGGAAAATCGATGAAGGATTAAAAATATAGGTTTTCTCATGGAAAATATTCTATTTAATGGTCATTATGTTGATCATTTGCATATGAAATATAATCAAATATTGGCTGTGAATCTTGACAATTACACTTGTCTAGTGGCAATGAAAGGCTCAAATTACTGGATAAATGAGAATAATTTGAAGATTGAGAATACTTCTACAACTCTTGCTAGCCTTAAAAATTGTGCAGTTGATGTTCCTGCAACATCTGTTAATTCAAAAAGCTCCATAGATACATTTCCTAAAGTTCCTACTTGTTCAATTAAGAGTGCTCCTGAAGCAAGGGAGAAAAAGTTTAAAGCTCATGCAAGGAATGGACAACCCACACTGGAGTTTCAACTTATGGTTGAGAACAAATTGAACATAGTTATGATTGATTTAATCTAGATTGAACATGAACTTCATGTTCTAAAATGTCCCAAATTCCAAGCTAAGCAGAATAATGGAGTTGGAAGAATTACTTCATCTGCCTCTGGGCATAATGTCTACATCAACAAAGATGAGGAAATGAGTGATGCCTAAATAACCTTTTAAAAATATGACACTTACCACATATCATTGTATACCTTCCATCAAAACTATGCATCTTTGTGTATTCTCCTCCATTGATTCACACCTACCCAATGCAACAAATTCCCTATTTTCCTTTCTCACAATATATATATATATATATATATAAACAAGTTAATTTAATTATAAAAACAATAATAAAATTCACTTTAAATGCATATGGATATTGTTCATCCTTTTCCTTCTTCGAGGTTGGTGCCTTCCCATGATCATCCTACCACAGTATAAGAAACATGACATATTAAATTGTTACCTTATAATATGAGAAGCATGAGATATTAAAATGAAAGTTAAATACAAAAAATAAGAATCTTTAAATAGAGGTTGGTTGAAGTTATGGTGTCAACGTCCATTTTATACAATGGATCAACATCCATTTTTCATTCATCTTCTTATGAACACCATTCATATTTGCATAATTTTTCTAAATACATACCTCTACTGAAAATGCTCATCTAAACCATATTTTCAACAAAGAAAAAAAAATGTCATTCTTTATTCCATAAACATCCTGATATGCAACAACCATAAATTATATGAAAATAAAATAAAAAAAATTACTTTCACCGAATGCTCATTAATATGGTTTAATAATGACTTAGTTTGATAAGGGTAAGCTTAGAATGATGGAAGGATGCTGGGTGGTATACATGATAACAAGGTATGAGCTTGGCTAGCTCTAAGAATTCTTTCTTCATGCTTTAAACTTGATTTCTTTTGTAAATTCTCTGTATGCCATTATAATGATGAACCATGAAGCCAAAAAGGACAAGTGATGATGAAATACCCAACAACTGAAATATGTTATCTCTTGAGATGTTCCAGGCTATAAATGGAACTATGGCAAGGAACGTCAAAGATAAAACCTAGATATGGTTTTAAATCTATAATGTGGTGGAACTCTTTTGATAATATTCTTCAATTTATCACAACCCTCAAAATTGTTTCATACAGTATGATCATAGGACTCTCAACCCAAGAGGAATTTTCCCATATGTATTATACATCTAGAATTTAAAGGGAATGGATGGATGGATTCAAAATAAAAATACAATAAAACATAGAAGGTATTCATGTGAAAGATTCATAAAAAAATTACAACAACTTCATGCTTAATATATTCAACGATATCATAATATTTATGCATTCATTCAGTCATATCAAACATAAAAGGGAAATAAATTGGTATTTTATTATGAATTAAATTCCAATCACATGAAAAACACCATACATTCACAATGAATATGATGCCAATTCCTGCATAAGGATTTTCTTAATGAGAAAATCAGATCTATGATGTCTGAAGAATAGGTATGGATTAACATGGAGAATACAATGGAGTACAATACAATAATACACAATGATACGACCATGGTGAATGAATCTCTACAAAACATTTTCCTCTTCTTATAAATTTTTCTCTTCCTCTATGAGCTCTGTTGAACTAGAAAACTTGAGAACAAGTTACACTCAGATCACCAAAAATGTCGACCCTTCAATAATGCACCTGGTTTCTCCTTTATAGATACAATTGTATGAAAAACAACTTCTTGAAACTCATTACTGATTCTTTATTCTTGAAAGGTTTTTACCTTGGTAAAAATTAATGTACATGAAAAATTACTCAATTAAATCTTCCCTTAGGGTGATGGGCATGTGCCATTTGATTCACCTTGTCTTTCCAATGGTAATTTAATAAATTGATACATTTTTTCCAATATTTACCCATTAGATACTTATGATAATTCATGTTTCTTACTGCCTCATCCAAATTAGTGTATTTCTCATAAAATGGGGGAGGTAAATTCTTGAAAATCATTTTTAGATTGTGCAATAGCTCAAAATCCCATGCCAAAAATTCTACTACATATTTCCGTTTCAAAGTGTCGTCAAGATTTTCTAACTTGTTGTTAATGTTCCTCCTATCATCTAATAACTTCTGATAATTATTCATTGGATACAAATCCCCATTTCCATTCTAGAACGATGGTAATCCATGCTTGATGACATCACTAAAAATATTCTTAAAAGTAGATATTTCCCTTATAAGATCATGGCCCTTAGTTTCTACATTTTGCAACAATATCCTTTTTGTAATGACTCTTTTAGTATCCATTACAATGCTAGTTATGTCATTGACATGCAAATCCTTCAATTTCTCTTTAGTTTTGTTGTTAAAGAAATTTATCATATCAACTACCAAATCAACTTTATTCTCCAACTCTTTTGCTATTCTTTTTATGTCTTTGAAGATTAAGGTGATTAGATCAAGCTCATCCTACACTGGGGTAAAATAAGACCAATTATTAAAAAATGTGTTAGATATATCATCCCAAATGACATTCTTAGCTCTTTTCATGGCTGGTCTCCTTGCAAGTTGCCACCCTTGCCTTCATTTTATTTTCTTTCTTATGAGTTTCCTATTTAACAACATTGATTTGTGCCAAAAGTACTTATCTTCTCTTCACCCAATGTTCTAGTTCTACTACCTTGGAATCTCTTTGTTTGATTCGGTTTGTCATAGTGTCTAACTCTATCTCCTTCACACTAAAATTAGCCATGAATTTTGATAATTCCTCTAATGGGTCTAATGGAGCAATTTTCATTGTATCTGACTTGGTTTCTTGTAATCAATGAGTTAGTTGGACTTTCAAGGTTTCAATTTCAACTTGTTGGCATTCTATGATCTTTCTACTTTCCAATAATTGTTGGTAAAGATGCTCCTTTTCCTCATGACTAGCCTACAACTTTGGGGTTCGAACATGTTGTACATCAGGAAGATTTATCTTTTTCTTAAGAACCTTCATTTAATTATCCTTATGTTTAATTAGGTCTCCTACAACAATAGGAATTTTAGGATCTACTCCTAGGGAAATAATCTCCCTCTCCAACTCATTAATATGAGTTCTATTGGATTTAGTGGCCATCCTCTCCCACTTTAATTGCTTCTCTATTTTGATTACCATATTTTTCATCTTCCTCTCAATGGTAGAGGATTGTAAGACCCCTCTATACATCATATCATTTTTTGGTTAGTGCAATTCAATCATATCCATAGGGTGGATATCCCCAAGATTTACTCTCATTTGAGTGGCTTTGTAATTTGCAGGAAAAAGAAGCTTAAGTACCTTTGACTCTAGTAAATCCAAATTGAATGTACCTTGCTGGTAATCCACAACAAATAATATCTTTGTTTGAGCTGTGTTTTCTCCCCAAGCCCGAGGATACATTTCCTTTTTTACCTCTTGATTTTTTCTCTTTGTATCCAAATATTGAGAAAAGAGTGAGGGTATCTTATCAGAGGTTCCTTCAACTATATATTTCCATGAAACTTGTTTTGTTGACAATAGAGCTGAAGTGAGAAGCTCAATAGTGATAGAAGGTCCCTTTGAGATTGAACTAGCTTCACTTGATCCTTATCTGATTTGCAATATACCCTTCCCTTTTCCTATAAACTCAGCTAAGAACACCTGTAAGTCTATTTATTCATCACCTTTAGGATTTGTTCTTATTTTCTCACTCAATTGATCATCAATATCCATTTCAAAATGCATGTCTAAAAATGTCCTTTCTCCAATTTGTAATTCTTATTTCTAAGGAGTCTGAATTACATTGGATTGGTCCATTGACTGAGTGATAGTTATATTTTGGGCCTCTTCCTCTAGAATCTTCTTGACATATTCTCATGAATCCATGTTAGCAATTATTTCCACTACATGATTTGGTATATTCTTGTACATGGGCCTTCTGACTACAATCACATAATGTGGGTCATACACCCATTTACTTCCTTTTTCAAATCCAGATGTTGTATCAAGTTCTAAGATTGACCAAGAAAGGGTCGAACTCTTGAGGCATCTTGAAAGTGATGGCTTGCTTATGCCGGGAAAAATGAAATTGATATGAAATGAGCCTTTATCTGATGTATTCCAAAGAAAATATTCTTGGAGTTAGGAAATTGGCAGCTTGTATGGCTCCTGTTCAAAACCATATACTCTAATGATGGTGTGATCCTCATCTAGGTACCAATATTATAATATGGTATCTTTTCTCAGCTGCAATATATTTTTAAACTCAGGACAAATCCTAGGAGGTTGAGTTCCATGGAGCCGAATGTAGCATGCAATCACGAACGTGTTTACATAAAGGCTAAAACCTTTATTCTAGTCTTGTTTCCTCACCTCCTCAGTCCACTCAATTATTGTATTGGTTTTACCTAAATCATCTATTGTTTTGATCCCAAAGCTCTCAAAATAGGAATAATTAATGCAAAATATGAGGTGCACCAAGTAGGTCCAGTACCTAAAAGACTTAGTATTGTGGAAATTTGACAATTGGAAATTTATGACTTCCTGTACGAAATGACAATAATAATTTTTTGTGAAGGTGACTAACTCCGATGAAAATAAGATAGAAAGCATCCCTAAAATGGTCTCATCCACTGCTCTATCATGTTCATATCCTAAAACCTGGCAAATCGTGTTAATATCCTGCCTAGTTAGTTTAGGGAAGATGGTGGATTTGAAAGAAGGTGGACCAGTTGGTAATGGGGCATCTGGGGATAATATATTTTTCAACATCTTCTCTCTTTTAGACTGTGATAATGCTTATTACTTAGAGGCAAGCTCATCATCATCCAAGATTTGATATGCAACATGGTATGAAATTTGGAGCATTTGGGCAATAGATTCCTTACTTATTTGACAAACTGTCCTAGAATTATCTACAAAATGTATTTGTTTGCTATCAACCTGGTAATCAATGCCACACTAATTGACTAATTCTAGAAAGTGATAAGTTTGTGGAACAATTGACGTGGAAATGTTTGATTCCCATAAGTGCAAGTAGGATCGACCATTATTAGTGTCATCCTGGGGTCTCTGAATTAATTAGTGAAGGCCAGGGAAATATATGGAAGTGTCGAAAACATACCCTTCCTTTTCTCCAATTGGTCATCAAATACAATTGTTTTCTTGGATGATCGAATTTGGCTAGGGTCCAATTGAGTCGCCATTTGATTACTTTTAGGGGGGAAAGAATAAAAAATGAATGTAGGTTTGGGGAATTATAAATTTACCCAATTTTGAATCCTAGACATGCAACTAATCTTGAAAATCCATAAATCTATCACACGTTAACTTTCTTAACTCGTAAAGATCAAACTATGATAGAACAATTTCAAAATTTTCATAGTCACAGTCAATTAGGACATTTTCATAAGAGGTTGATGGATGACCATACTGACTACCTTTATCCATCTATCCTTATTTGAGTTGAGAGGCTCATTCTACAATCCAGTATGGTGGAGATTTGTAATTCCTTCCATGCTGAACATGAAGTTGACACATGTCCCTTTTAAAAATTAATATAATATTAAGGAAATAAAAAACAATGTGGGATCAACTTAAATATAAGTTTAATAAAAATAAAATTTAATTAAATTTTTTTAAAACTTGAACAATATCACTATCTTGGTTGTGTTGTGTTCTCTTCTGTTGTTCTCTCGGAGATGTTGAAAATACTTACCAGAAGTTTAATATGATGTTGCATGAAAACTCCCTACCCTGGCATTTAGGCCTACCACATATTACAACTTAGGTGAAGTTAAAATCTCATTTTCTAGAATAATTTGCATGGAATAATAAGGTTTGTAAGGGAGTGCATGAATTCAAAAATCTCAACTGGATACCTAGTGAATTAATTTATGATTTGTTAGTTATTTGAGAATCTCGTGAAAAACATCTCTGTATCAAGCATAGAATATTAAATGGTTGGTAAAGGTTATTGATTTGTAAAACTTAATTTTTATATTTGTGATAGTGTCAGGATCCAAACTACACCATAGACAAATTTAATTCTATGCTTACCCAACACATTTGTTACAACACTATGCACCCACACCCTAGCCCTAAAACACATCAGAGTAAACATACACAATAGTCCAAATTAGGTAATCAATGTTGGCCATGTCATCCACATACCCATGCTCAGTTTGAAGATCAAGTATCTCTCTGTCAATGAACATTCTCGCTAATGTGATTTTAGTAAAGCAGTAACTAGCCTTGGCGTAATTTCTTGAATGAAAAAACTCAAAAAACTAAATAAACTAATAAAGAAAGAATGATTTTGAAGTTCATTGCAAAATTTGATGTTTTTCATCCACAAAATTCGATGTTTCTTCTAATTCCTTCAATGCTTCAACCTGAAGTTAAATGTCGGTTTTAATGTAAAAATTTAAAACAAAGAGAAATATATATATTTCCTTAAGTTTAATTAAAAATATTATGATAGGTTAATCTCAGTGTTTTAGTTATGCTATCTAATATATGGGAAAGACTTATGAAGTTTTAAGTGACTTATAATTTGTAAACAATTATAATAAGAGGCACATTTAGACTTATGTATTGTAATTTGTTTTTTTAGTTTTTCAATATTATCAATATTTTTGTATGTTTCTACTATGTAGAAGTGCACCGAGGGATGATGTGCACTGTTGAATTAGGGTTTTGAGTTCTTGGATTTTGTTGGGTTTTGAGAAAAATATGGAATGATTCTAACACCTTCAGTCTCAACATTCAAAATGAAAATGAAGTAAACATGCAACCTACTACTGAATGTTATGATACTTAACAACCTCTACAGTGTCGGTACTATGATAAACAAGAGGGTATACTTGCAAGTTTCGTTATTAATGACACACCAAAACACTACTATGTAAAGATATCATGTGAGTTTAAATGATATGCTTTAGTAGCATTGAGTTGCATTAGAGATAATTGTGGATCTATCATGCATAATCGACATCATATATATATATATATATATATATATATATATATATATATATATATATATTAATTTTCTATGTTAACACTAAAAGGAATAACATAAACAATGGAGAACACGCTGATGGTACAACCAACAAGAAAACAACAATGTAGTGCAATATTTTTATGATAAGCTTATGTTTTAAGAAAATAAGTACACTAATCTTTTCATTTGTGCCCTCAATAATTGTGTTATAACCATGCCAAGATTTCATCGCAATTGCATATTAAATATCATTAAAACCTAATTGCATATTGTATAAATTATCATGTTATAATTGTGAAGTTTTATATATTTAATATTGTTTAAATTTGGAAAGATTTATTTAACTGTCAAGTTTTATATATTTAAAACAATGAAAATCATAGTATAATATTTTGAATAATTATTAAAAATTTAAATAATATTCTTAAATAATTATCAATATTAATATTAAATCTAGATCAATGTCAAACTTATGTTAGAGAGCCAACCTTCTCTTAGTTGCTAATTTCCATACTATTTTGATTGCTTGGAGACTTCAAATTTAGCATGCGTTATTGCATATTTATTATGTATTATTATGTATCATATAAATATGTAAGATTACTTTTTATCAATCTAATATGACAAAAGTAGTTAGGTTTTGAACATCCATCCATTTTCAAATTGTTTCAAATGTAAAATAACAAGAAGTAATTGGGATTAAATATGTTACTCAGATAATAGTTCAATGTGAAGAGGATGAAAGAGTTATCAAGATATATAATTATGATTTAAAATATATAACTATGCTTTAATTAGTTATCAAAATGAAGAATGTTTAAAAATTAAGAGGTTTGGGCTTATACTATTGGTATGTTCCAATCATTTAAATATCAATCATTGAATACATGCATTGATTTCAGCAATGATATAACATAAAACAATAGGGCATCTTGATTTCAATGATGACATTAAAAAAATGATTTAGAGAAATAAGGGAGTTGAAATGATTTCAACAATGATATAACACAAAACAATAGGGTGCATTTATTTTAGAGATGGCACAATGAAAAATGATTTAGAACAATTAGTTTCTATGATTTCAATAATAACATAATGCAAAAGAATGTAATGCATTGATTTTAGTGATGACACAATGATAAATGATTTAGAGAAATTAGTTGCATCGATTTCAATAATGATATAATGCAAAAAAATATGAATTGATTTAAATGATGATACAATGAAAAATGATTCAACATAATCAAGTAGTTGTATTCATTTTAATAATGATATAACATAAGAGAATAAGGTGCATTGATTTTAGTGATAGTAATATTGCATAAAACAATAGGGTGCATTTATTTTAGTGACGATATTAAAAAAAATGATTTAGAGAAATAATAGAGTCTAAATGATTTCAACAATGATATAACACAAAACAATAGGGTGCATTTATTTTAGAGATGATAGAATGGAAAATGATTTAGAACAATTAGTTTCTATATTTTCAATAATGACATAATGCAAAACAATGCAATGCATTGATTTTAGTGATGACACAATGAGAAACGATTTAGAGCAATTAGTTGCATTGATTTCCACAATGATATAATGCAAAAGAAATATGGTTGATTTAAGTGATGATTGATTTTAGTGATAGTGATATAGCATAAAACAATAGGGTGCATTTATTTTAGAGATGCTAGAATGGAAAATGATTTAGAACAATTAGTTTATATATTTTCAATAATGACATAATGCAAAACGATGCAATGCATTGATTTTAGTGATGACACAATGAGAAACGATTTAGAGAAATTAGTTGCATTGATTTCAACAATGACATAATGCAAAGAAATGTGATTGATTTAAGTGATGAAACAATGAAAACTGATTTAGCATAATCTAGTAGTCGTATTCATTTTAACAATGTTATAACATAAAACAATATGGTGCATTGATTTTAGTGATCATACAATGAAAAATGATTATGTGCATTAATTAATTGAGGAAATGGTACTGTTATCGCACAATTTGTAGGGTAGGTTTAAGTATCTTGAAGGCAAGGCTCAAACTGGTGTAACAGGAGCTTCCCCACCCACTGTCACCTCGATGGGGAGCTCTTTCTATTCAGGGTGGCTAATCCCAAGGGAGACGTCCCTAGTAATCTGGGGTTCTGAAGGAAAAGATCAAGGGTTTAAGGCTCAAAGGTTAAGGTAAGCTTTCCCTTCACAGATTACTGCCAAAAGGATAGTCAAAGATGAAGGTATTCCACTGAGAAAGGCACCTGTTTGCGAGACAAGGCAATTAAACTAAAATGTGCATACAGTGGTTAGTACTTCAAAATATTAATGACTATCTTCAATACATATGAGCAATGATAAATGTAATTATTGACGAAGTCAATGATTGCAAATAAGGATAAAAGGCTTATATTATTACTTCTTCAATAATACAAAATGATAAAGGCATTCAATGTTTAATATCAATCCTTTACTTATCACAATGCATTTAATATCACAAATCTGCTCACATATATAA
>ML789647.1:252172-289989 GCA_009831015.1 Picea engelmannii
TACCTATGAACATAATGGGCCGGCTCGTGATGAGACCTCCCATCCTCTTGGTTAGGTCTTGTTTTTATTATTATTATTTTCTTAGGGTCCCTTTAGTTTCTTATCGAGAGGCTTTTTATTGCCTTCTCGGGGATCCCCTGGGCGAAGAATCTCTAGGTTTTATTTCCTACGGATTTTATCTTTTACCAGCTGCTTTTATCCCCTGGGCCTTTAGCCCCTTCTTCCCACAAGACAAGATGTAACCCTCAAAGGTCATCCTAATGGCCAGACTAGGGGAATGGGATGGATGAGCAGGGTATAAGATGAAAATATGATAAGATGGTGGGAGCGGACGATGGATCTGCAAATCCCATTTGGTGGCTAACCAAAACCCATGAATATCAGCTTGCTAAGTTACCCAATCAATCACCCCAACAATGGTCAAGTGGATTAGTGTAAGATCCAAGCAATCATCAGAAATGAAAGGAACCTAATGCATATATAAGAAGGTTATAGCAATCAAATATGACACATACCATGATACCTCGGACCAATTACCTCATGGAGCAAGAGTCCTCTCCGATACAAGCCCATGCTGGTGGTGATGGAAACTGCTACTGCTGACAGGACAAGTCTAGTGGAGAAGAAGAAATATGGGCCCTCAAGGGCCATGCTCAAGTCAATCCTGCTCTCGGTACTCCATGTCTAGGACCATGTGGGACTCGAGACATGATCTACTAGTTATCCCTAGACATTGGGGATAACATGAACAACCCTAACTAAACTTAGACTTCGACTTAGTCTTAGAATAGGATTAGACCTTTATTGGGATTTGTAATTAATAAAATCTCTCTTTAATCAATTATTTTAAATCTAATGATGTCAAATAAAATCAATGTTTTCTAGGCCACCTATATTATTGACTCAAGTTTTAAATTACGCGACGTGCCCTTCAAGATGCATCTCCATGCTCCAAGGGTGCCACTTGCCTTTGACTGGTTTTGGTAGTTTGTCCAACCCTTGGAGTGAACACTCCACTCAGGCGACCTTTTGAGAGACTAAGGGATTCTAAGGAATAAAAAATTAGCCTTATTGCGCACCCCTTAGAAATTTTCATGAGCGACTGTCTCAGTCTACCCTCACGACATCGTGGACCTCTCGAACTAGGTAATCGTTAACCTACAATTTGATCCATGACATGAGTGCTAGTAGGTTGTGACAGGGACTCTGCCACACCTCTACCTCAATGTCTAGTTTTCTGTGCATGGCCCCTTTAATCCTTATGTGAGTCATATTAGCAAGCATCGTCATCCTGCATCCATTGACAAAACACTGTCAATGATCCATATACAAAATCATACTATAATCAATAATATGTCACATATGCTTAAAATGAAATACTCAAACAAAATACAATCCATTCCCTAACTCAATCCAAAGTCCAAGGAGGTCCATTGATTCCATCTGCATCCATAACCTATCATGTGACCTAAACACGCAGGTAAACTCATCAATAACATATTTCGATACATATATATCAAATAGCAATAAGTCACAACACATCATCATCATCATCATCATCATGTATAATCCATAATTGAAATGAAATCACAATGCACCATAACCAGATCACTTGCACGCAAGTTTCCTCAAAGAATAAGTCGATTAAAGTGTGCTTCATAGACCGGGATGTTACATACACCCCCTCTTGTTTTAAACTTCATCTTGATGTTGTACAATACATAAATGCAAGTAAATAAAAGTATCTGGCATAGATCTATATGTCTAATCTATCAAACACATAAGGAAACTGTTGATGCATATCATATGCGTCCTCCCAGGTAGCCGGGTGTGTACTATAATTGTTCCACTAAAACTTGACCCAATCGACTATTCGACATCGTATATGTCGAATGCGATGATCCAGATTGCAGATTGGCTTCGTTGTGAGAGCACCCTCGTCCAACAACTTTAAGAAAATCATATTAATATCAAGTGAAGGATTACTAACATAATGGCATAAAACAGATACGTTAAATACATTGTGCATACGTCTCAAAGAATTGGGTAAGGCTAATCGATAAGCCACTGATCCTTTCCTTTACACAACTTTATCGAACTCTTTTGCGGTTTCACCCACAAGAAAAAAATTTCGCCAATTTCATAATTGTGATCAACACTATGTGTATCAGCATAACTCTTTTGTCAATTTTGCGCTCCCTTAATCCTCTGTCTTATTGATTACATCTATCCTTTTATTTCTTGGATCACTTCTGGTCCTTCTAGGACCCTATCCTTAATTCAATCCCAACTCAATGACGTCTGGCATGGTCTCTTGTAAAGAAATTCAAACGGTGCCATCTTAATGGTACTTTTATAGTTGTTTGTATGCAAACTCTACTAGTGGAAAAAATTATTCCCAACGTTTCTTTTGGTCCATTATATACATACGCAACATATCTCCGAAATTTGGTTCATTCTTTATGTTTTCCCGTCTATCTCAAGGTGATATGTTGTACTAAATTTCAGTTGTGTTCCAAAATTCTCTGAGAAACTAGTCCAAAATTGTCCTGTAAACATCGATCATCAATCGGATATGATCCTTCTTGGTACACCATGTAATATCACAAAGTCGCTGACAACAATGCTAGATATGTTTGGCACTTGATACGTCATATGTATAGGTATAAAGTGTGCACTCTTTTTCAGAGTGTCAACTACCACGAAAATCAAATCGTGTCTCTTTTCCATCAGTATAAAACCAACAATAAAGTCCATCAAAATGACCTCCCATTTAGATTCTGGAATAATATGTGGCTGTAATAATCCTGTCGGATGTCTATGTTCAACTTTCACTAGCTAAAATTCTAGACATCTTTCCACATAACCAACTATGTCTTCTTTCATTCCCTTCTAGAAGAATAAAGGCTTAAGGTATTCCTTCATCTCCGTGACTCCGAATGAGCCATGTACACTACTTGATGCGCTTCACTTAAGATCAAAATTGTTAATTCGTCATTAGGCGGTATGTAAATTTTGTTGTTATACCTCATCAATCCGTTATTGTCCAATGTATAACCTTCAAACTTCGGTACCATCATGGTATCTTGTCCAATATTTTCCTTAACCATTCTATACTAGTCATCATCAATCTTATGTATTGTTAGAATATTTTCTCAAAGATTCATCTTAATAGGTATTACCAAGAATATGCATGGTCTCTGACGCAACGCATCTCCCACTCTATTCACCGTTCCCTTAATGTAAGTAATCTCAAGTCGTATTCACTAAGTAATTATGATCAACTCCTTTGTCGCGTGTTAAAGTCACTCCATGTAAATATATGTTGCATTCCACAAGTATCAGTCTTAATTTGAATTTTCGTCCAATGAGATAGTGTCTCCAAACTCTTAAGGCATATACAATTGCCAATAACTCCAATTCACGCATTGCGTAGTTCTCCTCATGCTTTCTCAATTTCCTTGAAATGTAAGTGATCACTTGACCATATTGCATCAAAACTCCACCTAAAACTTCCTTGGATGCGTCTGTGCATACCAAGAATTACCTATCCATGTCGAGGACTTTTAGTATTGGTGTTATCGTCAACACCACCTTAAGTTTTTGAAATTATTCCACACATTTCTCTGTCCAAATGAATGTCTTGTTTTTCTTCTGCCATTTTGTGATTGGATTTGCTATCCTCCAAAAACCTTCGACGAATCGCCGGTAATATCCAACTAAACCCATAAAGATGCATACTTCTTATATGTTTTTTGATTTAGGCCATTCCATGATAGCCTCTACTTACGCTGGATCTACAACGATACCTTCACCAGATATGATATGTCCCAAATAATGAATCTTCGATTGGTAAAAAGAACATTTCGATAGTTTCCCATACAATTTTTTTTCTCGTAGACATTGTAGTACCAGTCTTAAATGTTCTTCATGTTCATCTTTCTTCCGATAAAAATTTAGTATGTCATCAATAAATACTCAACAAACTTGTCCAAGTATTCACGAAACACCCCATTCATCAAGCTCATGAATACCCTGGGGCGTTTGTCGGTTCGAATGGTAAAAACGTAAACTCCTAGTGTCTGAACCTCATATTAAATGCAATTTTAGGGATATATTCCTCCTTAATCTGTAACTGGTGATATCCTGATCTCAATTCAACCTTTAAAAACACCATCTCTCCTTCCATATGATCAAATAAATCGTCTATTCTTGGCAACAGGTACTAGTTCTTGATAGTCGCTTTGTTCAATTATCGGTAGTCAATACAGAGTATCCACGATCCATCCTTCTTTCTTATGAATTTATTGGTGCACCCCAAGGAGATACAATTGGACGTATGAGTCCCAAGTCCAATAATTCCTTCAATTGTGTTTTCAACTCCTGTAATTCAGGCGTTGACATTTGATAAGATGTCCTTGTTATTGATTCAGTTCCAGGTTTCAAGTCTATTGTAAATTACAACTCTCATTCGAGTAGTAAACTTGGTAACTCTTCTAGAAACATGTCTGTGAACTCTCGTACTACAGGAAGTTTTTATAACCCTTTTGCCTCACCATTTTTATTTAGTGCTAAGATTGCATAAAGATTAAATCCCTTACGTATACTCTTATGTAGTTGTAGGGAAGAAATAAATCTCAAGGACACCCCTTGGTTCCTTCTCACAATTACTCTACTTTGTACCACATCATCTGTCAAACTTAACCATTTCATCTTAGCGTTGAGTATCACATCATGCAAATCCAACCAATCCATACCAATCACTATGTCATAAAATCCTAAGATCGTGACATATAGGTTGGCGTTTGTTACAAAATATCCCAAGTTAATGCTACAATCTATAACCTTTCCTCCAACCTTTTGTTTGGCACTCAAAACCATTTCTACATATATGAACTCGTCTTGCTCGATTTCCTTTACCTTAATTCTCTTTAGTGTTTCACTTAGAGACAAAAATCCTTGTAGCACCTGGATCTATCAAAATACTAAAATTTTGGTCGACGATTATACCTGACGTCTCGAGAAAAGTGGAATGGTCCTCGGACTGGAGGTTATTCACCGTTGCATGAATCTTGTTTTCCTTGCCCAAATATCCCACTGTAGTGGGTCCTGTCGATTTGGCTTCTTTGGCCTTTTCAATTGGACAATATCATTGGTAATGTGGCTCTCCACATGTACAACATCCAATATTTGGTCCAGTATTCTTGGTCTCCAATGTAGAAGTTGTTGTGCTCATGATGTCGTCTCTCCAGTTGGTCTAGAAGGAGTCTTTCCCTAACCCCTAATACATATCTCTTCCTAAACTATGAGGTTCTTCTCGACTGCATCGTGCAATTCCTGAGGCATTAGTATCCATACCTTTGCACGAATGTTGAAGTTAAGCCAAACACAAACTTGTTGACCTTCAACTTCTTCGTGTTCAGATGTGGAGCATATCTAAGTAGCTCCATGAATCTGGCCTCAAACTTTGTCACCATATGACCACCCTATCATAAGGCGTTGAACTCATTAAGCTGGTGCTTAATGAATTTCTCATACAAGTAACTCTCCTAGAATCGTTCTTCGAACAGTTTCCATGACCCGTCCTTGACGACCATGTTTAGTTGAGGTAGGAGTGTCTTCCACCATAGATCATAACTCCCCTTTAGTTGAAATACCCCCATGCAAACTTTCATATTGGAGTTGTAATCATGAAGTGCAAAGCACATTTCCATGTTCTCCAACCATGCCTCAGTGTATGAGCCATTCGTGGCAAGGATGAACTCAAAAAAATTCACTTTCTCTAGTTATCTGTGTATGCTTACTGTTAGCACCAAGAGTCACCTCTGGATTGCAGTAGAGGTAAGCCCGATACCCATCATTTATGTCACAATGAATCAATTTAATGGTGGTATAATGGATGCTAACTCAGGATTATATCGCCTTAGCTCATAAAACTGGGTTGGTGCGCATATAGAAATGAGGTCTTGCTCTAACTTAAGTCAGTAAGTTTGCATAGTGGTGAGTAGGTGGAAGAGAATGAGGAAAAATTTGAAGGCCTGCTATGGACATCCGATCTTCTAGTAGCCTATAGAGGAAAATTTCCAGATATAATATCCTCTTAGATCTGAAAACTTCAAGAGACAAAAACGTTGGGATAGTACTGCAATCAAACCTACATTACATTACAATTACAACACTTGACTAGATCATCCATGCACGAGCTTTTAGAATTAGAGGCAAAATAAATGAAGGAGAAAATGACTTCCATTAAACAAGAAGTATCAAGTGATAATCCACAACCAGAGAACTAGAGGCCTCATCAAAACTTTACAATCAGGAGCGTAGCTCTACCATCGACACTAACAAAATGGAAAAAATGCCTACATATACTCAAAACTAGCTCCGACTGCTGAAGATGCGATCATGTCACGCATTTAAGGCTTTGCGTTGAAAAACTTCTCTGTCAGGCTGTGCATGCAGACGTTGGTCAGACTGCCCATGTAGTCTTCTGTCAGATGCGATCTCTGTCAGACAGAACTGACAGTCTGCTTCTAAAATTTTTCCCCTACTAGCCTTCTATTTAAGGTAGGAGACGATGTCTCACCCACCTTCTTTATTTACATTAACTGATGCATCGGGATCTGAGAGGCTTGAGTCAACTCTGCATTTGTAGGGTGTGGGGACCTCTTCTTCGCTTCTTGAACTATTCCTGATTGCCTGCGGGGGAGTTATGTGGGCAGACGTGGACAAGTAAAAGTGATTGGGAAAGAACAAACGACAGGATGTCAACGCTGAGCTATACAGGCATGACGACAGAGTGGCACAAGAATGTTATATGGAGACCATGGAGAGACTACAGGGGTAGGCGTAGTAGGGGCTATCCGCCAAGGTGGAGGTGAGAGGGAGTACGAGGGGAGGACACCTGGGGGGAGATGGTTGGTGGAAGTGAAGTGGGATATGATATAGAGGTGAGTGGATGTCAGGTGTGTGGTAATGGGAGGTGGAAGGGGAGTGGGATATGTGATATGAAGAGGTGAGAGACGGAGTGGGAGACATATGTCAGCGGGAGGCGAGAGAAGTATGAGAGGGTGGTAAGCAGTCTACTCAGAGGGGGTAGACAGTGGTAAGAGGTTTTAGGTTGGGGGGGGGGGTATGAGTTCATGAGGAGGTGCCATGACAGTGGGGGGCCCACATTTGAAAACCACCAACTCGGACCCCGCCCCCCCTCCCCCTGTTAAAGGTAGAACGCCGGGGGGGGGGTTCCGATATGGATCCTGCATCGTAGATCTGGGCGTGTGGATCTTAGCTGCCCAGATATGTGCGCTACTTAGCATGACGCACCCAGGCCCCAAAACTTAGGATAAGCGGGATTTTGTGGGTTTTTATCCCACTTCTTGCCTTTTTTCGCCAAAGGGGGAAATTTCTTAGGGAAACACCTCCCTTTACAAATAATAAATGTGATAACATTATGCTCTATGGGGGATGGATTTCTCCCTGCGATATGCTAAGAACTCTTATGTAGCTTCAGTGCTTTACTATTGGGTTATGGAGTTACCTATTAAAACTGAAAACAAAATAAAAACAATATTTACAAAGATATGGGAGCCACTCATGGCTCAAATAAAGAACTTCTTTAGAAAATTCCCATTTACAGGGCCACCAAAAACGTCATCGCCCTCCAAATTCTGCAACCTATAGGTATTATTTGAATATATCTCAGAAACTTTGAAGGGCCCAATCCACAGGGCTTCAAATTTACCATGCTTTCCCTTGTCTTGTCTGGGTGTGTCCCATTTAAGCACTAGATCTCCCAACTGGAAATCTTCTTTTCTGTTCTTCCTGTCGAAGGCCAGCTTGATCCTCTGCTGATGGTCATGCGCTCTGTTAAGAAGTTGTTCCCTCATCTGCTGTGCTTCTACCAACTGCAGAATCCTTCTGGTCATGTCATTAGGCTCTTCTTGATAATCCCAAAAGAATCTTGCCACAGGTAACGTGAGCTGAGAAGGAAATATGGCCTCAACTCCATACACAAGATGAAAAGGATAGGTGCCTAGAGACCTCTTCGTTGCACCTCTATCAACCCACAGAGAAATTTTTATCTTTGAATCCCAGGCCTTCTTATTATCCTCTAACAGTCTTTTGATAATTTTTATAAGGCTCTTGTTAGAGGACTCTGCCAGCCCATTGCCTTGGGGGTAGTAGGGGTAGAGTGGATTAATGAAATCCCGAACTATTCATAGAATTTTATCAATGGCTCAAACTTGAAGGATGCGACATTATCAATGATGATTTTATTCGGACAACCAAACCTTACCATAATATCTTCAAGAAAACCAATGATTACTTTTTGCAAAGCACTCCTTGTGGGGATAACTTCTATCCATTTGGTGAAATAATATTTTGGAGTTAATATCCACTTGTGTTGACCACTTGAAGCAGGATGAAATTCCTCAATGAAGTCCAACCCCCATTGCTGAAAGGGTTCTGAAGCTACCACAAGCTTCAGTGAAATTACTTGAGATGCTGCTTTCCTAAGAATTTTTGACATTTGATGCAAGCCCTGACTTTCTCACATACATCAGTGAACAGAGAAGGCTAGAAGTACCCAACCCTAAGAATTTTATAGGTTGTGGTCCTCCAAAAGTGATTTCCCCCACACAAGATCTCATGAAAATCCAACATAATGTTTTGGGCCTCCTGTGGGTCCAAACATCTCAGAAGAACTCCTAGAGGGTATTTCCAATACAAGACCTAGTCAATAAGAAAATATATGATATCTTTGAGCTTTAAATCTCTTTCCTTTCTTTTTCCCATACCATCAGGGGGCCTTAATTCTTGCAGAAAATATATAATGTCTTTGTACCAGGTGCATTCTGCCGATGGAGGGATGTCCTAAGGACTATTATCAGGCAACTCAGCCTGCCGATCTTCTGAGCGAGCGTTGATGAACTTTATCCCCAAATATCTACAATTAGATTCAGCCAACAACTTGGATAAACCTTGGCCTTTAACTAGCTTGGTGATATTTATTTCTAGATCGAATACAAGGATTTTGGCAATCCACTTGCTCCTTCTTCCATCTATGTCCGACTGAATGAGAATGTCCTTCACAAAAGCTGAAGGAACATATGCAATGATCTTCGAATGCAGAACATAGACTCTAAAGGCTTTGAGATATTTCACCAAGGCATAAGTCGGCTTCTCCATGATGTCATATTTTACCTCTGCATCCCTCAATGCTTTGTTGAAAAAGGAAATAGGTTGCTCCAACCCTTCTGCATTCTTCTACAACAAAACAACCGCCACTGTATCAAACAAAGAAAAAGAGAAAATCAGAAAATCCTTGGAATAATCAGGATAGATAAGCACAGGTGCCTCAGTCAGTGCCTTCTTGATATGGCCAAAGGATTCCCTGGACTGATAAATCCACTTCATTTCATTCCCCCTTCTAAGCATAGCTGTGAAATGCTTCACCAATTCAACAAAATTGGAAACAAACCTCCTCAAGAAATCAATTTTTCCCAGGAAGGACTGAACTTATGTTTTGGATTTGGGAAGTGATAGGGTTTGGATTTCTTCCACCCGGCTGTGATCAATCTTGACCCCTTGAGATGATACTATATGCCCCAATAATTTTCCCTCCTTCATGGAAAATAAAGAATTCTTAGGCTTTCGGGAAAGACCATACCTTCTGCATTTGAGGAAGACTTTTCTCAGATGACAACAATGTTCTTTATCAAATCTGGAAAAGACTGTTATGTCATCTAGATAGATGACCACAAATTTGTCTTTTTCCCTAATGAAGGATATGTCCATGGCTATCTGAAAGTTTTCTCCTGCATTCATTAATCCAAAGGGAATTTTGGCATACATGAATGTGTCCCAAGGAGTGGTGAAGGCGGTATTTTCTTTGTCCTCAGGAAGGACAGAGATTTGATTGTAGCCAGAAAATCCATCAATCATGGAAATCCTAGATGCACCAGTTACCCTCTGCAATATGTGTTCTATCTTTGGCAGCAGGTAATTTTACTTCTTTGAGTTCCTGTTCAGATTTTTGAAATCGACACAGAGTCTGATTTATCCACTCTTCTTTCTTACCAGGACTAGGTTGGATACCCACTCAGAATATCTCAAAGGCACAATAATTTGAGCATCCAAAAGCTTCTTCACCTCCCTTTCCATAATAGGCAACAACATAGGATTTATCAGTCTTAATTTTTGCCTAAATGGTTTGGCTTCCTCTTTCAATGGAATATTATTCTCAATGACACAGGTGTCATATGTTCTGAGGTCTTCATAGGTCCAGGAAAACACATCAACAAATTGCTTTAATAGCTCAGTATACTCGGCTCTCCGCTCCTTTGACAGACGGCTTGACAATTTGTAAAATTTTGGATCTAGCTTTGTGCCAATATTGCACTCAGCCACATCAACATCATCACTTGAGATGCTACCCTTTACTAACGCATCATTTCTGTCAAATAGTGTTTCCAAAGGTCCTAGTCCCTTTGGGATGTGATTGCTAGGAAATTGCACAATATGATGATCAATTTTTTTTTTTAGCAAAACATCATCGTGAGGATTTATTTCAGAGTCAGGATCCTGGTCGATATGTAATGTTGAAAACTCCTCCATCATTTCCAGAAATCTTTTGATTTATAGATCATCCTCAAACACTTTCCAATGCTTGACATTGTCAGGTATAGAGAGTATATATTTTACTTCTACATCATACCTGAGTTTGGGTGGCAGAGGGACTCTGAAATTGATTGCTGGAATAGCCAAAGAATCAACCTTCACATTTTCTTCTCTCGAGACAAATGAAATGTTGAAATATAGGAAAAAATGTCAATGAGGTCCCATACTTCATTTTTGTAAATTCTGAGCCAAGGGTGTTTTGTCTGATAAATATTTCTGATCTGCTAGACAATCAATTCAACGTCACCAAACATTGATATCTCTTTGATCCCCATATCCTTTGCAGTCCTTAAGCCCAAAACAAGAGCTTCATATTCTACCATGTTATTGGTGGTTTCAAATTCTAACTTGTAGGACAGAGATATAGTTTCCTGAGCAGGGAAAACAAGGACTACTCCAGCACTAGCGCTTTCTCTAGAAGGGGCTCCATCAAAGAACATTTTCCACACAGAGGTAATCGGAGGAGAATCTTCAGAGAGAGTAATGGACTTTCTGATCTCGAGAGGGGGCTCAAGGGCATAAGTGAGCTGCAGTAGGCTGGATGCCAAATCAGTATCAAGGGAAAAGATAGGATGATTAGTGGGGTCTACTTCATCACTACTAATGTAGGCCAATTGAGCTTCTCTGTATAGTCTTCTATGTTCCCCCCCAAACAAAGGAATAGTGGCATAAGTGAGGTCCATTTGCAAGGTTCCCCCAAGCCTTTTAACCCAATATCTTCACAACAACATGCTGAACTTGGGAGGAACGTCAGCCACCACAATATCCATGACCACACTTTTCATGGGTAGTTGGAGAAACGTCACCACTAGGTCCTTGATGACCCTGTTGGTTTTTATCGACTCCCTTCTCAGGTTATCTGAGTTATTGACCCAGGGTTCATGTCATTCAGGGTTCCAACAAAGCCTCTAACTATCGGCCCTCCTTGTAAACCAAAAGGCAGCGCAACACTCGAAAGGTACTATGTCGTCTCACCTGAGATAGCTAAGGATGGTTGACCGTAAGACTCGGGTGTTTACAGCCTAGGACAGAGTAGGAGAAAAAGGGTTTCTTGATTAAGGCCTTGTTCTGCGAACTGTTATTGTAATCTACTTGTTCCCAGGAATCACATGCATATAACTCAAAATATAAACAGATTCTAATAATGCGTTTGTTTTTTAGTTGCTAACCTTCTCTTAGTTATTGATATAAATAGAGAGCCAACCTTCTCTTAGTTGCCAATTTCCATACTATTTTGATTGCTTGGAGACTTCAAATTTAGCATGCGTTATTGCATATTTATTATGTATTATTATGTATCATATAAATATGTAAGATTACTTTTTATCAATATAATATGACAAAAGTAGTTAGGTTTTCAACATCCATCCATTTTCAAATTGTTTCAAATGTAAAATAACAAGAAGTATATTGGGATTAAATATGTTACTCAGATAATAGTTCAATATGTAGAGGATGAAAGAGTTATCAAGATATATAATTATGATTTAAAATATATAACTATGCTTTAATTAGTTATCAAAGTGAAGAATGTTTAAAAATTAAGAGGTTTGGGCTTATACTATTGGTACGTTCCAATCATTTAAATATCAATCATTGAATACATGCATTGATTTCAGCAATGATATAACATAAAAAAATAGGGCATATTGATTTCAATGATGACATTAAAAAAATGATTTAGAGAAATAAGGGAATTGAAATGATTTCAACAATGATATAACACAAAACAATAGGGTGCATTTATTTTAGAGATGGTACAATGGAAAATGATTTAGAACAATTAGTTTCTATGAATTCAATAATAACATAATGCAAAAGAATGCAATGCATTGATTTTAGTGATGACACAATGATAAATGATTTAGAGAAATAAGAGAGTCTAAATGATTTCAACAATGATATAACACAAAACAATAGGGTGCATTTATTTTAGAGATGATAGAATGAAAAATGATTTAAAACAATTAGTTTCTATATTTTCAATAATGACATAATGCAAAACAATGCAATGCATTGATTTTAGTGATGACACAATGAGAAACAATTTAGAGCAATTAGTTGCATTGATTTCAACAATGACATAATGCAAAAGAAATGTGGTTGATTTAAGTGATGATTGATTTTAATGATAGTGATATAGCATAAAACAATAGGGTGCATTTATTTCAGTGACGATATTAAAAAAATTGATTTAGAGAAATAAGAGAGTCTAAATGATTTCAACAATGATATAACACAAAATAATAGGGTGCATTTATTTTAGAGATGATAGAATGGAAAATGATTTAGAACAATTAGTTTCTATATTTTCAATAATGACATAATGCAAAACGATGAAATGCATTGATTTTAGTGATAACACAATGAGAAACGATTTAGAGAAATTAGTTGCATTGATTTCAACAATGACATAATGCAAAGAAATGTGATTGATTTAAGTGATGATACAATGAAAACTGATTTAGCATAATCTAGTAGTCGTATTCATTTTAACAATGTTATAACATAAAACAATATGGTGCATTGATTTTAGTGATCATACTATGAAAAATGATTATGTGCATTAATTAATTGAGGAAATGGTACAAATTAAATTAATCATCTATATTGATTTCAGTATCACTATGAAAAATGATTCAATTCATTAATTAATTAAAGAAATGATATAAAGTAAAATAATACTCTATATTGATTTCAACTGTGAGAGACTACAAATTATCAAGCGAAATGAATTTAACAATAACGTAGTAAAAACCAATTTCGAAACAAATATATAAGTTGAAGTCATATACTTTGTTTGGTTAGGTGTGATTTATCTATTAGTATTTGCAAATTAAAACAATTATAATATTAAGATATATAAAACGTGAAAAACAAGTGAGCTCTAAAATTCCTCAAGGTCTCACTTTTACTACGATATCTCAAATTAAAGCTTTGCATGGTCTCCAATTTCAACCTCCATTTCCATATGATTGATAGGAAAAGATGGAAAAGTGTGTCTATGGGTGTAGGAGAAAAGCAAGAGAAAATAGACTGAGATCAATTACTATGTAATATATGAGTTATTCAATATGTTTCTCATATCACTTCTTAATAATATGTTGTAGTATATATGTTATTCAATATCTTAACAATTCTATTTTGTTATTATTCAACATCTTCATCAACAAAAATGGTTACTTTGTTATTATTTGGATTCATAATGATGTAAATTTCAAAGTATCAAGTTCATCTTAAACTTATACATATAGATAAAGATTATCATCTGAAAATTTCATGTTCCTTTCCACAACTGGAACCAACGTAGATCCATTTAAATCTAAATCTATCATGTGTCGAGAGGGATCAAATCCCTCGAGGTGCAAACCTTTCCTCAAATTTTTCACTCTAAAAGTGTTAGGGTCCTAACCCTCACATAGGTAGACTAATATATTCGGATGTAATAAAGGTCAATATTAATAAGGCCTTTCAATAAAATAGAATAAGGTGAATGTAAGAAGACCTAATAGAAGCTTCCACTTCTAGAAGGATCTTCCTCTAGATGCTTTTCTTGATAGACATATTTAGTATAAATAAGGGTCGAGTGTATGAAAACCCTAGCTTGGAGATTATTGTAACAGAGCGTTGCTCGATTGGAGGTTGCCCCCTCGAAGAGGCCTGTGAACATTACTTTCTGAATCAAAGTACTATTTATGTTGTTGTTCTTATATCATTTCTGTGTTATTGTGGAGATTATGCTAGATATATTACTGTTATTCTGCCATTTCTAGCATTTTATTTCTGTTCTGCATATTTATTATATCTGTTATCTTGCAAGTGGTATCGGAGCACTTTCCTTGGTAGAAATTGTGGGATTTTTTTTTCCAGGGTAGAGACGTATTCCGACGTCTTTAAACCACAAAGATCTGTCGTTACGTGCATAAACCTGCGGTTGAGGGATTCATACACGCAGGAAATACAAGTGGTTCTTAAGCGCACATCTGTTGGCCACCCTTGTAACCCCTATTGGTACCCCTTCGAGTGGTAGCGCATCAGACAACACCTGTGTACAGATTAGCCTAGATTTCCTGAATCCCTCTCTAGATAAACCTATCAACCGCCGGACTACTATAGTGTCACCGAGAACAACACTCGGGAAGATACTCTCTAGTACCTGGGTAGTCGGGTAGTACGGCTAAGGGTACGGTCTATCCTCCTTAGTTAGTGCCTTGAGATATTGGGCTGAGTACTACTGTTGGACCCCGCACGTATATCAGAGAGCTATAGCACAGGGCAAACCCTTGTCTGTAGAACCCTTGAATACCTAACCCTTGGGGGACAGAAACATAAACAAATTAAAAACAGACCAAATCTATTGCCGCGCAACTATGTTCGGGTTGCCAAGTAAATACACATCTCTTTATGGTTAAGCATTTGGGATTTCATCACTGCAGTATTCTTTAGACTGCAGTATAACTCCGTAGGTGTTATTATAAAAAAAAAAGTATGGAAATTTTTTCACCATTATTTGAGACCTATTCCATTGGATTCATCTCTTTGCCCTTATCACTTTCATCCATATCATTTTTCAACAAAATTTTTGACCCTGCCTGCCCCTTTCAGTTCCCCCATCCTCATGGCCCATACCCGTAGCAAAGACCTGGAAGCTCGCTTCAACACCATGCAATCTGGTTTCCTAGAAACCCAAAAAGAAGTGAAACAACTCAATGTTATTGTTGCCTCCATCGATTTGCCCATCAATGCTACCATAAATGCAACCATGCAGTCCTCAATGGAGGAAGTCAAACAAGAACTGACCACCCATATTGAATCTGTCTTTCCATCACTCTACACCAAACTGAAGATCCCTACAGATGACCATTTCTCTGAAGCACATCCAAAGAATGAAGGCGAAACTTCCTCCCATTCCCATACCTTTCAGTCCCATCACTTTCAACGTGACATACACCTTTCGCGGGTGGACGTGACCAAATTTGATGGCTCAGACCCCACTGGTTGGGTAACCCAAATGGAACATTATTTCTCTTTATATGGCATTACCGATGACTTGGCCAAACTCCGGTATGGTGTTCTCCATCTAGATCAAGAACGTTGGCAATGGTGGCAATGGAGAAAAACTTCCCGTCAAGGGTATATTGCTTGGACCCAAAATGTGACTGAGCTTTATGAACACTTTGACACGAACATCAACCATTTGGGCCGTTTGATAAATTTGAAACAATCTGGAACAGTAGAAGACTTCATAGCTTCCTTTGAATGCATGGATTTTCGAACAGAGGGCATGACTGATGCTTTCTTTCGAGAGTGTTTTATTAGTGGCCTCAAGGAGGAGATTCGGGCCCATGTCCTAATGGCTTGACCCTCGACTTGGGTGGAGGCTACTAAAAGAGCTAAAGAAGCACAACAGGTTGTATCATCTCAAAACCGAAAACCCTCCTTTATCCCTTGCCCTAAACCCGTCACTCCCACTACTCCCTCCTCCCCATTAAAAATCCAAAAAATGACCAGGGTTGAAATGGCTGAACGCTAACTCAAAGGCCTTTGTTATAATTGTGATGAAAAATATTTCCCGGGCCACAAGTGTAAGGAACAAAAGATTTTTATGGCCATCTCTGAGGACATTTCAGAAGAGGATGTTGAAACTCCCCTTGTGTCTAAGTCACCTGAAATCACTGACATAACCCCTCCCTCAGACCCTCCCGAATTAGAACCCGCCATTTTCCTCAATGCTCTCACTAGTTTTTCCGCTCCCCAAACCCTCAAGTTAATCGGTTACATCAAGCATCGAAAGGTCATCATTCTGGTTGATAGTGGAAGCACCCATAATTTTATTCATTGCCGCATTGCCCAAGAAACTCATTGCTACATCCATGCTGTCAATAATTTCCAAATCATGATTTTCAATGGTGGTTCCATGAAATGTGGAGGGCGTTGTGAAAATGTGCATCTCCAAATCGGTGACTACCACCTAAAATCCCATATGTTTGCTATCGACATGGGTGGTTGTGAAATTGTGTTGGGTGCAGACTGGCTAAGAACTTTGGGTCCCATTCTCATGGATTTTAAGGCATTAACCATGCAATTTGACTAGGAAGGCCACCAATTTAAATTCCAAGGCATCATTGCTAGGTCACCTGAGGTCATTAGTTCCCATCGCATGGAAAAGCTTCTCAAAAAAGGTCATTTTGGTGTCATTGCCCAACTCCATGCCATTCAAGCAACAGAAACACCCCTGGTGCCGCATGACCTCCAAGCTCTCCTTTCTAAACATCAAATGGTATTTTCCACTCCCCAAGGCCTCCCTCCTTCCCGCGGTGTTCATGATCATTCCATTCCCCTTGTCCCCGTAAGCCTTCCTCCCAATATCTGTCCATATCGCCACCCCTTCTCACAAAAAAATGAAATTGAGAAAATGGTCCAGGAATTCCTTAATGCAGGCATTATCTGCCCTAGTACGAGCCCTTACTCTTCTCCTGTAGTCATGGTCCTGAAGAAACAAGGTTCTTGGAGAATGTGTCCTAACTTCCGTGCCCTCAACAAACTGACCATTAAAGACAAATTTCCCATTCCTGTCCTTGATGACCTCCTGGATGAATTGAGTGGTGCCCAATTATTTACTAAACTTGATCTTCACTCGGGCTATCACCAGATACGTATGAAAGAGGCAGACATTCCCAAGACGACCTTTCACACTCATGAGGGTCACTATGAGTTTTTGTTCATGCCCTTTGGCTCGTGTAATGCTCCCTCCACCTTCCAAAGCCTCATGAATCATGTCTTCCGTCCCTTTCTCTGTCATTTTGTCTTAGTTTTCTTTGATGATATCCTCATCTATAGATAAACCTAGACCGACCATCTTACTCATGTGGACCAAGTTCTCCATCTCCTCTCCCAGCATCAAATTTTCCTGAAACAGTCTAAATGTTCTTTTGGTGCCTCAGAAGTAGAATACTTGGGTCATCTGGTTGACAAGGATGGCGTCATGGTGGATCTAAAAAAGATTGAAGCTATGCAAGATTGGTTGCACCCAAAGACTCTCAAAAGCTTGCGTGGATTTCTGGTCTTAACAGGGTATTATTGCAAGTTTGTTAAGAACTATGGAAAGATTGTAGCACCTCTCACTGCTCTCCTCAAAAAGAACTCTTTCACTTGGACTCCAGTCGCTACTCAAGCTTTTCAAACCTTGAATATGATCATGTGCACCACTTTGGTTCTGGCCCTTCTTGATTTCACAAAGACCTTTGTGTTGGAATGTGATGCCTTAGGGAAAGGAATCGGTGTTGTCCTTATGAAAGAGGGTTGACCTTTGGCCTTCACCAACAAGCAACTATCTGAAATGAATCTGGGCAAACCCATTTATGAAAAGGAAATGTTGGCTATTATGCATGCCATTGAGCTGTGGCACCCTTATCTCTTGGGGAAACGCTTCCAAATCAAGACCGACCATCAAAGCCTCAAGTACTTTCTGGAACAACGCATTTACTCCCAGGAGCAACAAAAATGGGTGACTAAGCTCTTTGGTTATGATTATGAGATCATTTACAAGAAGGGCAAAGACAATGTAGTGGTGGATGCACTGTCCCAAAAATATGAAGAAGAAGGATCCCTTTTTTCTCTTTCCTTCATTGTACCCGATTGGCTCCAAGCTGTGCGCCAGGAATGGCTTCAAGATCCCAAAAGTTCGCATCTGATCCAGCAATTGCAGAGCAAGGCTCCGGCTCCCCCAGGGTAATCTTGGCTCTAGGATGAGCTTCAATACAAAGGTTGTTTGTATTTAAGTAAACAATCAAAGCTTAAATCCACAGTACTTTCTGAGCTTCATGCTACACCCACAGCGGGGCACTCAAGGTTCACCAAAACATATGACAGAGTCAAACGTTCTTTTTTCTAGGATGGTATGAAACATGACATCCATAATTTTGTAGTTGAATGTGAGGTGTGTCAACGCAACAAGGGAGAAACAGTCAAATCTCTGGGCACACTACAACCGCTTCTGATTCCACCGACTATTTGGAAGGATATCTCTATGGAATTTATTACCGGCTTACCCAAATCAAGGAATAAATCAGTCTTAATGGTGGTTGTGGATCGCCTTTCCAAGTATTCTCATTTCTACGCTCTTCAACACCCATTTACTGCATCCACGATGGCTCAACTTTTCATGGACCAGGTCTTCAAGCTTCATGGCATGCCACACTCTATTGTTTCTGATCATGACCCAACTTTCACAAGCAATTTTTGGCAAGAACTGTTTAAGTTCCAGGGCACCCAATTGCATCTTAGCATAGCTTATCATTCCCAGACTGATGGTCAAACGGAAGTTGTCAACAACTGTTTGGAAACATATCTGAGGTGTTTTGCTTCTGAAAAACAACATCAGTGGGTTCAATGGCTACCCCTAGCTGAATGGTGGTACAACACTTCCTACCATACAACTACTCGCATGACTCCTTTTGAAGAAGTATATGGATAGAATCCACCTTCATTTCTCTCATACTTACCGGGTACCTCGAAGGTCCAGGCAGTTGACCAAACACTTACAGTTCGAGAGGATATTCTTTGTACCCTTAAAGATAACTTGGTCATGGCACAAAATCACATGAAGCAACAAGCAGATCAAGGTCACTCTGAACGTCAATTTGCAGAAGGGGATTAGGTGTTTTTGCAACTGCAACCATACAAGCAAACTTCCCTCAAGGTCGAGCATTGTCAGAAGCTAGCGCCCAAATTTTATGGTCCTTATACAGTTCTCAAACGTGTGGGACAAGTCGCATATCAGTTAGCTCTACCCAGTCAGTCGAAGCTACATCCAGTTTTCCATGTTTCATGCTTAAAGAAGGTGATTGGAACCCGGTGCCAAATTCAAACCAACCTTCCTGAGTTAGCTGAAGAAGGATGCATTTGGCTACAACCAGAAGCCATTTTGGACCAGCGTGAGCATCGCCTGCGTCAGTGAACCATCAAGGAAGGGCTAGTCCAGTGGAAAGATACGAATCCAACAGATGCCACTTGGGAACTAGCTACCATTCTGCAGCAGTTTCCTCATCTCAAGCCTTGAGGACAAGGCTGTTTTTAAGGGGGTGGACATGTTAGGGTCCTAACCCGCACATAGGTAGATTAATATATTCAGATGTAATAAAGGTCAATATTAATAAGGCCTTTCAATAAAATAGAATAAGGCGGATGTAAGAAGACCTAATAGAAGCTTCCACTTCTAGAAGGATCTTCCTCTAGATGCTTCTCTTGATAGACATATTTAGTATAAATAAGGGTCGAGGGTATGAAAAACCTAGCTTGGAGATTATTGTAACAGAGCACTACTCGATTGGAGATTGCCCCCTCGAAGAGGCCTGTGAACATTGCTTTCTAAATCAAAGTGCTATTTCTGTTGTTGTTCTTATATCATTTCTGTGTTATTGTGGAGATTATGCTGGATATATTATTGTTATTCTGCCATTTCTAGCATTTTATTTCTGTTCTGCATATTTATTATATCTGGTATCTTGCAAAAAGTAGGTTTTCACCTCAAGGGATTTGATTCCTCTCGGCTCATGATAGATCTGGAGTTAAATGGATCTACGCTAGTTTTAAACAATACGAACACATTTGAAATAAGAAAATGAGAACACTACCCGAGCTTATTTATCGAAGGAGAATTTGAATGCTTTTATTGGAGTCCACTATACTGATAAAAATGTTTACCATATGCGTGTTGACTCAAAATCTTGTCACCTTTTTAAAAACTAACAAATTATTGTGAAGCCTATGATTATAGTTATTAAATAGCTAGTAGGCGGGGTTCCCTTTAAAATAAAATTCAAAGACATTAATTTTTAATCATTTATCTCTGTACTTATACACATTTGTTTTAGAGACAATATTATTAAATTTCCACAACTATGAAGAGCCTTTCCATTTCTTTGCAAGTCAGTTTTGGTTGCCTCTCATATTCACTTAGATAACATAGCATTTATCAAAAGAATATTATGAAATACATGTTATGTTATGTCACACATGCAAAAAGATTTTAGAATTATTCTACCATGCAATTGAAACATAATGAATGAAGGTTCTATTTCGCATACACTTTTCTCATGCATAAAGAAGTGATTTTTTTTTTTTTTTAAGGAAACTGTGAAACCATCTTATTCAAAAAGCTTGTGTAGAAAATCACATGAGAAGTTTTTACAATCTTCAAACAAAGCCAAAGAAGAGAAAAAAACTGGCTTGATACTACTAGTATTTTAAAAAATACCCTTTAATAAATACATGGAGTTCAGATAACTAGAAATACGAATGTATTTCCTATAAAAGACCCCTAGAATCGAAACAAAAACACACACCATTGAATTAACTAATTAACAAGATTTTGGATGTCTGTTGCCTCTTCATGAGGAGGCAATGGTGAATTCAAATCATGGTCTTTTCTGGGTTGAGCAGGTGATGAAGCTTCATCTGATATGTCCTAGGAAGAAGGTTATTATACTAGAGAGACATGTCAAGAGAGAAACTTAACCACTTTTGAGCGTATCGCTTCCACTTCATCCTTCAATTGCTGAAATCCCTGCCATTGTTCTACCATAATTTCCCTTGTGGATTGCTAGTGGAAAGAAGCTTCATTGATCCGAAGATGGAGAATGTTCATATGGTTAACCATTTCCTCGTGCTCCTCCTCCTTTAAATCTATGCACCAATGCTCCGCACCTGTCCTTCTGTTTTCCATCGAAGTCCTCTTCATTCTTTGTGATGTTCCTACATAGACCACTCTTGAAAAACTAGTGATATCTCTTAGTCCCAACTCCTTGAAACTATTGATGTTCTTATGGTGGCTACAAGAATTGAAAAACCATTTCATATTGTGAATTTACCCCAGGCCCAAATTGACCATTCACATGCTGCCTGCAAAGAGCCACCACCTAGATCGATGATTACTATCCTGCATCAACATTCCTAAGTTGGAGGGGAGGATGAGCATGTGACATGACCTAAACCTTTTGAGCCCATCATGATTTAAGGTAGGAACCATAATACTAATATCCAATGATTCCATGTACCATATAGATAGTACATAGCCCATGTGAGAAGATGCCAAGAGCAATCGTGAGCTAGGCCAGAAAAGAGCATATAGAATCGAGTGCATGTGTGAAGAAGTGAGAAGAAAATGAAGGACATGGATGAATAAATAATGATCGGACAGGGATTGTGTTTGACCACAAGCCATTACATCTGGTGGAGATCGAGATCAGGTGACAAGGAATAACGTAGGGATTGACCCATGGATTTTGAGAGAGGCGTGTGTCTTCGAGACCCACCATAAACTAGGAACCCAAATGAGTTCCATATACTTGGAGGTATTCATTGAGGAATAGGGTGATGGTTGATCCTACCATCAATTCTGATTTCTTCAAATGATGTCTTTGTTGCTAAGTTAGCTTGATAGTCCGCCTGCGAATTGTTAATTATGAGAATATGGAAGGCCTGAAAGGATTCAATTTATTGAACAACTCTTGTGATGATATTTTTGAGCTTTATGTATTGAGGTGGGGATCGTTTTCTAATTAGATTAACGATTATCCAAGAATTTCCAAGAATGGAAATGTCTTTAATACCTTGTTTCTGGGCTAGACCCAAACCTTTAAAAATAGCATAAGACCCAACTTGGTTATTAGTTGCCTCTCCAATACTCTAAGAGAAGGATAAGCTTAGTTAACCTCCTGGGGAATAGATCACCCCACCTGCACCTGCCACCGCTGATGCATAAAGAAGCGATCTTTCCATCAACATTATAGTATATTTGTAAAAGATTTTATGGCCCAAATCATTTAAAGTACTCTATGGAAATAAACTTATTCTATGAATGAAATAAGTTACAAGTTTCAAAGGTTTAATGAAGGATACAATATCTAGGGCTTAGATGCAAGATTATATGTCATAAGTTTAATTTTGGGTTGATGATGTGATGTATATGGCGCATGGTTGGAATTTTAAAGGTGGATTGTATGTTATAATTGAATGGTATAAACTTAGATTGATTCATGTGATATGATGGTCGCATGATACAAGTCAATGTTTGACAACTATGGTGATTGAACTCTATCTTTTCATTATGGATTTGGTTAGTTATAAGATGTAACAAGTGTCGATTTTTATGATTAAAATGTTGACATGGAATATGTGGTCAACGCTCACTTGGATTTGGGTTTGAAATTGTGATTGGTTTGATTTATTATATGGTATTTAACAAAGGTGGACTTTAGTTGATGTGGCATATGTGTTTCACAATTTTGTATTTGCATTGAGTGGTGGAGCTAACCATGCATTGAATACAATGGAATATGGGCATTTACTCCACACTCCTGCATCTGCCACCTTGCTACCTTGTGGGTTTTCGAGTTTCATTTCATTTATGTGGTCATTGAGAGAGCTTGAGCTCTGGTTGCTGAGAAACCCTCGTTCTTGGTGGTTTCTATAACTACTTTTGGCTCTCGGCACTAGTATTAAATCACATTGAAATAAGGTATGTTTCATAACTGCTTTTACAAATCTTGCAATGCATTTGTATTTATGCCGATTAAGTTTGTATCTAGTATGCATGGTGTGTACATGAAAATGTCGTATTTTCCCTTACTCTATCATTTCTTGAATAAAAATGAAAGAAAATGTATAAACATTTTTTAAAGAATTGGTTGGTTTCTAGTTTTTTTTATATCCATACTACCATTTTCCATTTGGTCCTGATCGATTCAATGATGAAAAGGTGAATATAAGTCTTGGGTTTTTGTTGTTGGTTCGCATACAGGTAGAACCCATCTTGAAAATTGATTTATTCTTACTAATTATACTTTTTGTGTTAAATTTGTGAAGAACAAAATTTACCTAGTTTGAATTAAGGAATAAATGATATGGATATTTTGACAGGGGAACAATGAATATTGAATATGTGAATCATAAATTAATTTCCAGGTTCAACCCAAGTTATGTGAAGCCGCATTCACCATTATGAAATCCTTGTGACCTGGTTTGTGTTTTCACTTTCTTTCTACAACTAAGAATATTTTTGGGTGGTGAAATTTGGATATGTTTCTTTGGTATTGCAAGTTATGTTCGATGAAAAAAATCAAACCCAGGTCTATTAATACTCAACAATTGATATCGTTTCCACTCAATTCATTATTTTAAGTCACATTCCCATATTTTTGGTCCGATGGTAAAAGGTTTTGAACTCAGGACAAGCATATTATCAAATGAGTCATTTACTGTTGGGATTTGGTTTGACCCTCACGTCGAATTCTCTTATAACCGTAGTTATTGTTTCAATAGTTGATGAGAATTGGTTGAATTAAGTTGTATTTTTTTGCACTCATATCTATATCCATTTTATGTTGTGCCAAGATTGCAATTTTGCAATCTGGTTGATTACTTCTGGTAATGAATGGAAAGTTTCAGGTTTGTGTCTTTTAAAAGATAAGCAACTACAGACCTTACTTACTACTTACCTTTCATCCTATGAACCAAAATTTTATTGGACTCATTGAGTTTTGTTTCAGGTGAAGGAATATATACATACAACCAATACAATTGAAAATGTTGTAGCCAATAAATCTCATAGTTCATAAAAGTTCGGATCGAACGTTATTGTGTTGACTCTCTAGAACTATTATTTGAGAGTGTAAGGATATAAAGTTAAGAAGAATATATAAGATGGTATTGATCAAAGTCATGTGTTGACATCCAAGGTTTAAATTACATATACTTTCACTTGTCCCATCATACATGTCATTTTACATAAGTTTTAATCCCTAATCCTATTCATAAATTCATTGTTCTGTTTTATCTCTTGTTTATGTAAGTTAAAGAGAACACATGAATACATTTCAGTTTGGCAAGAAGGAGTGAGCAATAATAATGGCATGAATGAACGATTATTCACAGCTTGTGTATATGAATGAGGAAAATTTAAGGGTTGAATGGTTTTATCAAGGAAATGTATAGGCATTAATTAAGGTTTTTGAATTTGAACAGTCTGTCATCGAATGTCTATCATAATTCACTTTTCACAAGTTACTCTCAATCATACAAATCTCTTTCTCCATACACTTTTCTATTCACATTTATAAAAGAAAAATTGGAAGTGCACAACAAAATTTCTCATAACAGATTTAATATTTTAAAGGAGAAGTTTGATGTGTGTGCAAAAGTTTTGTTGTTTTTCCTTGGATTCACTTTTCATGTTCATCTCCCTTTTTATGTTGCATGGTTATGTCATTTTCATATCCAAATTTATTCATGTTAAAAAATGGTATTTGATGTTTTATATGTTTTGTCTTATATATGTGTTAGTTTGTAAATATAGATGATATTTTTCAGCATAGACAGTAATTGTTCTGGCAACATAGGAAACAAGGCCAAGGAGAAAAATGCATTTTGGAAAAGAGGGAGGAACAAGAGGATGATATTTTCTATACACTTGTATGTAAACTTTGAAGAGTTTATTCAATTAGTTCATACTGGTTACTTGAACCTTAAAATACACCCAACTTTTCAACCCGCTCAGCCACCATTCATACCCCTTTTCAGCCTAATGATCTTCGGCCTCAACCAAGCATTGTAGACATTCCTAAAAATCCTCATGTACAAGCTCAACCTCCATTCAATGATATCTATAACAATGTATGAATCATTCCTCCATCTGGTATTGGTCAATGGCCAATTATGTCTTTACATATCCCTCCTCCACCTCTTGTACTACCATTTCAACTAGTTTCTTATGTAGCTTTAGATGTACATTCTCCTCAGCTCCCCAAAAGTATAAATCCTTGTATATTGAACTAGGACCAAGAAAAAAATAACGATCTACCATATTAGTCAATTCTAATTCCTCTAAAACATCATCCTATACTATCAAATCCTTTCCACTCAAACTTGAAGATAGTGTAAGAATGATTACCTTTAATGACATGCACCTAGAGATCCCAAAGAGTGAAGAAATAAATATGTAGGTGCCAATTTGATCAAATACATGAAAATAGTTCCAGAGGGTAGTGCATAAAGGTATACAACCTCAAACACAAAGTATGATTTTTAGTTTTACTTCATTTCTATGATGACATCTATTTGAATTTGAGACACATATCTTTTTGGACAACTGATACTATTATTATTATTTTGAGATAACTTAAATCATGTTATGTAAGTTTTTGGTAGACACAAGTGTTTACTATTTTTGAAGCATGATTATTTCAGCTGTGGTTTATGTTTATTGTTATGATGGTATGTGCATAAAGTACGATGATGATTATGGAGAAACAAGGGAATGATTGGGAAATTTAAAAGATATACAAGGGGACCCCACCTATTTAGTTATTATTATATTATTAATTAATTATCCTTATCATAAAGTTACTTGTCCTTTTTCCGAACTAAATTTATTTAACTTTAGTAACTAAAAGTAGTTCAACTACTTGAGGAACTAACTTTTAGAGATTAAAAGGAAGAATAAAAGGACAAATATGAGGAGGAATTAGAGAGAAAAACTTATGATAAGGATCTTTCTAAGGGTGGAAAATAAGAAAGGACTAGGAAACATTGATATTTGACATGATTTAGAAGGTCATTCATTTCTCTTGTCAGTTTGTGTAGTTTTATTATAATTTATGAATTAATTTTCAGTTATGAATAAGATTATTTTGCAGAGTTGAGACTTGGTGGGCTTATGACATGGTTGGTACAATGTATTCAATATTGGTCATTTTCTTTCAGACACCATTTTTCTTTGTATGATTTTTAAATTCCATCTTAGACTTCTAAGTCTGATCTTAGTCGTCACCCTCGCAGGGGTTTGAAAACATACATTTTGGCTATAACTCAAAAAAGCTATTATAAATAAAAATCTAGTTTTTCTCAATTAAGACTTGTGTTACTTTGTTTTATATTGTATATGTTCTTTATTTCATTTATTTTTATTCTGTAATCATTTACATAAAAACATTTTTACATTTTTTTTAGGAAGCAACACACAATTTGATAATAACATTAGCCCCAAGAACATATTTCTTGAGGGATGATTGATATTTTTACCTAGGCTATAAACCCAGGGTAACATTCCCACCTATCTCACCTTAGCATAGTGAGATTAAAAAATGATTAGGTGAATAATTCCCATTCCTCACCTTAATGGTGCGTTTACCTCATTTTCTTTGGGAGTAATTGTTTTATTTTTTTTAAAATCCTTTGGATTACATCAACGCGACACCTTTTTTATTTGGCTTACATCACCATGGAACCTGTGATCCATTTGTGCATTTCGAGGGTAAGATAAATTGGTTTCATAATACCACCCCTGCATACCAAAATGAAAAAGTTTATGACACGTTATCATCCATTAATACAATGGTTCAAAAATTTTCCTCATACCCCTTGTTATCTAGTGTGCACTTTAATCGTCCAAAATAAGTTGAGACTGCCAATATAGATATATATGAATGGTCATATTGTGTCTGTGAATTTTCATTTCAAAAATTGTTTGTTATTTGTTGTGCATATGAAAATATGTAAAAGTGATGTAGTATACAAGGTATCGAACCTAAACTAATGAGTGAATGACAGGGAAAAATTGAAGTGAATGGAACTCAAATAGAGATATTGTAAACATTTTAATATGGAACAAACAACTGCATGGTATACATTCTCTATCTACATTATAAATGATGCTACATATCGAATATATTGTGGGGTTGATCCTTCAGACACATAGGTGGGGTTGGTGTCTCCCTATATTGGTCTACTTATCTGCACACTCTCCTTAATGAAAGGTGTCGATCTAATGAAAATGTCAACGAGTTTCTATAATGCACAATCTTCATACTGACATGTGGGGTCAATCCAATGCAAATTTTAGTGCTTAGAATTGAAAATTATTTGAGGCAAAGGGTAGTGGTTAGAGCACTAGGTTGAAGGTGTAGGGGTTATGGGGATCCTAGGAAGAGTTATGGCCATAAGGAGCTTAGTTGGGATCAAGTCTGGGAAGGAGGGGGTTAATCTGGGTTAGGTATAGGTGGGGGCATATGGTTAGATGTTTCTAGGGCCAGAGTGGAGGTAGCTTCCTATGTGTAGAGGGGGAGAGGGAGATAAGAGGAGAGAGGGAGGGAGCCAACAAGAGCCATCTTTTTCATTTTTAATGACATTGTTAGCACATTTCTCTTCTTTTCATGTTTACGCTCTCCATTGATGGAGAGAGGGAGTGGGATATAGAGTGATGGGGAGAGAGGGGAAGATGTAGGGGAGAGAGAGAGAGAGAGAGAGAGAGAGAGAGAGAGAGAGAGAGTCATCTTTTTCATTTTTAACACCACTATTAGTATGTTCCTCGATTTTTCATATTTATGCTCTCCATTGAGTGAGAGAGGGAGGGGGATAAAGAGTGAGGGGGAGAGGGGTAGATGGAGGGGAGAGAGAGAGAGAGAGAGAGAGAGAGAGAGAGAGAGAGATCCAACATGAGCCATATTTTTCATTTTTAACAACATTGTTAGCATGTCCCTCAGGTTTTTGTCTTTATGCTCTCCATTGAGAGAGAGAGGTAGGGGGATACAGAGTGAAGGGGAGAGAGGGGTAGATGCAGGAGAGAGAGATAGAGATAGAGAGAGAGAGGAGGGGGAGAGAAGGGCAGGGAGTGAGAGAGCCATCAAGAGCCATTGTTTTCATTTTTAACGACACCATTAAATGTAACAAACCATTTGTTACGACAACAAAAGTGAGTACAAAGAGGTAAATATTTTTTTTGAAAACAAACATTATGACAAGTGACATGCGTCAAAACAAATATTCATAAATACACAATCAAATCCTTCACAATAGACTGAAAGCAACATCATTATTATTCAATCAAACATATCTCATAAAGATAACATAAGGAATCTACCCGCCCAACCTATCTTGCATGGCTAGGACCTTCAAGACACATAAGCAACGATCAAGTCCATGATTCATCCAATTTATTTTGACCATTTAAGGTCTCAGGACTGTCGACTATTTTGAGGAACAAGGAGGTATCTAAAACCCCTTAATCCAAGCATAACCCAAAATTCCAGACTAGATTTATCAACCATACTTAACATCATTTTTCATGGTGCAAAGAATAATCTACTTTACTTGATCAAATTTTCACGCATTACTAAGTGAAATTGAACAAGAAGATAATACATAAAGAATAATAAGATCCACAATAGCATAAGTACAATATTAATATCAGATATAGATCTATTTCTAATCAACATTAGTAACTTGTTAAGATTAGGTTCATTCATGTCAAGCATCACTTATCAAGTGATTCAACTCCTATAACAAGTACGAATCTTATGTATCTCACTATTTATCATAAAGAAATGAATGATCTTACTTAAGCAATAAAAGAAGAAATCAATACTAAATTTCATATCCATTTACAATGTACCATAAAGAGATCCTAATCTTCTTTAAGTAATACACAAAGATATCAATTCCACCTTACACGTCCATTTATAAAGGTATAAGGGAATCCATTTATAAAGGTATAAGGGAATCCATCATAATGAGCAATAAGGAAATATCTCAATCTACCTTACAATGCATTAATCCATTAAAAGAACTATAAGAAGATCAACCAAATTTAAGAAATAAATAAGATGATTCACATGCTAACTTACATATCTATATATAAGGATTTAAAAATAATATCATGTCTTATCTTACAATTAACAATAAAAACTCAATGTTGACTTATAATTCCATTTAAGGAATTAAGAAGGACCCAAAAATAACGAAGACCAAAGGTCAACTTACAATTCCATTAAAAAAAATTAAGAAAGACACTGTGTTATTTAACCATATACATGTCTCAAATGCTAACTTAAAAATCCAAAATACTATCAAGAGATAACATCATAATATGTAGTATGTAAGGACTTCAGAGCTACCTTACATATTCTAAATATGAACTAAAGGAAAATAAATTATAAACGCAAATAAATAAGTCAAGATAATTTCCTCTATTTTAAGTAATTAAAAAAGATTAACATGTCAAGCATTATGTAAAAGTATCTAAATACCAACACTATCTCCGAACAAACACTACCTCCGAACAAGAAAATAAAAGATACTAAGAGGAATCGAGTTCTGGTTTGTTCATAATTGGCAGCAATCCAACTCCCAAAATGCCCAACCCACACGCCAAGAGGAGGGAAGGGCATACGAAAAATTTATGTGCATAGCACAGGACAAAAAACTGGAAATTAAAAAAAGAAACGCACATGTCAAGTCAATGGTTACCAGAAGGGCGTAAACAATCAGTGATGAAATGATCATATGTCCTAAGACTGTTTACGATTTTACCCTAAGATTGTTTACGATTTTACAGTCTCGAAATTGCCATAATGGATTTAAGGAACAAAGCATCAATTAAATAATCACACAGTTTTCAATTGTTCCATCGAGGTAGAAAGAAAATAACTCAATAGTAAAATTTGACAACCCTGTAATCAAAGTTTATCCTCAGAATTATAAATTCGAAACAATGGTTGCAAGGATTTTTTTCAGTTCTTCAAGATCTGCCCACACACAACATATATAATACAACAATCTTCTCAATATACAAACATGAGACATTCCATTTCATCATTCGTCATTATATAAAATGATAATTTAAATTTAATATCCTGATAAGCAAATCGAAGGATACGATTATCATTTCTAGATCTCACAAAACCATCAAGAATATTTCCCAATTGAATTTAGATTTACAACCACAGTTACGACAATTTCTAAAAATAGTACACAAGTTAATCTTTACAATTATAAATATCAAATAAGAATATTGTAACCAACGAAGATGAGTTCGAAGTTGTTTTTCAACAAATGACACTCCTTTCGACCTCTGGCATGCTAATCATAGAGATTTCATCGATACCTCCCAACCAACGCTAGGGGTACTCTTCTTTCCCTTTATCCCGTCGAGCTGCAAAGGGGCCAAGCACACACACACCATAATTACTTTAGCCCCAAGTTTTCCTCACAAGGAAGAGCTACCACTCTATCCTCAAAGTTGGTATCCCAACTCTCACAAGTAAAACACAGTCTAATAATTATTTTGGCAGCATCACTTTACCAATAACCAGTCTGATCCATTTCTCATTTAGACCTTTTGTTTTATAGAAATTTTCTCATTGAAACATGTCTACATGCACAATTAAATAACTTGTTAATTAAATAAATTAGGATTATTCACCCACACACTTGTTACTCTCTTCCCAATTTGCACAAGTAATTACAAGTTTTTATTTTAATTAAAAAGTCAAATTCCCTCACATCCTCCCATGTGTTCTTATTTTATCTCTTAATTGTCCCTTTATTCCCCAAATTCTCATTTATTGAGTATCTCCTAACTAGATCTTAGATAGATTTTGAATATGAGTCTTCTTCTAGTTAGAATAGTGGTAGGTTGACTCAAGATTCTTTTCCAAGTGTACTCCTATTCTCTCATATTATTACTCCTTCTAATTTAAAAATCCAAATTATTAATTTCATGTACACATGTGCAATTTATCTAGTCTTTTGATTTATTTTCACATTTTTCCTAATTTGATTTATCACATCTCTTTTAATTTTAATTAATAATTTAATTTAGTCCCCTAACTAAACTTAAACTTAGGTTTAGTCTTATAATAGGCTTAGTATTAGAATAGGATTAGACATTTATTGGGATTTGTAATTAATAAAATCACTCTTTAATTAATTATTTTAAATCTAATTATGTCAAATAAAATCAATGTTTTCTAGGCCACCTATATTATTGACTCAAGTTTTAAATTACGCAACGTGCCCTTCAAGATGCATCTCCATGCTCCAAGGGTGCCACTTGCCTTTGACTGGTTTCGGTAGTTTGTCCAACCCTTGGAGTGAACACTCCACTCAGGCGACCTTTTGAGAGACTACGGGATTCTAAGGAATACAAAAATAGCCTTATTGCACGCCCCTTAGAAATCTTCATGAGCGACTGTCTCAGTCTACCCTCACGACATCGTGGACCTCTTGAACTAGGTAATCGTTAACCTACAATTCTAGCCATGACATGAGTGTTAGTAGGTTGTGACAGGGACTCTGCCACACCTCTACCTCAATGTCTAGTTTTCTGTGCATGGCCCCTTTAATTCTTATGTGAGTCAGATTAGCAAGCATTGTCATCCTGCATCCATTGAGAAAACACTATCAATGATCCATATACAAAATCATACTATAATCAATCCTATGTCACATATGCGTAAAATGAAATACTCAAATAAAATACAATCCACTCCCTGACTCAATCCAGAGTCCATGGAGGTCCATTGATGCCATCTGCATCCATAACCTATCATGTGACCTACACACTTAGGTAAAATCATCAATAACATATTTCAATACATATATATCAAATAACAATAAGTCACAACACCTTATCATCATCATCATGTATAATCCATAATTGAAATGAAATCACAATGCACCATAACCAAATCACTTGCACGCAAGTGTCCTGAAAGAATAAGTCGATTAAAGTGTGTTTCATAGACTAGGATGTTACATACACCCCCTCTAGTTTTAAACTTCATCTCGAAGTTATACAGTATATAAATGCAAGTAAATAAAAGTATCTGACATAGATCTATATGTCTAATCTATCAAACACGTAAGGAAACTGTTGACACATATCATATGCGTCCTCCCAGGTAGCTGGGTGTGTACTATAATTGTTCCACTAAAACTTGAATCGATCGACTATTCGACGTTGTATATGTCGAATGCGATGATCCAGATTGCAGATTGGCTTCGTTGTGAGAGAACCCTCATCCAACAACTGTAAGAAACTCATATTAATATCAAGTGAAGGATTACTAACATAATGGCATAAAACAGATACGTTAAATACATTGTGCATACGCCTCAAAGAATCGAGTAAGGATAATCGATAAGCCACTGATTCTTTCCTTTCTACAGCTTTATCGAACTCTTTTGCGGTTTCACCCGTAAGAAAAATTTGTCGCCAATTTCATAATTGTGATCAACACTATGTGTATCAACATAACTCTTCTGTCAATTTTGCGCTCCCTTAATCCTCTATCTTATTGATTGCATCTATCCTTTTATTTCTTGGATCACTTCTAGTCCTTCCAGGACCCTATCCTCAATTCAATCCCAACTCAATGATGTCCGACATCATCGCCCGTAAAGAAATTCAAACGGTGCCATCTTAATGGTACTTTTATAATTGTTTGTATGCAAACTCTACTAGTGGAAAAAATTCTTCCCAATGTTTCTGTTGGTCCATTATATACATACGCAACATATCTCCCAAATTTGGTTTATTATTTATGTTTTCCCGTCTGTCTCAAGGTGATATGTTGTACTAAAGTTCAGTTGTGTTCCAAAATCCTCTGAGAAACTGGTCCAAAATTATCCTGTAAACACCGATCATCAATCGGAAATGATCCTTCTTGGTACACCATGTAATATCACAAACTCCTTGACAATAACTCTAGATATGTCTGGCACTTGATACATCATATGTACATGTATAAAGTGTGCACTCTTTTTCAGAGTATCAACTACCACGAAAATAAAATCGTGTCTCTTTTCCATCAGTATAAAACCAACAATAAAGTCCATCGAAATGACCTCCCATTTAGATTCTGGAATAATATGTGGCTGTAATAATCCTATCAGATGTCTATGTTCAACTTTCACTAGCTAAAATTATAGACATCTTGCCACATAACCAACTGTGTCTTCTTTCATTCCCTTCCAGAAGAATAAATATTTAAGGTATGCCTTCATCTTCGTGACTCCCAAATGAGCCATGTACACTGCTTGATGTGCTTCACTTAAGATCAAAATTGTTAATTCGTCATTAGGCGGTATGTAAATTCTGTTGTTATACCTCATCAATCCGTTATTGTCCAATGTATAACCTTCAAACTTCAGTACCATCATGGTGTCTTGTCCAATATTTTCCTTAACCATTCTATACCAGTCATCATCGATCTGTATAGTTAGAATATTTTCTCAAAGATTCATCTTAATAGGTATTACCAAGAATATGTGTGGTCTCCAACTCAACGCATCTGCCACTCTATTCACCGTTCCCTTAATGTAAGTAATCTCGAGTCGTATTCGCTAAGTAATTATGACCAACTCCTTTTTCATGTGTTAAAGTCACTCCATGTAAATATATGTTGCATTCCACAATGATCAGTCTGAATTTGAATTTTCGTCTAATGAGATAGTGTCTCCAAACTCTCAAGGCATATACAATTGTCAATAACTCCAATTCATGCATTGCGTAGTTCTCCTCATGCTTTCTCAATTTCCTTGAAATGTAAGTGATCACTTGACCATATTGCATCAAAACTCCGCCTAAACCTTCCTTGGATGCGTCTGTGCATACCAAGAATTCCTTATCCATGTCGGGGACTTTTAGTATTGGTGTTTTCGTCGACAACACCTTAAGTTTTTGAAATTCTTCCGTGCATTTCTTCTGCCATTCCGTGATTGGATTTGCTATCCTCCAAAAACCTTCGACGAATCGTCGGTAATATCCAACTAAACCCATAAAGATGCGTACTTATTGTATGTTTTTCAGTGCATGCCATTCCATGATAGCCTCTACTTATGTTGGATCCACAACGATACCTTCACCAGATATGATATGTCCCAAATATTGAATCTTCGATTGGTAAAAAGAACATTTCGATAGTTTCCCATATAATTTTTTTCTCGTAGACATTGTTGTACCAGTCTTAAATGTTCTTCATGTTCATCTTTCTTCCAAGAAAAATTTAGTATGTCATCAATAAATACTCAACAAACTTATCCAATTATTCACGAAATGCCCCATTCATCAAGCTCATGAATACCTCGAGGCGTTCGTCAGTTCAAATGGTAAAAATGTAAACTCCTAGTGTCCGAACCTCATCTTAAATTCGATTTTAGGGATATCTTCCTCCTTAATATGTAACTGGTGATACCTGATCTCAAGTCAACCTTTGAAAACACCGTATCTCCTTCCATATGATCAAAAAAATCATCTATTCTCGGCAACGGGTACTAGTTCTTGATAGTCGCTTTGTTCAATTGTTGGTAGTCAATATAAAGTCTCAACGATCCATCCTTCTTTCTTATGAATTTATTGGTGCACCCCAAGGTGATACAATTGGACGTATGAGTCCCAAGTCCAATAATTCCTTCATTTGTGTTTTCAACTCTTGTAATTCAGGCGTTGACATTTGATTAGGTGTCCTCGCTATTGATTCAGTTCCAGGTTTCAAGTCTATTGTAAATTCCAACTCTCATTCAAGCAGTAAACCTGGTAACTCTTCTGGAAACACGTCTGTGAACTCTCGTACTATAGGAAGGTTTTATAACCCTTCTTCCTCACCCTTTTTATTTAATGCTAAGATTGCATAAAGATTAACTCCCTTACGTATACTCTTCTATAGCTATAGGAAAGAAATAAATCTCAAGGACACCCGTTGGTTCCTTCCTACAATTACTCTACTCTGTGCCACATCATCTTTGAAACTTAACCATTTCATATTAGCGTTGAGTATCACATCATACAAATCCAACCAATCCATACCAATCACTATGTCATAAGATCCTAATATCGTGACATATAGGTTGGCCTTTGTTACAAAATATCCCAAGTTAATGCTATAATCTGTAACCTTTCCTCCAACCTTTTGTTTGGCACTCGAAACCATTTCTATGTATCTGAACTCATCTTGATCGATTTCCTTTACCTTAATTCTCTTTAGTGTTTCACTTAGAGAGAAAAATATATGCAGCACCTAGATCTATCAAAATACTAAAATTTTGGTCAACGATTATACCTGATGTCTCGAGCATAGTGGAATGGTGCTCGGCCTGGAGGTTATTCACCGCTACATGAATCTTGTTGTCCTTGCCCAAATATCCCACTGTAGTGGGTCCTATCAATCTGGCTTCTTTGGCCTTTTCAATCGGACAATCTCACTGGTAATGTGGCTCTCCAGATGTACAACATCCATTATTTAGTCTAGTATTCCTGGTATCCAAAGTAGAAGTTTTTGTGCTCCTAATGTCGTCTCTCCAGTTGGTCTAGAAGGAGTATTTCCCTAACCCCTGATACATATCTCTTCCTCAACTATGAGGGACTTCTCAACTGCATCGTTCAATTCCTGAGGCATTAGTATCTGTACCTTTGCATGAGTGTTGAAGTTAAGCCAAACACAAACTTGTTGACCTTCAACTTCTTTGTGTTCAGATGTGGAACATATCTAAGTAGCTCCATGAATCTGGACTTAAACTTTGTCACCATACAACCACCCTGTTGTAAGGTGTTGAACTCATTAAGCTAGTGCTCAATGAATTTCTCATACAAGTACCTCTCCCAGAACCGTTCCTAGAACAGTTTCCATGACCCATCCTCGACAACCATGTTTAGTTGAGGTAGGAGTGTCTTCCACCATAGAATATAAATCCCATTTAGTTGAAATACCCCCATGCAAACTTTCATATTGGAGTTGTAATCATGAAGTGCGAATCACATCACCATGTTCTCCAACCATGCCTCGACGTATGAGCCGTTCGTGGCACGGATGAACTCAAAAAACTTCACTTTCTCTAGTTCTCTGTGTATGCTTACTGTTAGCACTAGGAGTCACCTATGGATTGCAGTAGAGGTAAGCTCGATATCCATCATTTATGTCACAATGAATCAATTTAATGGTGGTCTGATGGATGAAGACTCAAGATTATATCGCCTTAGCTCATAAAAATGGGTTGGTGTGCATATAGAAATGAGGTCTTGCTCTAAATTAAGTCAGTAAGTTTTCATAGTGGTGAGTAAGCGGAAGAGAATGAGGAAAAATGTGAAGGGCTGCTATGGACATCCGTTCTTCTAGTATCCTATAGAGGAAAATTTCCATATATAAGATCCTCTTAGATCTGAAAACTTCAAGAGAAAAAAACGTTGCGATAGTACTACAATCAAACCTACATTACATTACAATTACAACACTCGACTGAATCATCCATGCACGAGCTTTCAGAATCAGAGGAAAAATAAAGGAAGGAGAAAATGAATGCCATTAAACAAGAAGTCTCAAGTGATAATACACAACCAGAGAACTAGAGGCCTCATCAAAACTTTACAATCGGGAGCGTAGCTCTACCATTGACACTAACAAAATGGAAAAAATGCCTACATATACTCAAAACTATCTTCGACTGCTGAAGATGCGATCATGTCACACACTTAAGGCTTTACATTGAAAAACTTCTCTGTCAGGCTGCGCATGCAGACGTTGGTCAGACTGCCCATGCAGTCTTCTATCAGACGTGATCTCTGTCAGACATAACTGACAGTCTGCTTCTACAATTTTTCCCCTACTAGCCTTCTATTTAAGGTAGGAGACGATGTCTCACCCACCTTCCTTATTTACATTAACTGATGCATCATGATCTGAGAGGCTCAAGTCAACTCTACATTTGTAGGGCGTGGCAACCTCTTCTTCATTGTTTGAGCTTTTCCTAATTGCCTGCGGGGGAGTTATGCAGGCAGACATGGACAAGGAAAGGTGATTGGGAAAGCAAAAACGACAACATGTTGGCACTGAGCTATAAAGGCATGACGACAGAGTGGCACAAGAATGTTACGTGGAGACCGAGGAGAGACTACGGGGGTAGGCGCAGTAGGGGAAATCCGCCAAGGTGGAGGTGAGGGGGAGTATGAGGGGAGGACACCTGGAGGGAGATGGTTAGCGGAAGTGAAGTGGGATATGATATAGAGGTGAGTGGAAACCAGGTGTGCGGTAATGGGAGGTGGAAGGGGAGTGGGATATGTGATAGGCAGAGGTGAGAGATGGAGTGGGAGACATATGTCAGCGGGAGGCGAGAGCAGTATACGAGGGTGGTAGAAGGTCTCTCGGAGGGGGTAGGCAGTGGTAAGAGGGGAGGACACCTGGAGGGAGATGGTTAGCGGAAGTGAAGTGGGATATGATATAGAGGTGAGTGGAAACCAGGTGTGCGGTAATGGGAGGTGGAAGGGGAGTGGGATATGTGATAGGCAGAGGTGAGAGATGGAGTGGGAG
>ML789647.1:333498-351359 GCA_009831015.1 Picea engelmannii
TTGATTTCTGTGACCTTGGAAATTGTGATTTGGATATTGTTGTTTATTCCCGCCAGTGGAATGAGAGTTATTTTGATGGCTCCCTCTTCCTTGGTGACCTCTACTTCTTCCTCTGCCTCTCCCTCTGCTGAAGGAGAATTGAGTTTTGAATGCATTGGAGATGGAATCATCTGTCATATTCAGTCTTGTCTCGTGTGTCACCAGAGAACCAATTAGTTCATCTGTTGAAAATCTTGACAGATCCTTGGATTCAAGGATGGCTGTGACAACCATTTCAAATTTCTTGGGTAGACTTCTAAGAATTTTCTCAACAATTCATTGATCAGTGATGGTTTCACCAATCAGTCTGATCTAGTTCACCATTCCCATGACTCTGGTCATGAACTGATCTACAGTTTCGGACTCTGTCATTCTGAGAGTCTCGAATTGTGTCCACAAGGACTGTAGTTTAACTGTTTTTACCCTGTCATTTCCTTGGTAGGACATTTTGAGGATGTCCCAGGCCTGTTTGGAAGTACCAGCGCCTGTGATTTTTGAGAAAATTGAATCATCCACAGAGTTCTGAATCCAGAACTTCTCTTTGTTTTCTTTGGTCCTCAGAGTTGCTTGAGCAATTCTCTATGCATTTGTCATGGCAGTGAGGGCTGCTAGATCTGGTTCCACATATCCAAGATCCATTGGTTCCCAACACTATTATGCTTGCAGGAACGTCCTCATTCGAAGAGACCAGAACTCATAGTTCTTTCCCAGAAGTATCGGACCCTGAGTTGGTCCTAGGTTGCTAGATGATGCCATTTCAAAAAAAAAATCAGAAAAAATAGAGGGAAAAATTCGTATTTACCTCCGATCTAAAAAACGCCAATTTGTTGATGGTCGATGGCAGCTTATCGAGCTTGAAGTGGCCCTTGGTCTCCTTGCTATGTGAACACGTGCTTTAATGTTAAGGCGCTATGATATTTTCCCGTTCTTTTGTCTTTCAAAATGCCGAAACGCGAAAGACGCCTTTGGACAATTCAACGGTCCAGATCTTGTGTGATCTGACGATCCAGATCTTATCGGGATATCGCGAATCGAGATTTCACGAGTTCTGATGTCAAGGTTTTCTGACTCCTCGAATCCCCGATCTCTGATTTTCCGATGGCGCTATCCTGTCGGGACTTTTCCCGATTGCTTCGATCTGTGACACACGTCCTCAACAGATGGACGGTCATGATCTCTCCTCGTGATTTTGTGAATGGATATGACCCGGACTTCTTGTCTCCAGGTTCCACGAAATTTCGATGCGCCGTTGACTTGTTTGACGAGATGACGTCAACTGGGCCCCGCAAATGGAGGGTTTCTCCTGTCGGGATTTCGGACTTTGGAGTTTTGAAGTGCTTGCGTTTCTTGTCCTCAAGAATCGCGAAACGCCGAATCCCGATATGCCGATGGCCCTTTCCTTGTCGAAACTTTTCCCGAGTCCTCGAATTTACACCATGTGTCCGAGAGTGATGGAAGGTCCTGATTCCTCCTCGGGATATCACAACTTGCGATGCTCCGAATTGCTGTCAACTTGAAACTACGAATGCCGATACGCTGACGGTGCCCTCGATGTCCGCCACGTGTCCAGGATATATGGACGGCTGAGATCTGATCGGGATTTCGCGTATCGCGATTTTGCGAGTTGCGATGTCAAATTTCTTTGACAACTTGAAACCCCGAATGCCAAAATGCCGACGGGCACTGCGATGTTTGCCACGTCTCCAGGAGAGATGAACGGCTGAGATCTGATTGGGATTTCACGTATCGCGATTTCGCGAGTTGCGATGTCAAATTTCTTTGACAATTTGAAACCCCGAATGCCGAAATGTCGATGGTGCATTGATCCGCTAACACCTGTCCTCTGAGATGGATGGCTTACAAGTCTTCTCGGGATTTCACGATATCGCGTATCGGAGTTTTTGGAGAGCAGTTTCCTTTGCTCGTCCAACTCCCGATTCCCGATTTTGCGATGGAATAGGATCTCGCCACGTGTCTCTTGATGGACGGTCAAGATGACATCGAGATTTCTCAAGTTAAAAGTTCTCTTGTGCGCTCCAAACGACTAACCGTTGTGCACCTTCTTGTTGATCTAATGGTTTTCGGGCCTTTGCGCAAGATCTGACGGCTGAAATGATTTTTCCTTTGCCGCGCTCTCCTCGTCCCTTCTGGACTGGTTTCCCGTTCTGGATTCATTTGTAGGAAGAATCTTACGGCCTTAGTGGCTATTCCTTGTACCTGAGACGCGTTCTTTACACTTATGGAAGAAAGATTCGTGAATCTTTCAGAGATTTGAAAGAATTTCACGACTTCTTCGTTGTCTGCTACAATCTTTGACAGATTTGAGCAAATTTTGCAAAAACTTTAAGCGATTCTACGTTCTTCCTGAATCTTTAATGAATTTGAGCGAAATCTACAAGTTCTTTAAACATTCTTTCGTTCTGCTGCTCTTCTTCGTCAATCTTTGATTATTTTTGAAAAATTGTGCAGGTTTCTTTAAAGTTTCTTCTTCTATGTTCTCTTCGTCCAGGATCTTTCGAGCGTTGTACGCTATGCTTCCTCTGCAAGCTTCTTACGATGATCTTTTGAGAGTATTTCCGACAGCTCTCCAAGCCTTGTGAAAAGTCTATGTCGCGTGCTCTCAAGATCCGTGAGGCTTTGCGCTGTGAGGATCGAGTTGCTCTCCAGACTGTGTGAAGAGGCTTACTTCTGTAGCTCTGATACCATGATAAATTGTGAAGCAAAGAGAAATGCAGAGAGAAGAGAATAGAGCAGTATATTGAAATGTATGAAGAAGTACAGAACCTACAGAACTTACAGAACTTGTTGGGATCCAATACAATGGGAGATGGTTGAGCTAAATAGGCTCAACCAAGACAAAAATAGAAAGTACAACTGTCCAGTACAGCTGGCAGTGTATGGTCATACTGTTGAGGGTACAATATATTTAACACATAACATAGGACATAAAAATATAACTTAAAAAAAAAACACACAGGTCAAGTGAACGGTTACCAGAAAGGCGTAAAAACTCAGTGCTAAAACGATCAGATATCCTAAGACTGTTTACGATTTTATAGTCTCGAAATTTCCATAATGGATTTCAAGGACAAAGCATCAATTAAATAATTACACACAGTTTTCAATTGTTCCATTGAGGTAGAAACAAAATAACTCAATAGTAAAATTTGACAACCCTGTAATCAAAGTTTATCCTCAGAATTATGAATTTGAAACAGTGGTCGCAAGGATTTTTTTTTAGTTCTTCAAGATCTACCCATGCACGACATATATAATACAACAATATTCTCAATATACAAACATGAGACATTCCATTGCATCATTCGCCATTATATAAAATGATAATTTTAATTTTAATATTCTGATAAGCAAATCGAATGAAGCGATTATCATTTATAAATCTCACAATACCATCAAGAATCTTGCCAAATTGAATTTAGGTTTACAACCACAGTTACAAAAATTTATAAAACTTTTATACAATATAATATTTACAATTATAAATCTCAAATAAGAATATTGTAACAGAGGAAGATAAATTCGAAGATGTTCTTCAGTAAATGACACACCTTCTGACCTCTCGCTTGCTAATCGTAGAGACTTCACCGGTACCTCCTAGCCAATGCTAGGGGTAGTCTTCTTCCCCCTTATTTTCCCGAGCTGAAAAGTGGCCAAGAACACACAAACCATAATTACTCTAGCTCCAAGTTTTCCTCGCAAGGAAGAGCTACCACTCTATCCTCAAACTTGGTATTCCAACTCTCACAAGTAAAACAGAGTCCAATAATGATTTTGGCAACATCACTTTACCAATAACCAGTGTGATCCATTTCTCATCTAGACCATTTATTTTATAGAAATTTCCCCATTGACACATGTCCACATGCACAATTAAATAACTTTTTAATTAAATAAATTAGGATTATTAACCCACACACTTGTCACTCTCTCCCCAAGTTGCACAAGTAATTACAAGTTTTTATTTTAATTAAAAAGTCAAATTCCCTCACATCCTCCCATGTGTTCCTATTTTCTCTCTTAGTTGTCTCTTTATTCCCTAGATTCTCATTTATTGAGTGTCTCCTAACTAGATCTTAGTTAGAGTTTGAATACGAGTCTTCTTCTAGTTAGACTAGTGGTAGGTTGAATCAAGATTCTTTTCCAAGTGTACTCCTATTCTCTCATATTATTACTCCTTCTAATTTAAAAATCAAAATTATTAATTTCATGCACACATGTGAAATTTATCCAGTCTTTGGATTTATTTTCACATTTTTCCTAATTTGATTTATCACATCTCTTTTAATTTTAATTAATAATTTAATTTAGTCCCCTAACTAAACTTATACTTAGGCTTAGTCTTAGACCTTTATTGAGATTTGTGATTAATAATATCACTCTTTAATTAATTATTTTAAATCTGATGATGTCAAATCAACTCAATGTTTTCTAGGCCACCTAGATTATTGACTCAAGTTTTAAATTATGCGACATGCCCTTCAAGACGGATCTCCATGCTCCAAGGTTGTCACTCACATTTGACTAGTTTTGGTAGTTTGTCCAACCCTTGGAGTGAACACTCCACTTGGGCGACCTTGTGAGAGACCAAGGGATTCTAAGGAATAAATACTTAACCTTATTGTACGCCCCTTAGAAATATTTTTGAGTTATTGTCTCATTCTTCCCTCACGACATCGTGGACCTCTCGAACTAGGTAATTGTTAACCTGCAATTTGAGCTACAGCGGGAGTGCTAGTAGGTTGTGACAAGGACTCTGCCACAACTCTCCCTCAATGTCTGGTTTTTTGTGCATGGCTCCTTTACTTCTTATGTGAGTCATATTAGTAAGCATCGTTAGCCTGTATCCATTGACAAAACACTGTCAATGATCCATATAAAAAATTATACTATAATAAATCATATGTCACATATGTGTAAAATGAAATACTCAAACAAAATACAATCCACTCCCTGACTCAATCTAGATTCGAAGGAGGTCCATTGATGCCATCAACATCCATAACCTATCATGTGAACTACACACTCAGGTAAACTCATCAATAGCATCTGTTAATACATATATATCAAATAACAATAAGTCACAACATATTATCATCATCATAATGTATAATCCATAATCGAAATGAAATCACAATGCACCATAACTGGATCACTTGCACACAAGTTTCCTGAAAGAATAAGTCAATTAAAGTGTGCTCCGTAGACCAGGATATTACATTAACATACCCCTCAGTTTCCATCTTTACGGTATCATGAGAGAAGGGTAGAAAGGAAGAGAGAAAGAGTGTGTGAGAGGGAAATAGAGGGAGAGAGGGAGAGAGAGGGGGGGCACTTTCTCTCTACCACCTTCTCCATATTTCTCTCTCTCCCTCTCACACTCTCACATGTACTCTCTCTCTATACCCCTCATCTCTATATTCCTCTCTCTCCCTCTCACACTCTTACACACCCTCTCTTTTACCCCCCTCTTTGTCTTCCTCTCTCTCCCTATGACACTCACACACACTATGGAAATTTGGTACATGGAAAGGTAAGGCATGGGAAGGAAAGACATGGCCTTGACTTAGAAATGGAAAGACCTAAACCTAGACCTAGACATGGAAAGTCATGTAAAGATGTAGGCGTAGACCTAGAAAATGGCCTAGACCTAGACCTAGACCATGACCATGACCATGACCATGACCTAGACCATAAACTATACCATGACCTAGAACAATACAAAGGGGGTACTTGAATGGAATGGATAGCCATATATCACAACTGAGTTGGTACCTAGATGGAATGGATAGCCGTATATCATTTGTGAGTAATTTTGTTGGACTTGGTGTTATGGTGTTTACATTGATGTAAAATATGGGACATTGATGTCAAATTATTGCAGATCTTGAAGTTGAGGAGAGGTGGCACGAGGATCACGCAAAATATAGAGCGCAAGGTGCATAGGAATCCAGTATAAAGAATCAAAAGAATTACAACCGTTAGATCCATATTGGGAGAAATCACAGCCGTTGGATCAAGCCAATGAACGAGAGAGATTAAATATCAACCATAAGATCGATTCGATCATCCTCAGTCATTTTATTGGGTTAGTGAGTTCTGTGGTGGTTATTCAGCATTGACCCTTTGGGTATAGATTTTTTTAATTTAACCAAGAAATACCGAAGCTAAAATCACTCAAGCTGTCAATATCAATTGTTAAGCTGATCAAAATAGTCTGATCTAGCTAGTAGAAGGATATGGAAAGTAGAAGTGTAAAATGACAGTAAGCGGTCATCATTGATTTATGACCATTTCAACAAGTAATCCTTCGGGAAGTTGAAAGGTTAGGAACTGTAAGGATCACGAAATCACAAAATCTTGGAAGTCGTCCGATCTGATAGGTAGATCGATCAAAATCTCAGTCGTTGGATTAAGACAGTGGAAGGATAATGTAAGGGGGATATTTCAACCAACAATATGCAGTTAGCATAACTTTATAACCGTTTTGGTAGGTCAACCTCCGGGGAGATGGAAGATTGTAAACTACAAACATCATGAAATCCCAGAATCCCGAAACGATTGTGGAACGTCCATTGAGACGATATATATATGGCAGAGGAGAAGCCTTGTGCAACAATTTGTAGGTGAGGTAATATTAGATCAAAGGGAATCCATATCAGTGAAATAAATCCAGACGATTGATCTGGAGATTTCGGGAATTATGCTAGTTGTTGGATCAACCAGTGGAAGGATAGGATAAAAGTGCAGTGGAAGTCAAAAGATTTAGATCTGTTAATCAATCATTGTGATCACAGATGATGTGCTTCCCAATGCACCAACAATTTTCAGTTAAAAGTGAGAGGTAACCACTTCGGGAGGTACTACTCCAGAAGAATGCAAGGATTGTAAAGGGAGAATAATATGATTGCCAAATTCTGGAGGATTTGGTTCCATCACTGGTCTTCTGATAAGGTAAAGGAGTTGATAAGGAGAACCAAGGGCCTAGAATAAAAAAATCCCATGGACATTTTCGAATGAGTTCCTATGTAGAGGTGTTAGGAGAAATGCTTAAGTGGATAAGCCTGTGGTTTTGGGCTCCTGTTCATTTGGAAAAGTGGGTTGAAGAGAGCACTATTGCATAATTCGATTTCTGTAACAGTTTAAATGGAATGTGGAGTAATTTGACAAGATTGACACCCAACCATTGCATTATTTCTATAATATTGTTTGCACATGAAGGGATAAATAACCTACAAAGGATTTTGAACTCTTTTAAGCTAAAATCAACTATTAAATTTCAACATTATTGTTAGAATTAAATGAATAGGTGCAATGGTTCATTATCAAAAGACACATTGGTTCAATCTTATACCTATTGAAATATTATATAAACCAAAAATTGTGGTGTAAAGAAAATGTCTTTGTGGTCTAATTCAGATGATCAAACATCGACAGAGTCCAAGGAAGAACATGAAACATTCACATGAACTGAGGCTAGAAGGGAGGATTGGAGTCCACTACAGGTTGAAGCCTGAAACAAGGGAGTTGGTGCTTCCTCAAGTTGTTGTTTGAAAACAAGGGATTTGGTGATTCCTCAAGTTGGTGCTTCCTCAAGTTACTGGTTGAAAACAAGGAGTTGGTGCTTCCTAAAGTTGGTGCTCTAAACATGGGATTGGTGTCTCCTTGAGTTGGTGCTCAAAATAAGAGATATTGGTGTCTCCTACACATTCTTGTTGATCAATTGTTGTGATTAATAATTAATTATTATTAAAAAAATTAAAAAAGAAACAATATTGATTCATTTCCCCTCTCAGTATTGACCAACATTTCAATAAATTTAACTTCATTTGTATGAACAATGTTTGAAAAATATTGTCATCAAAGAAATCACAGTGCCAAAAATAAGGAGACCTGCCATGACTTATTGCTTCTCATCTATATTTCATCATCTTTAACTTGCACATAGATCTTGATTAATACAATCACATAGAGAAGATTACTTTGTAGATTACATGAAACCAAAGCTTATACCTACTCTACTATGCTCTGCTAGCCTCAAGGAAATTCATACCAACAAAGAAAACAAATTGCAAAGCTACCATTAAACCATGACCTAGACAATGGAGAGACTATTTATTTGTCTTCCATTAACTCTCTCGACTTCTTTCCCTCTCTCCCCCGGTATGATCCTATGTCTCCCACCTCTCTCTCTCTCATTATCACTCACTCTCTCCCCTTCTCTCCCTCTTCCTCTCTCTTTCTCCCCCACTCTACCCCACAACAACCATATAGATAAGTTCAAATTTCAAATATAGAAAATAATAGTAAGCATACTTTGTAATTTCTAATATAACCTTTTGATGGGTTAATTTCAAATATAACCTTTTTTTCTTTGGAGGAATTTCAAAGTGTTAAATATGACAATATAAAACTTTAGACACAATCGCAAAATCAAATTTATTAATGATTAGAAATTGTAATGTTTTTCAAAGTACAACCTACCGATTATAAATCATAATGTTTTTCAATGTACTACAACCTTAGTCAGCATCACAATTATTAACTAATTAATAATGAAGAATCTCCATCCAGGTTTAACAAAAATATTCATAATTTGATTGATATAATTGTCGGTTCAAGTGAATTGTGTGATGATTCACATATGAAGACTATAAACTTGTACTTTGGAAATCCAATGAAGGATTAAAACTATATATTTTCTTGTGGAAAATATTCTATTTAGTGGTCATTATGTTGATAATTTGTATATGAAATATAATCAAATATTGCTCATGAATCCTGACAATTACACTTGTCTAATGGCGAAAAAATCTCAAATTACTGGAGAAATGAGAATAATTCGAAGACCAGGAATACTTCTGCAACTCTTACTAGTCTTAAAAATTCTGCATTTGATGTTCCTACAACTTCTGTTAATTCAAAAATATTTGTAGATACATTTCCTAAAATTCCTACTCATTTAGTTAAGAGTGCTCCTGACGCAAGGGAGAAAATGTTTAAAGCTCATGCAAGGAATAAACAACCCACGCTGTACTTTCAACTTATGGTTGAGAACAAACTGAACATAGTTATGAATGATATAATCAAGATTAAACATGAACTTCATTTTCTAAAATTTCCCAGATGCCAAGCTGAGTAGAATAATGGAGGTGGTGGCATTAGTTCATCCACCTCTAGGCATAATGCCTACATTGGCGAAGATGAGGAAATGGGTGATGTCTAAATAGACTCATATCATTATATGTTAGTCCTATTACGCATTGTGTGTGAGGATGTGATTAAGAGATATTTTGTAATTTTGATAATTATAGGATTTTAGCCTAATACTTTGTATATCTCATTTTAAACATAAATGACTAATGATGTTCCTTTAATGAATCATCTCTCATTTGAACAATGTGTGTTATGTTTATCTAAAGGATATTTACAAGAAACATTCATCTGAAAGATATGTTAGCAAGATATTTTTTTTATAATTTCTTCGTTTCAATGTACTTTAGCCAATGCATAATTTAATATTTCCACTTGTTATCACACATATTATAGGTTGGGCAAAGCCCGACCCAATCCACAAATGTGAAACAACTATGGGAATAACTACCCACTGTCACCTTAGATAGATACTCCCCTCACTTTAGTGATGATAAATCACCATAAGGGGGGAATCTCGGTGACCCTATGGGGATTGAGATGGGAAGTGAAGTAGTGGAAAGTGAAACCCCTATAGGTCGAGTTTAGAAGTGGAAAGAGGATAGAAAAAAGGTCTTGTTTATGAGGGTAGGTTTCCAAAGTGTAGTGTACCTACAAGAGAATGTTGTACCTACCCGAGACAAGACAATTTAACGAAATACAAGCCACATAATCAAAGGGACAAGCAAGTGAAGCACGTTTTCCTAAATTACAGTAGTAAACAAATGCATATATCAGAAGTGAAAGGAGTTATTTGTATCAAAATTGACCATCAAAAAAATCAAATATTTATTGGACAATGAAGCACTAAACAAGTAATAATTTTCCAATACTTAGGCATAAACTTTGATGGCAAGATGAGGCTACAAAATGATGTTATCAGAAGTAATTTAGGGAAGCCAATTGGCTGTATCAAAATAATTTATACAACAACAACTTCTACTCAAAGAAATAAAAAAACAACTTGTCCAAAAGATAGCTAATACCAAGTAGATTAACAATAGCAAGTAGCCAACTATTTTTATTGGTAGAAGAGTGAGATATAAGATATTAGAGAGTGATTTTGCAGCATCCCTAGTGGTTGTAGCATAAGTTTATAACAAAATAAAGAAATCTTTGGCTAAGATATATTCCCTAGTGGCTCAAGCAAGCTAATAGCATATAGAATTGAATCCACTTTAGACAAATGAAATATCTCAACAAATCATGTTTCCCAATGTAACAATTTTGTTTCTCCAATGAAATTTCAGATTAGTTCTTAATATATTGGGTTATGTAGTCTTATATGTAAGAGTTGGATACACTTCTTCTCTAGGGGTGTAATCCCTTTTACTCCCTAGAGTAAGAAAATCCAACAAGGTAAATATAGGAGGGTGTAAGCCCTTTTACTTCTCTTAGGAACCTTGTAAAACTGTCTTATCCAATAACAATTAAGATGAACTTGGTGGAGGGTGTATGCCATTATACTCCTCCAAGGGTTTTAAACAAGCATAACATGAAATACGAAGAAATTACCAACAAATGCAGAAAATTCCTTACCAATTCCACAAGATAGCAACATAAGACCCTTGTCTACCAAGTAAATTTCATCAATATGCAAGAGACAAGCCTCCAAGCAGGGATGATTTTAAGGATGGAAATTTATTTTAAAATGTAGAAAGATTAGCGAATCTTACTAATCCTTCATATGTCTACTATAAATGTTTGGCGATATTTTTGTGAAAATATTCAAATTTCTAAGTATTTTATATAGTTTTTATAAAAAATTGGCGATTTTTAAGGTGAAATAATTTTATCCTATACAATTTGGGTGAGTCATTTTTAAAATAACGAATCTTGTTTTTGGAAAAACCGTGGAAAATTAGCCCATGAGCAAAATTTAGCCCCTAAAATAATCCTTGCCTCCAAGAGAGTATCACACCACTTAGCTCCAAAATAGACAAGATAATCATCCACAATGTTGCAGAAGAGAAGTGATAAACCAAATTCCCAAAGAGGGAAAAAACTTCATCCAAGAATGTCTTATTCTCAAGTGAGAATGTTATGAAAATGAAATGATCTAGGTCCTTTATTTATAATAGACCTCAAAATAGAGTTTTTCCACATAAATTTAGGGTAAAACACAATTAGGGAGGCTGACCTCCTCTAATTTCCCCTTTAATATTCAAAAATCAATTTTACACAAGAAGAAAACCTAAAAACATGATGTCATGCCCCTAAAGGGTGACATTTTGGCATTTTGAGCAAGTCTCCGGTTTGTTGAATGAGATATGGGGCCTCCAAAGGCCATGTGTCACCATGATAAATTTCCTCTTCTCCATAAAACCATGCCAAATCATCATCAAACCTCACCACCATCACCAAAACCCTTGCCCCAGTGGTGACGTCAAGCCCAAAAATGTAGCACATGGCCTGAAAGGAAACTTGTTGGGAAGGTGAGGGCTAGTTATCTTCCTTCAAGGTGTCTTCTCTTGCCTCCAAAGGAAATGTCCATCATCTATCATATCCCAAGGTGTGGGTCATGGCATCCACTCTTTGGGCTTCAAGCCCCAATGAAGGCCCAATCTAGGCTTGTTTCTCCAAAAACATCCACCAAACAAGGTCTTGCAAAGACAAACGAATGTTCCCTCCAAGGGTCTCAGGTCAAATGTATCATGCCAAATAAAATTAAATTTAACACAAGAGACACCTAAACAAGTTCATACAAACTTCCTTTTCAAATCATATAAGTGCTCAAAGACCCTATGCAACTTGTCAAGTTTAGGTATGGGAGGGTTGTCATGGTGGCCTATTAGGTGATTCATTTCTCAAGTCAAGGAATGTGTCCTAGGTGGAATCTCTCTAATTCATGCAAATAAGATGAAGTGGACGGGGTTAAAACTTTTGGACATTGGTTCATGACATACAAGGGTTCATATTATATCATTTATGGATGCCTTTGTAGAGGGTGTGTTGCACCTTCGTTTTTAATGAAACCTTTTTCCAAGCCAATTTCATTGCCATTAATTAATTAAAGTGTTCCCAGGTTGAAGCCAAAATGGGAATTCTATCTAAGAATGAAAAGCATTTCCCACCTCTACTCTACCCTAGTCACACTATGCTTCCCCAATTTGAATACAATGTGTGGGACTTCTACCTAAGCATGAAAAACATTGCCCACACATGCTCTACCTTGGTTGTCATGTTTAGTTAGTTATTTTTCTTTCATGTCCCATTATTGTTTTGTGAGAGACATTTCATTTTCCTTGGGATCCTTGGGCAAGCATATAGAAGGTTTATGATTGGATTTTATCTTTTTCTAGCTACAAGCCTCTGGGACTTCAACCCCTTATTCCCATGAAATGAGGTACAATCCCTTCTTGGGTCAGTACACCCGAAAATCCAAAAATATGGGGAGACAAAAATGATGAAGTGTGGAAACTGATAAGTATGATCGAGAATGGTATGATGACTCATAAAGAAGTCCTCAGAGTAGAAAACCTTTCCACAAGGATGACCACTTACTAGGACACAATGTCAACCACCAAGGTGAAATGAGGAAAGGAGCATAATTTCCAAGCAAATATTCTATAATCAAGAGAAGTTGTAATGAAACATATTCAAATGCCTCAAGTATTAAAGTGACACTTACCACAATACCTGGCGTGTACCTCATGGAGCGAGATCCACAGTCTTCCAGAAATAAGTTGATGTGGTGAATTCCATCATGATGAATTAAAGAAGTATGGTGATGAAGAGGTTCTTCATTTGTGTAAGTGGATATCACAAGTCAATCCATCCATTGGCACTCCATTTCTACAACCCGAGGGCCTCGAGACGTCATCTTCTTATTTATCCCTAGAAATGGGGGATAACATCTGGCTCCTACTTGGGGACATGTACTCGTTGTAGAGTGCATGAGAACATTAAAATATCATGGTTTTATTTGTGCCTACACACACTGAAATAACTGTAAAATCTATGGTGGTTCACTCACCCTATTCTCATGTAATCAAAATAAAAAAACCTCAAAATTGACAACTAATCTAGAAAAGAAAATTGTGTACCTGTTTTATTTTTTATATATAGACTATGTAAATCAATAATGCAAGTAGAGAAAAATGAAAATCAGAAATGAAATGCAACTAAACTATCATGAGGAATCACGATTCAAATGCAAGAAATCAAGATGACCTACCTACTTACCTGGGGCCTGGGCCCTGAAGAAGTCAAGTTCCTTTAATGTAGGGTCGAAGAAGAGACTCATCCATGAGTGCAAGGCTCCCTTCACTATAGTTAATGTAAGGTATATTATCAATGTAAGGGTACAAAGGTGGTTCTGCATTAACCGTATCTTTAATGAGTTTTTCACATTCCTTGTCTCTTTTATCTTCTTCTTTATTTAATATCTTGATGGACCTTGGCTTCTTCCCTTGGAATTATACAATATTTTCCTAGTATTTTTTTTCATTTGGAAGCAAGGTGTCTATACAATCTTCTTGTAGAAAAGGAAAATATCGAGGATCATACTCAATGATCTAGCGAGGATAATACTCAATGATCTGGCGAGGAACATCAAATTCACACTCACTATGATAATGAGGGATGAAAATATCCATCACATGCTTCTTGACCACCTTCCTACTATATAGGATCTCAAAGGTACCATCCCCCATGGGGATGTGTGCACGGGTGAGATACATATTGATAAAACCACCAAGGGTAGCAACCCAACTTCTCAACAAAATCATTCCCCAGGCATCTGAAACATCAATGAGCACTATGTTCATGATGAGGCTGATATGAGGGAAGTCTAGTAAATACACTTAAAAATATTCTATGAGATCGTAAACCTTCACCTTCTTCGAGTCAATGCCACAAGCATTTCCATATGGGTGTGTTGTCTTAAAACCAAGTTGATTCATGACCTTTCGGGACATCCCATTTGTTGAGGCTCCTGTATATAGAATGAAATTATTCAGACGGAGACCATTTGTAGCTAGAGAAATATAGAAAGGAAGGGTATCATCCTCTTTCTATCCATGATACATAGTATTAAAAATCACATGGGGGTATTTTTTTTTTAGCTCGTACCTTCAATATTTTCAAAAATTCTCTTCTGACAAAAGGAGTTTTGCACATTTCCACCATAGGAACTAACATATTCATCTTTTCAATCATGGATGGGACGTTTATGTTCAATTGAATATCTTCATCTACTTGTGTTGGTTTTGGAAGCAATTCATGAACTAGAGGTGGGGGAGGTGGGACAAATTTATATGTTGTTTGGTGAGTAGATTCTTTTCTTGGATGAGATGAAGATTTATTATCTGGCGGTGGGTGAACTGAGTTTGTGGAGGAGGGACAAAAATAGTATTCCTTCTAGCATAAGTCAATATTTCCCTCTTCTTAAACTCTTTCCTCTTATCCTTAGTCAACTGGTTAAGAACTCTGAGCTGCCTTTCTCTGGATCCCCTTTTGTAGACTTCATCAAGTTGTTCCTGTGTGATGTCCACATACTCATCATCATCATCCTGAAAGGAAAAAATTATGTCGATGAATTTCATACTATCAGGTGAGTTTCCTCCCTCCTCAGTCATTCTTCCTCTGGATGAGGTTTTTGACAAGGAGAGCACCATTGTGATTCTTCAATGTTGACCATCCCAACAATTTTCAAAGTATCAGGAGCCTTTGCCTCTTGATGAGGCATCATATTCCACCATGTAGCATCCTTGTGTTGCCTAACGAATGGAGGTCTTGCATTAGATTGATTTCTATCCAAATTTGTTAATCGAGTCATAACCTGATTATGAGTCTGGATGAACTGAGTATTCATTTGATCAAGATTGTGAGCTATGAGATCTATTGGATCTAGTGCACTATTTCTTAACACCTTTGTCTTTTCTTCTTCCATGGCACAAGGATATTGAAAAGGATCAATATTGGAGTAGAGAAGATTATCTTCGATCTTTTCATTGTATTCTTTGGCTTGTGCCAAAGTGGTGGGTTTCTTATCCCTTAGGATGAAACTAAATTTCCCTTCAAAGGAATTCACATAGAGTAGATGAAAAACTACTTCAGATGGGAACAAATCCTTTGGGATTTGGATGTATAGTTTATCAAATATGGTGTCAAATTAATCCAATGTCTCATTCTCCTTCTTTTTAATCTGGATGAACTGAGTCATTAAAATTCTGCTATCCTTCTTTTTTTCCCATCTTCTCTTGAAAAACTTAGCGAAATATTCATATGATGCTAGGTGATTGTCATGCAATCCTTTGAACCACATTTGGACATATTCACTCAGATATGTGGCTAGTAGCTTCATTGCCACATCTTCATGTTCCACTCCTTCATTTTCCATGTCTCGACCAATTGCATAAAGGTATTCTTCAGCTGTGACTACATTATTTCTTGGAAACTTTGGAAACCATTTGGTTGTTTCTTTAGGCATGATATTGGGATATCCAGTGATGGAATCCATGTTCAAGGGATTGTAGAGGTAGTTTTCCCAAGGATGAGCCATTGTTGCAAAGGGGAGATTACCATGGAAAAGGGTTTTGACAACATGGGAATTAAATGGAGGATTTCTTCGATAAACCTTGGAAGTCTTGAATCTTCCATGGGGAGAGGTCTTTTGGGAAGACGATTTATGGGGTGGTGGAGTCACCAGATGAGATTTATCTCATCAAAGGAAGAAAAGGGAAAGACTAATTCCCTCAAATGGAGTTTCCGGGAAAGATATAGGTAAAGGATTTGGGATCAAGGCTTACCAAAGTGTTGTTAGGGAATGAAAGAGGATTCAAAATCTTCCCCGACAACAATGCCAAACTATTATCACAAAAATTCTAGGTTAGGAAAATCCTGACGCAATCCACAATTGTGAAAACAATATGAGATTAAGTACCCACTGAAACCTTATATAGATACCCCCCCTACTTTAGTGATGATAAATCAACACAAGGGGGGAATCTCGGTGACCCTGGGGGGATTGAGACAAAAAGTGAAGTGGTGGAAAGTGAAACCCTTATAGGTCAAGTTTAGAAGTGGATGGAGGCTAGAAAAAGGGTCTTGTTGATGAAGTTAGGTTTCCAGAGTGTAGTGTACCTACCCGAAACAAAACAATTTATTGAAATACATGCCAGATAATCAAAGGGACAAGCAAGTGAATCTTGTTGTCCTAAATTAAAGTAGTAAAAAAATGTATATATCAACAATGAAATGAGTTATTTACTGCAGAATTTACCATTAAAAGAACCAAATATTTATTGGACAATGAAGCACTAAACAAGTAGACAATTTTCCAATACTTAAGCATAAACTTTGATGGAAAAATGAGGCTACACAATAATGTTTGTTAGGCTCCAATCTACTGATGTAAATTAGAGTGCAAATGATTGTCAATCCGGTGTTTGTAAGACTTAGAGGCACATCCAAAATATATGGATTTAGAGATAATTTTCATTCTTTAATGGGAATAAACCAAAACCTATTCTAAGGGATGAATATGGAAGAGATGTTAAGCTTCTGTTCAGAAGTCCTATTCATAGATCTCATAACAGTAATCAGCAATTGTTTTCCTAAAGAGTATCAACAATAAGCATTCAAGAGAAGTTTGAACTAGTTCTAAGACTTATCAAATGCTAGAAGTACAAAACTCTTATTCAAGAGATGCATTCATTGTCTTCTTTCATTCATTTAGCAACTATCATCGATTTAAATCAAGAGTACTGAAAGCGTAAATAATTCAAAAAACATTCATGACTATCTTAATGCTTGAAGGAAAACCACACATTGAATTCTTATTCAAGAAATCATTCACAATATGAGTAAGGCTTTGAAACATTAAGCATATGAATTAACTATGAAATTCATCTCACTACAGCAAGATATGAATAAAACTCATCTACAAGAAGATCTAATCTAAAACATGTATCAAAGATCTAATCTAAAACATGTATCAAAGATTACTTGAAAAGAACATAAAGAAAGAGTGTACTACTTTGGCAAAGGGGGCTCTTCAATTCTTCACTTTTACACTTGAGTTGTCTCAACTAAAAAAGATCTCCAGCAGCATTCACATCATCATAACATAGGCATTATTAGGAACAAAACACATAACTGATCTCAAGATTGCAAATTCCAAAGTTTTTTCATTCACATTCAATGTTGTCATACTAGTCTATGCTTTAGAGTATTTATACAAGAGTTTTAAAACTAAAAATGCTAATAAATCTCCTAAATATCAAGATCAAATCCATAATATATTCTATGAAGGTCGAATGCCTCCTTCAGATCCATAATATATGGCCAAATCCCACGAAAATCCAAAACTGTCCATGATTTAAGGCTAAAACAAGGTATTTTCTACTGAAGTGGCACTGTTTGACCAGCGTTGAATGGACATCTGGAAGGCTCAGATCTCGAATTTGATACTCATTATCCATCCTTGTACATCAGGGATCAATACCCAAGTATTATATTTCTCTCAGGTGTCCTGGAAGTACACGAACCTAGGAGCAATTACGGGATTTAGTCAAATCCTGTAATTTCTGATAAATTTTCAATTTTAATGCCAAAATTTAGAAAACTCAATTCTTAAGCTAAAGAATGATAAATATACCTTGCATAAG
>ML789647.1:373192-397645 GCA_009831015.1 Picea engelmannii
TTCCTTTCTATGGCTCTTGACTCTGACACACACACTTGCTCACTTGTATGAAGAAGATCAACCACCTTTGATAAATTTGCTGGAGTTCTTAGCTGTTGTAGAATCAGTCCTTCACACAATCCTTTTCACTAATTCTCCAATGAATCTCTTGTTTGTTTGATTCTAAACTTTTCCATGAGAATTCCCTCAATATATAGGAGAGAATGGATTAGTTACTTGGATAATAATGATCCCAAAATATCAGGGAATCCAGTACTTAGGTAACCATCCGAATGCCATCTCATCCTTCTAGAAGATTCCCTTCTAGAAGCTTCTAGAAATCATCTTTTTCCCTTCTTTAGAAAGAGTTCACACCCTAGCAATACAACACAGTGTGAACTTCTCACACCCTGGCTTAAGGCAGCCTACGAGAATCATGCATTCTCGCAGGAAAATATACTATCAGCCTGCGAACAGTCCTAAAAAATGTGATTTCTGGAAAGAGATGAAGGTAACTTTTCTCAGGAAAAATTTCTAATGAAGAGCCCGAAATACACCATCATTAATACATCATCATGATGACCAAAATTGTGGGTAACAACCTTGACTCTTCCTTGGTCACATTGTGCTTCCCCCAGTTGAAGATAATGTGTGGGACTTCTACCTAAGCATGAAAAAGATTGCCCAAACATGCTCTACCTTGGCTGACATGCTTATTTAGTTATTTGTCTTACAGGTCCCATTAGTTTTTTGTGAGATACATTTCATTGTACTTGGGATCCCTTGGTGAGAATATAGAAAGTTTATGGTTGGATTTTATCTTTTTCCAGCTACAACCCTCTGGGCCTTTAGCCCCTTCTTCCCATGAAATGTGGTACAATCCCTTCTTGGGTCAGTACACCCGAAAATCCCAAAATATGAGGAGACAAAAAGGATGAAGTGTGGAAAATGATAACTATGATCGGGAATGGTATGATGACTCATCAAGAAGTCCTCCCAGTAGAAATCCTTTCCCCAAGGGTGACCACTTACTAGGACACACTGTCAACCACCAAGGTGAAACAAGGCAAGGAGCATAATTTCCAAGAAAACGTTATAAAATCAAGAGAATTTGTAATGCAACATATTCAAATGCCTCAAGTATTAAAGTGACACTTAACACAATATCTGACTTGTACCTCATGGATCAAGATCCATTGTATTCCATAAACAAGTTGATGTGGTGAATGCCATCATGATGAATCCGAGAAGTATGGTAATGAAGCAGGTCTTCATTTGTGTAAGTGGACATCACAAGTCAATCCATCCCTCGACACTCCATGTATGCAACCTGAGGGCCTCGAGAAATCGTCTCCTTAGATATCCCTAGAAATATGGGATAACACCACTTATATAGATTTTATACTATGCTCAATTTTTGTAAAGAATTTTAAATTATGTTGAGAAGGAAGAATTCATAATAAGAATAAACACTTGTTCTTTAAAGAAAAAGATAAAACAATTGTTATGCACATCAGGTAGGTTTCTATCTGAAAATGCCAATATAAGGTTATACACAGGTGTGAAATCACAAATTACACCTTATGCAAGTTGAAACACTCAATTTCGCTCAAAATTGACACCGGGGCATGCATTTTACTCTCAGGTAATTTTGCATTCAAATTTACATGAAATCCCAAATCTAGCTGCATGAAAGCAACCTCTCATGTTCATCAATTGCACTTTAAATGAAATATGTAAATTCACAATATATATAACTCCATATTGCAACCCATAAGACAAATTTTGAGCTACAGGGAAGCTTGGGTGTGCATTTTAATGTTGTCACTTAGTACAATTTCGACCTTGTAAATTACAAGGCAAACTTTGCCTATTTTGCAAAACAACCCTTTTTAAACTTGAAATTGAAAAATAAACAACATGAATATGTCTACTATGATTAACCACACCCCCAACAACTAGCACAACTCAAATCTAAGGTATAATACAACCTTGGGTTACTTTTTACAAAAAAGTAATGCATTTCTAGTGTTTTACTAGGCATATCTTGCCGATTTTTGCACAATAGAGTCTTTTATGACTGAAAATGCAAAACTGACCTTGATTTCTCTCATAACCCATCCTTTGATTCATCAAAATGTCGTGAATATTTGTGCATAAAAACCATCATTTTTGGAGTGTAAATGCAATACTAATTGTACAACTAGGTTATAAATATTGTAATCATGAATTTACAATTTAAATACTAAATTATGGAGCCTTAGCCAACTTTGGGTGTGCATTTTCATGTAGCCAACTTTAACAATTTGGCCCTTTTGTTTTACAAGGCAAATTTTAGCCTTTATTCACACTAGGCAGGTTTATGTTTGAAAATGATAATAAAGTTTATAGACATGTGTCAAATCACAAAATACACCTTCTGCAAGTTGAACCACTCCATTTAGGTAAACAATGAGACTAGGGCATGCATTTTACTCTAAGTCCATTTTGCCTTCAAATTTACATGAAATACCAAATCTAGGTGCATTAAAGAAACCTCTCTTGTTCTTCAATTGGACTTTAGATGCATAGGTAAATATACCATTTATCTAATTCCATATTACAACTTATAAAATAAATTTTGGAGCTATAGGGAAGCTTGGATGTACATTTTAATTTTGTCACTTAGTACAGTTTCAACCTTGCAAATTACAAGGAAAACTTTACCTCTTTTGCACAATAACCTTTTTTAAACTTGCAATTACAAAATAAGCAACATGAATAGGTTTACTATGATAAACCACATCGCCAACAACTTGCACAACTCAAATCTAAGGTTTAATAAAACCTTGGATTACTTTTTACAAAAAGGTTGTGCATTTTGAGGGTTTTACTAGGAATCTCTTACCTGTTTTTTCTCAAAAGAGTCTTTTATGACTGGAAATGAAAAACTGACCTTGGTTTCTCTCATAACCTACGATCCCCTGATTCATCAAAAAGTTATGAATCTTTTATGCATAGAAATCATCATTTTTGGAGTTTAAATTCACTACTAATTATACATACATGTTATGATATTGCAATGATAAATTTACAACTTAAATCCTAAATTATGGAGCCTTAGCCAACTTTGGGTGTGCAGTTTCATATAGCCAACTTTAACAATTTGTCCCTTTGGTTTTATAAGGAAAATTTTATCCTTTATGCACGCTAGGTATGTTTATGTCTGAAAATGCAAATATAAGTTTATAGACAAGTGTAAAAACACAAATTACACATTCTGCAAGTTGAAACACTAAATTTGGGTCAAAATTGAGACTAGGGCGTGCATTTTACTCTAAGACAGTTTTGCCTTCAAATTTACATGAAATACCAAATCTAGGTGCATGAAAGAAATATATGTTATTCTTCAATTGAACTTTAGATGACACATGTAAATTTACAATATATCTAAATCCATCTTACAACCTATAAAACAATTTTTGGAGCTACAAGAAATCTTGGTCATGCATTTTAATGTTATCACTTAGTACAATTTCGACCTTGCAAATTACAAGACAAAATTTGTCTCTTTTGCATAACAACCATTTTTAAACTTTCAATTGAAAAATAAAAAACATGAATATGTATACAATAATTAAACACACCCCCATCAACTTGCACAAATCAAATCTAAGGTATAATACAACCTTGACTTTTTTATAAACAAGTTGTGCATTTCGAGGGTTTTACTAGGCATCTCTTGCCTGTTTATGCACAACAGATTCTTTTACGACTCAAAATGAAAAAATAACCTCGATTTCTCTCATAAACCACCATCCTCTGATTCATAAAAACAATCGTGAATATTTTTGCATAGAAATCATCCTTTTTGGAGTGTACAGTTTAGACCTTGCAGTTTCATATAGCCAACTTTAACAATGTTGTCCTTTGGTTTTACAAGGCAATTTTTAGCCTTTATGACATCAGGTAGGTTTCTATCTGAAAATTCCAATATAATATTATAGATATGTGTAAAATCACAAACTACACCTTATATAAGTTGAACCACTAAATTTGGCTCAAACCTGGGACTAGGATGTGCATTTTACTCTGAGGTAGTTTTGCATGCAAAATTACATGAAATCCAAAATATAGGTGCATGAAGGAAACCTCTCTCGTTCTTCAATTGAACTTTAGATACATAGGTAAATTTACAAGGAATCTTGGGCGTGCATTTTAATTTTGTCACTTAGAACAATTTTGACCTCGCAAATTACAAGACAAACTTTGCCTCTTTTTCACAACCACCCTTTTTAAACTTGCAATTGCAAAATAAACAACATGAACATATCTACTATGATAAACCACACCCCCAACAACTTGCACAACTCAAATCTAAGGTATAATACAACCTTGGGTTACTTTTTACAAACATGTTGCATGTTTGGAGGGTTTTACCAAGAATCTCTTGCTTATTTTTGCACAAAATAGTCTTTTATGATAGAAAATGCAAAACTTACCTTGGTTTCTCTCATAACCCACGATTCTCTGATTCATCAAAATGTCATTAATATTTGTGCATAGAAATAATCCTTTTTGGAGTGTAAATGCATTAATAATTGTTCAAACAGGTTACAAATATTGTAATGATCAATTTACAACTTAAATCCTAAATTATGGAGACTTAGCCAACTTTGGGCATGCAGTTTCATATAATCAACTTTGACAATTTGACCCTTTGGTTTTACAAGACAATTTTTATCCTTTGTGCACACCAAGTAGATTTATGTTCGAAAATGCAAATATAAGTTTGTAGGCAGGTGTAAAATCACAAATACACCTTCTACAAGTTGAACCACTTAATTTGGGCCAAAATTGAGACTAGGGCGTTCATTTTACTCTAAGGTAGTTTTTTGCTTCAAATTTACATGAAATACGAAATACAGGTGCATGAAAGCAACCTATCTCATTCTTCAATTGAACTTTAGATGACATAGGTAAATTTACATATATCTAACTCCATCTTAAAACTTGTAATTTATTTTTTGAGCTACAAGGAATATTGGGTGTGCATTTTAATGTTATCACTTAGTACAGGTTTGATCTTGCAAATTACAAGGAAAAATTTACCTCTTTTGCATAACAACCCTTTTTAAACTAGAAATTGAAAAACAAACAACATGAACATGTCTACTATGATTAACCACACCCTCAACAACTTGCACAACTCAAATCTAAGGTATAATACAACCTTGAGTTACTTTTTACAAACATGTTGTGCATGTTGAGGGTTTTACTAGGCATCTCTTGCCTATTTTTGCACAACAGATTCTTTTGTGAATGGAAATGAAAAACTAACCTTGATTTCTCTGATAAACCACCAACCTCTGATTCATCAAAATATCGTGAATATTTTTGTATAGAAATCATCCTTTTTGGAGTGTACAATTTAGAATTTGCAATTTTATATAGCCAACTTTAATGGTGTGGCACTTTGGTTTTATAAGGAAATTTTTAGTCTTTATGCACATCAGGTAGGTTTTTGATTGAAAATTCCAATATAATGTTATAGTTAAGTGTAAGATCACAAAATACACCTTATTCAAGTTGAATCACTAAATTTGGCTCACAATTGAGACTGGGGTGTGCATTTTACTCTGAGGTAGTTTGGCATGCAAATTTACATGAAATCCCAAATCTAGGTGCATGCAAACAACCTCACTTATTCTTCAATTGAACTTTAGATGCATAGGTAAATTTACCATTTATCTAAATCCATCTTAAAACTTATAAAACAATTTTTGGAGCTACGGGGAAGCTTGGGAATACATTTTAATTTTGTCACTTAGAACAGTTTCGACCTTGTAAATTACAAGACAAACTTTATCTCTTTTGCACAACCACCCTTTTTAAACTTGCAATTGAAAAATAAACAACATGAACCGGGCTATTATGATAGACCACACCCCCAACAACTTGCACAACTCAAATGTGAGGTATAATACAACCTTGGGTTACTTTTTACAAACATATTGTGCATTTTGAGGGTTTTACTAGGTATCTCTTGACTATTTTTGCACATCAGAGTCTTTTATGATTGAAAATGCAAAACTGACCTTGGTTTCTCTCATAACCCACCATCCTATGAATCATCAAAATTTCGTGAATCTTTGTGCATATAAATCATCATTTTTGGAGTGTAAATGCACTACTAACTGTACAAACAAGTTATAAATATTGTAATGATGAATTTACAACTTAAATCCTAAATTATGGATCCTTAGCCTACTTTTGGTGTGTAATTTCATATATCCAACTTTAACAATTTGACCCTTTAGTTTTACAAGGCATTTTTTAGCCTTTATGCACATCAGATAGGTTTGTTTATGAAGATTCCAATATACTGTTATAGACATGTGTAAAATCACAAACTACACCTTATTCAAGTTGAACCACTCAATTTGGCACAAAATTGAGACTAGGGCGTGCATTTTACTCTGAGGCAATTTTGCATTTAAATTTACATGTAATCCCAAATCTAGGTGCATGAAAGCAACCTCTCCCATTCTTCAATTGAACTTTAGATGCATAGGTAAATTTACCATTTATCTAACTCCATCTTAAAACTTATAAAACAATTTTTGGAGCTACAAAGATGCTTGGACGTGCACTTTAATTTTATTACTTAGTACAAGTTTGACCTTGCAAATTACAAGGTAAAATTTTCCTCTTTTGCACAACAACCCTTTTTAAACTTGCAATTGCAAAATAAACAACATGAACAAGTCTACTATGATAAACCACACCCCCAACAACTTGCACAATTGAAATATAAGGTATAATACAACCTTGTGCTAACTTTTACAAACATGTAGTGGATTTCGATGGTTTTACTAGGCATATCTAACCTATTTTTTCACAACGGAGTCTTTTATGACTGAAAATGCAAAACTGACTTTGATTTCTCTCATAACCCACTAGCTTCTTATTCATCAAAATGTCGTGAATCTTTATGCATAAAAATCATCCTTTTTGGAGTGTAAATGCACTAATTGTACAAACAGATTGTAAATAATGCAATCATCAATTTAAAACTTAAATTCTAAATTATGGAGCTTTAGCCAACTTTGGGCGTGCAATTTCATATAGCCAACTTCAAAATTTTGGCCCTTTGGTTTTACAAGGAAATTTTCATCCTTTTTGCACATCAGGTAGAATATAAGTTTATAGACATGTGTAAAATCACAAACTACACCTTCTACAAGTTGAACCACTCAATTTGGGTAAAACTTTAGACTAGGGCATGTATTTACTCTAAGACAGATTTTCCTTCAAATTTACATGCAATACCAAATCTAAGTACATGAAAGCAATCTATCACATTCTTCAATTGAAATTTAGATGACATAGGTAAATTTACAATATATCTAACTCCATCTTACAACCTATAAAATAATTTTTGGAGCTACAAGGAAGCTTGGATGCACATTTTAATGTGGTCACTTTTAAAATATGCAAATAGATCTAGGGTTTGGTTTAAATACATAACAATTTGTCTTGAGGCTCAACCCACAACTATTGAGCTTAATTGGGATTTATCGACCCTTGTGACTAAAACCCACCAACATAGTAAATTATTTGAGTGTTCATTTTCTTGGGTTACTTAGTGATTTTGGTTACAGAAGTGAAATATATTCTACTACAATTAATATTTTAGATTCATTGATAAGGTTCAAATTTCATGGGAAACATATATCAGAAACCTCAAGTAAATGAGCTCAAATTTTTGAATTTTATTAAACATGGATCTTTAAAATTTCCATACTGAAGTGATAATTGGATTAAGTATGTACCAATTATGTTTGTTTTTCCCTACCCAATATTAAGGTGGTTGGTCCTTAATGGAACAAAAAAAATTCTAAGCAGTCTATTTACCTTTGGCAACAACAAATTATGTGTAGCCCTAGTCTTAAATCATAATATGCAAACATTCTTGCATAAATACCCTACTGGATATCTTCATATACAACAAAGTCCACAACCAAAACATTTCACTTGTGGAATCATTAATCTATCATCTATTACTATAAATAATTTCAGAGTTGTATATGTAACAATACATATTAGTTCAAGTATGTAACCCCAAACCAAAATTTATATTTCACCCTTCACCAAATTCAAATATAAATATCACAAACTACACCTTTTGCAAGTTGAACCACTCCATTTGGGTCAAAATTGAGACTAGGGCATGCATTTTACTCTAAGGTAGTTTTTGCTTTAAATTTACATGAAATCTAAAATCTAGGTGCATGAAAACAATCTCTCATGTTCTTCAATTGTACTTTAATAGATGACATAGGTAAATTTACCATATATCTAAATCCATCTTAAAACTTATAAAACAATTTATGGAGCTACAAGGAACCTTGGTAGTGCATTTTAATTTGGTCATTTAGTATAGTTTCGACATTCAAAATTACAAGACAAACTTTAAATATAACTTGGTCACTTGTAATATAATTTATTTGTTTATTTCCAATTCACCAAAGTTGTATGAATGGAAATTTCCAATAGTTTCAAATTGCAAATTCATTGGGATAAATTAAATATGTTGGAATGTATGGAATTTTGGATTACTGATAAATATGTTTCTTCGCATAGAGCACTACCAAGGTATGTGTTATGGGGCATCTTGTTAACCATAAAAAAGTTGATTTTTGAAGATAATGAGGCACACTTAGGAATAATTGCACATCACATTAGAGCCTCTTATGGGGAAGGAAGGAAGCAACTAAAGAATATTGTTCCAAGAATACTTCAAGCACTGATTATAGATCACAATAATCCTTGGGAAGTTTTTTTTTAGCGTGCCATGGTACTCTAGGAACTTGTGGAGTTGGGGCCATTCTTTATGTGATAATGAAAATTACATTTTACTAAAGTATGGGGTAGGTTTGGGCACAAACAATAGAGTATAACTCTATGCCCTCTGGATCCTACTTAAGGTTGCAGTGGATAGGTAGGTTAAGATGCTATAGGTCTTTGGTGACTCCAAACTTCTGATGAACTGGGAAAATGGTAAAAGTAACATTTTTAACTTGTAGTTGGGGCCTATTTTCATTAGGATTATGGAAAACAAATTAATATTTGAAGAGATGTCCTTTGCTCATGTTTACCGAGAATTCAACCACAAAGATAACGAGTTATCAAAGGAAACAGTCATTTTGGAGGAAGTTGTTTTTATTGTTCATGAGATTAAGGACCATACTCCTACATATTTGATACTCTTACAACTTTTCTAATGACAGGATTTTTGGTCGTGTTTTATTTTTTGTTTATTTAAAGTTAGAGAGAGTTTGTCTCATGGTTTTGTCTTAGCATCAATATGATGGTGTGGAACTATTTGTTTAAAGAGATATCTATATAAGGATGATTGTAAGAGTCAAAGTCATAAGGATAGGCTATAGTATTATATGATAAGGAAATATATAAAGACAATGGCTGCTAATGTTAAAAGTCAAAGGGATCATCAATGTGTATTTGATTTCCACTAGTAATATCAATACAATGATTTTTGTCTCGAAAAAAAAAACTTGAAATATAATTTCTTGTAGGTAGATTAAGACATTATTATAAAGATGCATTAAAGATCACTTAAATATTATAAATAAACACTAAATATCAAAACAAGCATCACATATAAGACAAGTATGAGTCAAAACATTATTGACCTTTCATTAATTCTTCACAATAGAAGGATCTTTACATGACATACATCATAGTTATAGTTTCCATTACAAAACTTGACAAACTGTAAAACAAATTCTAGAACTTTATTCTCTTTAAAGATTCCTCCTAAGGTCTCTCTAACAAACCTCTCCTTTTCTATCTCTCCACTTACAACCTTATATATTATGTTCCCCATGGGGACCAACTTGATCCATAGGTTTCTTACATAAGTTGATCATAACTAACTTTACATGTAATCACAGGTCCTCGAGCCAATTGTTACAACTCTAAGGAAATACTTAATACTTGAGGCACACTTTGCCTTGTTGTAGCCAGTCATCCACCACAATCGATACTCAGAAAGGTGTTTTATCCAGTCACCATCTTAACACTGTGGGGTGGTACTGAAGAAGCTTAAAGTGAAAATGGGTTCAAAATTTGTAGTCCATCAAAGAGTCTAATGGAAGATACAAACTATGGTATGGATATGGAGGGTACACCTGTAATGTCCCCCACCTCTTGATGAAGAGGTTTGGAGAGACTCAATAATATAGTTGTCCCCACTATAGTATAGTCTCATGCATCATGGGGACAAAGTCAACCAGAATCCATTTCCTAAGCATAAAATTATATTATTGAGTTGACTTTGGGAGGAAAAAGGTAACTTAATGAAAGAAAAGAACACGTGGAGAAGAGCTAGTAGCTAACCCTAGAGGTTAACTAACTCAACAAATGAATAGACCATGATTATAAAAGAAAGGAAGGGCACACTTCTAATACATTCTGGATTATTAACATCTTTTGAATTTGGGCTCTTGAGCACAAGCAGTTTTGAGGGTTTTGAGACTAAAACCCTAGAGATCAACTCGGTGGTGAAATATTCCACCTTCCTTGATCCAAGCTTGGTCTCGGAGGTGTAACATTTATCCCACACCATTCTACAGTACTACAAAGATCACATCCATTGGAAGAAGAGTAACAATGTGTAGTCTAAGGGGGTTTCCAACATGAGGGCACATAATCTCGTAGAGATCAGTTCTATCTGAAGAGAGGAGAAGGATCTTGGGAAAAGGAATATCTAGGTATTCTTCATATATCCTAGGACATCATTTCTAGCCTATTCAGGAGGAGGTTTCTCTATCAAAATATTTCCTAGACTTTGGCACGTGTTGGAGAAGAGAGGGGTGCACTATAGAAGGAGTTTTCTATCATTTGGTGGCTCAGATATTCATTGTTCAGCTCGAGACTTCATCAGTGGGGTTGCATTGCCCCGATATATCATCTCAGTGATTTTTGTAATAGTTGGGGGTCTCTAGGAGAGAGGCCGAAATATTGGATCTTCAGTCATCTAGGAGGGCACAAACTAGTTAGAGGATTGCTCATTCAAAGGGTCAACACTTCACCATTCATCATGAGAATTTTCTAGGAGGGTTCTAGTGGCATGATCTACATTCTGGGAGATTTTGGTGTCATTTGGAGCACAGGAGGAGGAGGACCAAATTCTTGGGTATCTATAGCCATCAATATAGTGCACAACTAAACCAGTTTGGGGGTTTGGCACTTCATAGGGCTAGGGTTTCATCTTATCATTCATATCTGAAAGCTATTGGCCTTTGGAGGCTCATATCTTCTAATCATGGTGCTTTTGAAGGCTATTATCATAAATATTGGCTATTATTGTAGCAACTATCATTCCAATTTGGATATTATTGTGGTTTTCTTCCAGATCTGCAGATCTATGGTTACATGATCTATCTACTACTTAAATAAAGTCTAGATCTAACATTGTTGCCTTTATATTGGTGTTTCTTATTGTATCTTGTCTTTGTTTATGGTATATGCTTCAGATCTATCACTTCATTTCTATAATCTCCATAATATAACCCTAATGCACAACTTCATGAGTAAACCTACAAACACACATCCAAACAATAGTAAATAGTGAACAATTAGTGTTTCTAGAAAAAACATTTGGCTTTGGAACATTACATTGGTATATAGCATTGATTCTCCTTGCCAGTGGGGATTAGCGCATGCAAACGTTCAGTGGTATTTACATGGGAAGACGCAGAAAGTGGACAGGTGAAACATAGGTATTGTTGGCACAGGGAAAGACCTGGGGTTCAGCTCTAAGAGCACACCAACAAACCCTAACTACTGGCCCTTTTGGAAGCACCTATGAAGCAGATGCAGTCTCACCCGAAGCAGTTATGAGGGGGTTGCATGACAAAGATGTCTACAAATAAAGGGAATATCAAGTGGATCTAACAAAAGAACAACACAACATTCATATATCACTTATCAACTTAGAGTTGTTCTACACATCTACTTATCATATCTAAAGCAATAATGCAATCACATTATATCAATAACAAATACAAAATACCAATCACGCACAACACAAAATATACGTGGTTCACCCTCTCTCTAGGGCTATGTCCACAGAACTGTGCTATATTATATTAGGTTAAAGCATACAGTTCTTGTCTGCACTCTTAACTAGCAGATCTTCTCTCTTCTCCTCTCTTTCTCTCCTCTCCCTACGCACCTAGTTGTAGGGTTTATCTTCGCACCCAACTAAAGATCTTACAACTCAGAAGGATCTCGTACTTAGAACTTCCCTCTCACACAATAATCCTCTCTCGCCTAACTCAATACCAACATCCACAATACAATATTATCGGATCAACCCAAAGTATCGAACCAACCTAGGCCCTTTAGACCTCTATTTATACATTACAATAGCTCACTGACAGCCTTAGGCCGAAACCTAGGTATCCAAAACTCTAGATACAAAAACCCTAGGTGTCTAAAACCCTAGGTCAACTTGACCCATATTTTCAGGGCTTCGTCAGGCTGTCTTTCCTTCCTTTTCGTGTGGTTCTCCAAAGCATCCAACGGTGGATTTTTCCACTTGATGACATGTCCATGATCCTTCTTCCTTGATTAATTTTCATCCTTTATCTCCTCGTCTAATGATTTTATTTCTCAGGCTTGGCTCCATCTTTTCTGCTCTTTTGCTCACTTCGACCCAATAACAGTCAGTACTGTGTCTTCTGTGTAGTTCACATTCTCCCTTTTCTTCCTTGATCTTCACATACTTCCATAACCAAGGGCCAATAGGCCCCCAACACTCACCTGTGACTTGTCCCGAGGCACTTTAGATCTGAGCTTCATGTTTTACTTCGACTCCAGGCTGCGCAGTGCAACCTTTTCTTTTTGCTTTATGCCTCCTCTTCCTCCTTGTGCAGACTGTATTTTTTGTGTCTGGTACCTAGTTTCAACTGTAGCTAGTACCTAGACCCTTTTCTTCATGTTTTCACTGAGATCTATGAGGCAGATGGTTTTCATAGTACGACTTCAGCTGACTCCCATTCACTAATCCTTCCTTCCATTCTCCCTTTAATTTCTTTAGCTGCACAACTCCTCCTTCTATGACATAGGCGATCTCATATGGTCTGATCCAATGTGTTATGAACTTTCCAGGATGTTTTATGAACTTTCTGTCATAGACCAACACTAGGTCTCCTTGTCTAAATTCCTTCTTCTTGATGTGGCTGTCATGGTAGGCCTTCTCTCTTTCCTTCTGAACTTGTTGATGGAATATTGTAATGAATCGATCTTCCTCAAGTTCAACCAACTGTGTGAATCTCTCTTGATCATCTCCAGTGTCATCCATATCTGTAAAAGCAACAATTCTCAGGCTTGGTACAAAATATTCCATTGGAACAACAACTTCAAGCCCGTATACCAAATTGAAGGGGGTCTGCATTGTTATCTTCTTGCAAGTGGTTCTATAGGCCCATAACATTGCTGGTAATCTTAAATCCCAATCATCTCTATTCACACAAAAAATCTTGGTTAGTGTTGTCTCCAAGATCTTGTTGAATGCTTCAACTATCCCATTTGCTTGAGGATGGTATGATGTGCTCTTCTGATGGTGGACTGTAAATTCTTCAGTCAAGGCTTCAACTGTCTTATTGATGAAATGTGTTCCTTGATCACTCATAAGGATCTTTGGGCATCCAAACCTAGTTATGATGTCGTCAAATATGAAGTGCGCAGCTGTAGTGGCACTAAAGTCCTTGACTTCTCTTGCTTCAGCCCATCTAGTCAAGTATTATGTTGTTGTAATTATGTACCTTTCTCCTGTGCGCTTTCCTGGTGGGTTTATCGGTCTAACAAACTCAATGGCCCATTTTTCGAATGATTGTAGGGTCAGTTGCAGTGCTAATGGCATTTCATCTCTTCTGGATGGTTTCCCAACCCTCTGGCATACATCGCAGGCTTTGGAATAGTCTTTAGCATCTCTGTGTAAAGTAGGCCACCAAAGGCCAGCTCTAAGAAACTTTTGTGCAGTTTCTTTACCTGCATAATGTCCTCCTGTGATTCCTTCATGAGATTCCGCAAGGATCAGTGGTCGTTCTGCCTCCATGACACATCTTCGTAATATCTCATTCGATCCCATCTTATATATATGTCCAACTATAAGTGAGAAATATTCAGCGTGCACTACTATTTGTTTCTTCTGTGGAATTGTGTACTTACTAGGTGCCATTCATGTTGATAGGAACTGGACTATCTTTGCAAAGTGGTCATCGATCTTTCTAATGGCTAGTAGTTGTGCATCTAGCAATGTATCTTCCAGATTAGTGGGCTCTTACCCATGTTCCAACCTCGATAAGTGGTCAGGACCCTTATTCATTCTTCCTGGTTTTACTATGATCTCAAAATCATATTCTTGAAACAGCAGAAGCCATCTGCATATCCTTCCCCCCAACACTGGCTTGTTGACTAGGTATTTCAACGCGGAGTGATCAGTAAACATTTTAAAGTGTCCTCCCAACAAATAGTGGTGAAATTTATGCAATGCATACACCATGGCTAATCCCTCTCTTTCAATAATGGTATAATTAATCTCAGCTGTAGATAGCTTCCTTCTAGCAAAGGCTAATGGGTGGTTAATGTCTCCTATTCTTGGTTGTGCTAACACATATCCCAATGCAATGGAAGATGCATCGAAAAGTACATGGAATTCCTTGGTCCAATCTGGAAAGACCGGAATGGGCACAATAACCATTTTCTCTTTTAGTGTGTTGAAGCTCTGCTGGAATTCTTCGGTCCAACTAAATTGACAATCCTTTTTCAACAACTTCTCCATGGGTGTTGTAATCTGAGCATATCCCTTAATTAACTTTCTGTAGTAGCCTATGTGTCCCAACGTAGTGCACAGTTGTTTAACTATTGTAGGAGGGGGTAGATAAACTATAATAGCGATCTTGGATGGATCTACCAACAGTCCTTGCTTACATACAATATGTCCTAACAGAAGTCCAAATGGTGAAAATAAAATGCACTTCTTCAAATTCAAAGAAATTTGACACTGCCTGCATTTATCCAACATTAGCCTTAGACATTCAATGTGATTTTTAAACAAACTAAACACAGTCCAGTCATCAAAATATGCTTCTAGAAATTTATGCAAAAATTCTTTGAACGCTTCGACCACCACCCTGAAAAATATGGCTAGGGAATTCTTCAATCCAAATGGCATCACTGTATATTGGTAGGATCCCCATTCTGTGGAAAACATGGTCTTATGGCAGTCCTCCTTGACAATCCACATCTAATGGTATCCTAAAAATCCATCTGTAAAAGAATAGACCTCTTGGCCTCCCACGTTATCTAACACTTCATTAGTGAATGGTGTAGGGAAGGGGTCATGTAAACAAGCATTGTTTAGCTTCCTGAGATATACACGGATCTTAATATCACCTGTATTCTTGTCTTGCACCACCATAGGACTAATCCACTCTGATTCTTCCATAGGTTCTATAATCCCTGCTTCCAGCATTCTGTCAAGCTCAATCTTCACTTTCTCCTTATATTTAGGGTTCAATATGTAAGGTCTCTATTTAACTAGTCTAGCATCTGGTTTTAAAGGGATCCTCATCTCTCCCATAGGCCATTTAATTCCCTTCATATCAGTGAACTTGGTTGGAAACAAGTCCTGATATTCATGCAACAACTCAGTAATCTTGTCAATGGTAGCAACATCCCAATAATCTCCGACATTGGAAAGCTTCAGTGTCTCCTCTATTACAATATTGACTTTCTTAATCTTGATTGGCTATTCAATAAATGTTAACTGAACTCCTGGCCCTTCCACATCTCTCTGGCCTCTTTTTTTTGTGATGTTCACCTTCCTTGGATCATCGTCTTCATCGACATTGATGTTGTAACAGCCTTGCAGTTTCTGGAGAGGCGTAGTCCATTCATCCTCTTCCCGTTCTAAGGGAGGGTTGGATCCATCCTCGAATGCTTTCTATCTCAAAATATATAATGCTTGATCTACCGAAGGAAATTGACTTTCAAATAGGAATGTAGTTATAAAATTCTGAGTCATACCTTTCCAATCTGTAGTGATGAGGCACATTTCTACTTGAAGGTACCATTTGATAGGTGTCATGTCCAACGTGTTGATGAATTTTTGCACCCATTTTTCTTGAGGAATGTTGCTTTAGGATTCCTCACAGCTTTTCACATAGTTCTTTGGGAAGCTTCGACCCATGTAGAGAGCTTCACAACCTTCTATTTGTGTTGAGAATCATGTTGTCATCAGAGTACGACATTGTACCCAATCTGTAATATTAATTTTGTGTGTCCCCCACCATCTTGTTGGTGTGGATTTCAAGGCCTCATCCATTTCCAACAACCTCTCTTGTGTTGGTACACTTTCTTCAAATTCTGATAGGAAGGCTTCTAACGGATTCAGACCATCAAATGTGGGTAGGTTACTTATTGTTGTGCTAATCCAATGAACTTCTCTGGTTAATATAGCACATCTCCTTATAGATACTTCATACATCTAGTTCTGCCAGTTCTCTTGTGCTTCTTATGAGTATGATGAGCACGCGTTGTCACTTCGCTAGCTTAGATTTCCATCGGCTTCAGGATTAATGTAATCTTGTTGTCTGGCTGTTAGATTGTAGATGTTTTCTAGTGCATATGCATAGTCTTCTTCTCTGATAGGTTCTGTGTACCACTGACCTTCATCTGGATATAAAGGTGCGATGAACCTAAGACAATCTCCTTCAAAAGTGATATGTATTTTCCTTAAGTCAACAACAGTAGAGTTATTGAAGGCCTAATCGATTCCTAGCAGCGTAGGGTAAGGGAAACTATCATCAACTATTTCAATTACCTCAAAATCTGCAAATGTTCTTACTCCATCGATGTCCGTAGGGACATGCTCCAATCGTCCAAATGGGCTGACAGCTTGTTGATTATCCATCCTAATCCTGATATGGGAATAGATCAACTTTGGTTTTCCCATCAGTGCCCAGGTTTGCTTCGTCATGACATTGACCTCTGACCCTAAGTCGAGGACCACATAGTCTATCTCGTATTCTCCTATTTGAGCGTTCAAATGTAATTCCTTATTTTTCCTTATCTTCTTACCGATTTGGTGTACTTCCCTATTCAATAAGGGATCTATCTTTCCTTGCTCGTATTGTCATATTAAATTTTGTAATTCTTGTACAACGCTTTCATCCTGAATCAACTTAATACAAGTATGTAAAAATTCCATGAGCCTGCTTACCTCTTTTCCTCCTCTTGGCCAAGTAGACTGATCAAATGTGTGAGGCATTCCATACTCTCTTACTTCTGGTATTGTCTTTGATGAAGAACCTTGGTCTCCTCTAAATTATTTTCTTGCTTCCTCAAATATTTGTCTTTCTTTCTTTACATCAAAGGTCTAGGTCTTCTCTATAGATTTTCTGATTCCTGAATCTTTTGTAGTCTTCCCTTGGGTTAGTCTGTCTTCTTCTGTAACAATGCCTCCTCTGGTTATAACAACGACTCTAGGGTCTTCTCCACGAGGTTCAACATATATCAGTTTCACTTGTGGATTCTGTTGAGTTCCTCGTCTTTCCTAAAGATTAGTTACCAGTACAGGACAATCTTCTATAACATGGTCAAACGAGTTGTAGTAGCCGCAAGTGGTAAAAGGGTTTTGACAATACCTTGCGAGGTGTCATGGCTATGCAAAGTTATAACAGATGATCTGTCCTCAACCTTGACTCATTCCTCCTCCTCGTCCTCTTCCTCTGAATCCACCGTGAGTATTGAAGTTTCCTCTTCCTGGAGAGTTGTATTGCGTAGTGTTTCCTTCTTGCTGTACTTTGCCTTGAATCTTATATATGTCTATTGACCTTTTATGCATGATATCATAAGCCCTACAATCCCTATCATAATTTCCTACGGACTTACATAATGTATAGTACAAATTTGTAGGTGTCTAAACATACTTTTGCATATAATAGCACTCACCAGTACGATGTATGTTCCTGCATACCTCGCACAAGGGTAAGGTGACTTGCTTTAAGGGGCTCGGAGCTCCAGAAGACAAATATTCATTGAATAAAGGGCAGTGTTCCTTGTCATGACCTTCTGATCTGCATCTAACACACCAGATGTCTTCTCTTTTATATTTTCCCTTGTGTTTCTTCATATCTTCGACCTACAGAGACAAACTAGTTAGCCGACTCATAATCTAACTCATACCCGAATTGGATTCTCCCATAGGGGATGATTCCAGATTCATGGTGGTCTTCAAAACCTCAACCTGCGAAGCAATATTCTGTTGCATTAGGGGAACTCTGATGTGTGGTAGAAGGGCAACAATGATCCATTCCTTGTTCTTTTCATCCGGGATTTGAAAAGTTAATCGACTTGTCAAGGTTTTGAATCTCTGACCGAATTCCCACACAAGTTTAGCCACCTTCTTCTTGATCTCTTTCAACTCTGTGATACATTGGGATTCTGACTTAGGTTTCTTGAATTATGCAATTAACGCGTTCTTGATATGATTCAATGGCTTAGGTTGTGAAAGTCCTTGGACAAGTTTCATGTACCAACTCAGTGCGTGATCTCTGAGAGTTGTATTGAACTGGGTTCTTTTGACAGCTTCATCTGTGACATTTTTAATGTTTCATATGGATTCACATAGGAACCAGTGTTGATCAGGATATTCAGATTCATCTCCCCTAAAAATATGTATTCTCATCTCATCTTCCATAGATCTTCCTAGAGTTCCTAACTGAATGTGTGGTGGACTAATATTGACAGTTATTTGGACGCTCTGGTGACTGGGATTACTCTAGTTTCTTAATACTAAATCAACAGGAAGGATAATAGTACTTACTTCAATGGTCTGTGCGGTTTCTGATTTTTCAGGTTCTCCTTGGAGAAGTTCTTCAGCTTGTCCTTCCTCTGTCCCGACGGGTTCTGAATGTTCTTCGTCCATCAGATTTGCTTCTTCTCCACTGTAGAAACCCTCCTCCTCATAGTTCTTCTTAAAAATGTTTGCAAGGTGGACCTCTTAGAACACTCTCTCACTGCGTGTATGTCCAGCTTCTGAGTCGTTGTCGTTTTCTGAACTTTTGAACATTACCCTTTCTTGATCCAACCAATCTATTGTATCTTCAAGATGTTGTTCTCATGCAATAGCATCTTGATTCTCAACTTCAAAAAATGCAAAAATTTGCCTCGAGGTCCCTTGAAAAAATATCTCTCGGCTTGGCTATGCGATTCTACTTTATCAACAACAAACTTTGTGATGTACCCTCCAATGGTGCTATCAAACCAGTGATCTACTGCTTGTGATACAGTGTTATCAAATTTGTTGACCTTATTGATCAACTTTGACTTCCAAACCACAGGAAGTCTAGATCGGATCTTGAACTGGGTATATGCTAATATAGCTATCCACTCATATAGCTCCTGATAGATTCCTCCAAATAAGATCTCATGTATATCGGTAAATATATATTTCTCCAACCAGTCCTCTGAACTAAGATTAGGGTTCTTGTTCTGGGCTTCAGCGAAGTCCTTCTCTTCATATTCTATCCACTTTTGAATCTTTGTCTTTGATGGAAATCACCTTGACATTCCCTCAAGAAGATTCAAGTCCTGGAAATGGAACTATTTGTTGGCACAGGGGTAGACCCAAGGTTCAGCTCTAAGAGCGCACCAACAAGCCCTAAATACTGGCCCTTTCGATAGAACCTATGAAACAGATGCAGTCTCACCCAAAGCAGTTATGAGGGGGTTGTAGGACATAGATGTCTACAACCAAAGGGAATATCAAGTGGATCTAACACAAGAAAAACACAACATTCATATATCACTTATCAACTTAGATCTATTCTTCACATCTACTTATCATATCTAAAGCAATAATGCAATCACAGTATATCAATGACAAATACAAAATACCAATCAAACACAACAAAAAATATACATGGTTCACCCTCTCTCTAGGGCTACGTCCACAAAACTGTGCTATATTATATTAGGTTGAAGCATACAGTTCTTGTCTGCACTATTAGCTAGCATATCTTCTCTCTTCTCCTCTCATTCTCTCCTCTCCCTGCGCACCCAGCTGCAGGGTTGATCTTTGCACCCAGCTGAAGATTTTACAACTCAGAAGGCTCTCATACTCAACACTTCCCTCTCACACAATACTCCTCTCTCGCCTAAATCAATACCAACAACCATAATACAATATTATTGGATCAACCCAAAGTACCAAACAACCTAGGCCCCTTAGACCTCTATTTATACATTACAATAGCTCACTGACAGCCTTAGGCTGAAACCTAGGTGTCCAAAACCCTAGGTGTCTAAAACCCTAGGTCAACTTGACCCATATTTTCAGGGCTTTGCGAGCCTGTCTTTCCTTCCTTCTCACGCGGTGATCCAAAGCATCCAATGGTGGATTTTTCGGCTTGCTGACATGTCCACGGTCCTTCTTCCTTGTGATGCAGGAGCATCTCAAGTGAGCCAGCGCGAAGGCAAAAGACAGCTGGGCAAGTGCCAGCGCAGATTTTGAAATTACCTTGGAGTTGATGCGAAATATTAAATGAAGTCATTAAGGAGAAGCACACTTGTAAAATGTAAATGGACCTTGAGCGATTTTATCTCATCCTTAGTAGGTAGAAGGAATTTATGGTAGTTAATGTAAAGTAGATATAATTCAATTCTAGATTAGATAGTTTTAGAGCGCAAGAGGGAAATGGGATATAGACACCCTCATTGTGTATTGTAATGATAGTGTATGAAGAGAAGAGTATAGGAGAGAAGCAAAGAACTGTGTAGCAGAATCCATGTACATAAGTTCTGAATTAATACAAAGAAAGATGTGATTCAGAATCATGGTGTTCATATATTCTCTGTGTATGCATCTCTGAATGTTATGCTCATGAATGTTTTACTCTTTCTGTCATACAATTGCTTTTATGCTGTGTATGAATGATTTCTTGTTGAATGTTTGAAATATGAGAGGGAAGGGTAATGGAATGAGTTTCAATTGTTTCTCTATCTGAGTGAAAGTTCCTGCGAGTGCAGTTGGAGTGTCCGCAAGGAGTGCGTTGACAAAGGGTTCAGATAGGGTAACTTTTGTTCTCATTCACACAAAAGTGTAGTTGGATGCAGAGGAGCTGTGAAAGGAGTGCGCAGGCCGAGGAAAAGTCTCAGAGTTGCGAATCTGAGTGAAGATCATTGAGAGACTACTGCTGCAGGTGTGCGCAGATTCGAAGGACTTCAACACTTGGACGCAGTTGAAGGTTTGCCACAAGGAGTGCGTGCAAGGGTTTTTCTGAAGGACTTGAAGGCCGTAGAAAAGCTCAGGAAGGATAAGGATTTCAAACCCGTGGAAGAATAGTGCAGGGAAGTTGTGCCTAGAAGTGTTACGAAGGCATCATGAGTTTTCCACAGGTGTACAAGTTGGCGGAGGAACACTTAGTTCATTCATAGAAATCGTCAAGGAGGAACGGTCGGTCGTAATTCTCTAAGGAGGATTAGAAAAATCCCGTGAGATGTTAAATATCACGGAGGAGAAAAGGAGTTACCGTGAGTATTCTCGAGAGGTTCTAAGCTTAGGAGGAGTAGAACCGAATATCCAAGCCATGAGGGCCGTTGGATTCATAAGAGAATCCCTATATCAGGGTTTCGTGGGTGGAAATCCCGTAAACATTTTGACGGGAATCACGATATTCCGAAACACGATGTCCTGAAAGATAAAAGGATTGTATGGGCCACGGAGGAGTCAACGGGTGGACAGGTGGCACACTAATTTGGAGTTTCACAGAAAGAAAAGTCCCAAAAATATTGCATTAGGATTCGCGATATTGCGAAGTCCGAAATGCCGATAAAGTGAAGGACCGTTGAAAGGTCAAAGCGCATGAGTGTATCGGAGTTTCAGAATATCGAGATTCGGGAGTCGGGGAGACAAGTTACTCGACCTTGCGATAGGCGAAATTGTGAAAATGGAAGCGAAGGGCCAGCATTGACTGTTTCGGGTTTTGGGGGTTCAAGAAACCAATGCTCGACCACCGGATTCACGAAAGCGCGAAATCCAATCTCCCAAGTGAAAAGAGGGAATCCCGTGAGAGTTTACTGTGGGTGAAGATTTCCTGATAGGGAAATATAAGAACCGTTTAGAGTTCTTTGGGCTGGCGAAAAGGAAAGATCCTGTGCTGACGTGGACCTTCCGACCTACGGGTTGTGGAGGGAGCATGCATCGGTGTCAGTGTGGTATCAGAGCTCAGAAAGGTTCTTTGCTTTTTGTGGCAGAGAAGAAAGAAGAATTCACCATGCCTCCAAGGAGAAGGGACAAGCAAACACCTGATCCACCAGATTATAGGGAAATGACGAGAAGAAGAGGCATACAGATGACAGATCCAGCCATGGAGAGAGAGATGTGTGATCTACGAGCTAGACTCGAAGACATGGAGGCAACACAAAGACGCACAGTTAGTGCTGGGGATCTTAGTGATTCCAAAAGTGAGATTGAGGTTGAACGTGAAGAAGAAGTTGTGGCTAAAGATGCATCAAACAAACATTTGATCAGAGCTATTGCAAGAATGGGTGCAAGAGAGAAAATGGACATTCCAGTTTATGAGGGAAATCTGGATGCAGAGGAGCTTCTAGACTAGATTAGAGCTCTTGACACATACTTTGACTATGAAGATGTCAAAGAGGACAAGAAGGTCAAGCATGTTGTCACAAGGTTAAAGGGACATGCAACATTGTGGTGGGATGAACTACAAGCTGACAGACACTGCAAGGGCAAGCAGAAGATCAAAATTTGGGACAGAATGATCGCAAAGATGAAGGCGAAATTCATCCCCAGAGATTATCAAATTACTCTGTTCAGGAGAATGCAGAACCTAAGACAGAAGCTGATGACAGTGAAATAATACACTGAAGAATTCTATAAGCTGAACATCAGGGCAGGTCATCGGGAGAGCGATGATGAAAAAGTTTCCAAATATCTGAATGGCCTGAGATATGATATCCAGGATGAGATGAGCATGGTAACCATTTGAACGGTGGAAGATTCTTATCATATGGCTCTGAAAGCAGAAGAGAAGCTGAGCCAAAAGTAGAGTCAGAGAGGCCAAGGAAGAAGTCATCCCAGAGGAAAATTAGTTGCCCAGGATAAATATCAGAAGCCCAAGGAGGACTAGAAGAAACCTCAGACTCGAACTAAGAGAGGTGGAAGTTCACAGAGAGGGAAATATGTTGAACAGAGAGGACAACATACTGAACAGAGAGGAGATTATGATGATAACAATACTTTTCCTCGTACTAGAGGTAGAGGAAGAGGAAGAGGTGGAGTAATAACATGCTTCACATGTGGAAAGAATGGGCACAAGTCTTACAAGTGTCCAGATAAAAAGAAGGAGAGTGGAGAAGCTCACATCACCGAAGCACAGAGGTGGGATGTTGAGGCAGAATATGCTGAAGGCAGAAGATCGTTGATGATGCGAAAATCTCTTTTGACACCAGAGAAGGAGGTGGAGAGTTCAGTCCAAAGAACTAGACTTTTCTGAACTGCTTGAAAGACCAAGGACAGGGTATGCAAGGTCATTGTATACAGTGGTAGCACGGATAATCTCATTTCTACAGAGATGGTAGAGAAGCTAGAGCTGGAGACGATTGATCATCCAAGCCCATACAAAATTTCATGGCTACAAAAAGGACATCAGGTAACTGTCACTAAATAGTGTTTAGTTGAATTCAAGATAGGGGGATATAATGATAAGATATTATGTGATGTTATTCCTATGGATGTTTGTCATCTATTGCTGGGTAGACCATGGCAATATGACTGGAATGTGATTCATGATGAGAGAATGAACACATACACCCTAGAGAAGAATGGGAGGACTCACTTGTTGCTTCCAATTAAGGATAAGGAGGTGAAAACAGAAGTAAGAAACACAGTACTTCTCATAAGTGGGAAGGAACTTCTTACAGAGGTTAAGAAGAAGGAAGAACTGTAGTTTATTGTGGTCAGGAAACCAAGAATTGTTTTAACTAGCACAAGAATGGATGATTTACCAGAAGAAATTCAGGAACTGCTGGAAGAGTTCACTGATATAGTAGTGGACGAATTACCTCATTCATTGCCACCAATTAGAAGCGTGAGTCATCACATTGATCTCATACCAGGAGCCAGTTTGCCAAATAAAGTTGTGTATAGATTGACGCCGCAAGAGAATGAAGAGGTTAAAAGACAAGTCCAGGAGTTGTTGGACAAAGGTTTGGTCAGGGAAAGCTTGAGTCCATGTGTTGTTCCAACAGTACTCAGTTCGAAGAAAGACAGAGGTTGGAGGATGTGTACTGATTCAAGAGAAATTAACAAGATAACCATCAGGTACAGATTTCCATTGCCGAGGATGGATGATCTGATGGATTGCTTGAGTGGAG
>ML789648.1:26206-57865 GCA_009831015.1 Picea engelmannii
GGAATCCACATACCCTTTTCCATAGAATATACCAACTAGATCCAAAAACCAAAGACATGAAATATGGTACACACATATTATATTATCAAGGAAAAAACAAGCTAAATGCAATTTGGACATTTGAAAAAAAAATTACAAGTTAAGTGAGTACATCAATAAAAAATAACATACTAACCTTGCAAGTTCAAAACCTGAGCTATGTAGATCGAGAATTGGATTTGTTCAACTGGTGGGTGACGGAAAAAATAAACATCTCAAACAAAAGCCAAGAACAGTGTCGCAACTATAGCAATTGTGTCGCTAAGTCTCTTAAAGTCATGTATATATAGATAAAATAGTCAACTAGCCGTTAACACCAACCAATGAGATAGGTAAACTTTTCATCACTATTGCCACAAAAGATTGTCGCTATAGCGACGAAAATCTCGACTAGGTTAAATTAATATTTTCATCGATATTGCGACGAACTTTCGTGGCAATATCCACGAAAATCCCGCCCTATTTAAAAAAATCATGAAACTAGTGGAAGCATGGAAAATTTTCGTGGAATAATCCACCCATATGTAGTAGTGGGAGTAGTAGAAGTTTTCATAGGAAGGGGCTGTTAAGACAATCCCAACTCCTAACCCAGAACTTGAATGAGATCCATCAAACTCTAGAGTCCATATTCCCTCAGGTGTTCCGGTAGTATCACCCCCAGAACTTGCTTCTTGGATGAACCAATTATCGATGCCATTGTTAATACATAGGAGCTGATCATCTGGTTTATTGGGGGTTTCAATTAGGGATCCTACAAGGGGTTCTTTGTGCAGCGTGAAGAATCCTCCTTCAAGATGAGGTATGATTATTTTGGATCCTTGATCTTAGAAACTTCCAGCCAAGTGTTCTACATGGTCTTTGTGGAATATGATGCCCCAATTGCTCAAAGCATCTACCACCATCACATTTATAGTAAAAGGAGTGCTAAGGCAAGAGTCAAAGGTAACGTTTAAATTTTTGATAATCCCTTTTGTGAAACCTCCCTGTGTGTTTGGTTGTGAAAGGCTCAGGCCCAACTTATGCATGACCCTTTCATTCATGATGATGGTTGTAGTGTTTGGGTCAGAGACACAATTATGGAGGAGGGAGTCATTGATTTGGAGAGTGACATAAAAAGGTGTGAGCTCCCCATACTTTTTTCCAATGCTTTCCACCTGGTGGACAAAAGGAGAAACTTCTTCGAGAAAGTCATCTCTATAAATTTGTGGCAGGGAAGCTTCAATCTCTTCACCCTTGTGTGGAAGGAAAATGTTTTGAAAGGGTTCTATTTTCTTAAGAGGCTCCTCTTCTGGAGAGAAATAGGAAACATCTTGTATGTTGGTGGAACATGTGCTCCACTTCCTATGGGGAGCAATAGGTTTCACTTCAAGGATCTCGGGAAGGTTAGGTTTGGTTTCTATAATACCCTCATTTCTTGATCCCCAGGGGTCGTTATTATGCAAAAGGTTAATCTAATGGATGGAATCTTCAAACTTAAGCAAAATCTTGTGCTTCATCTAAGGTTGAGGGTGACCGATGCTTGAGGGTGAACAACAAAATTCCTTCTAAGGAGCTCAAGTAATGCTGGAGAATGGCTTCCTCTGAGCTGAGGTTGGGTCAGAGTTTCTTCAGGAGAAGATTGAATCTATCATTGAAATCCCTAATGCTTTCGTTGGATCCTTTGCAAATATGGATGTATTGAGAGTAAAAGGATTATGCATTTTCTTGTTTACACCACCTTATTTTGAAAGCTCGTTCTATTTCTTCAGAAGTTTTGATGCTTCCATTCGAGAGACCATTAATCCAGATCCTGGCACTCCCAGTGAGAGAGCTTGCGAAAATCCTTGTTATCGCAAAGTTTGTAGCTAGGAGAAAAGGCTAAAAGGTAGAAGGCCAAATTGGCGTAACATGAACCTTTCCCACCCAATGTCACCATGATGGGAAGGCTCTTTCTATTTATGGAGGCTAGGCCCAAGGGAGACGTCCCTGGTGACCTGAGGTTTTGAAGAGGCAAACGACTAATAAGACAAAAATAAGATTTTCCCCTTCACAAATCACTACCAAACAGATGTTCTCGACTAAACAACCAATGATATAGTAAAACCACCCAAAGAAGTGTACCTGCCTGGAACAGAACAACAACAAACTAATATGTGCAAGCGCTTTCAATGGGTTAGTACTTCATGTGAACATCTGATAAAACATTATATGAGCAATTAGCAATAAATGTTGACGAAGTCAATGTTTATAAATATAGCTATGAAAATAATGTCACTTCAATAATCACTGGAATGATGCAGCATTCAAAGTAACCAATCAACACTTTACTCAATCAATGCCTAAACCACCATTCAATTGCTCTTAAGACAAAACGTTTCTGCTATAAAGATTAAATAACCAATGATGACGGAAAAAACTTAGGGTTAGTAGGTTAGGGTTAGAAATTCAAAGGGTTTTGAGAGTGTTGTGATCAAAGTCTTACTTCAATGCTGGAGGTCTTAAGATCAGTTCCTCAGGGTAGAATGAAGTCAATTTAGTAGAGGACGCAAGGGTTGAAGGAAGATGGCTAAGGATTAGAGGGAAGAGTTTTGAAGTGCTGCTATGGCAGGGCCTCAAAATCAAAACCCTAGGGTAGAGAGACTCACTCTGGTGTTGCTAAAGCAAGGCCTCATGCTCTCTCCTCCTTCCTTAGATTAACTTGGCAAAAACGGATAGCATAAAGGATAAAATCAAGACAAGAGAGTGAAATGAGGGAGAGTGTTGCTACAGCAAGGCTCTATCATCAAACCCTAGAAGAAAAACAACCCTAGGTGTAGATAACCTAGGCCTGGGGCGTCTCCTCCTTCATGATCTCTAGAAAGTACGACTAGCAAAGGGGAAGGAGAAGAAGGAGTGTAGCTATGGCTAGGCTCTCTTCTTCTTCTTCAATGGATGAAAATTTCTCTATTAGGGGACATGAGACAAGGACCTACTTGTGTGCTTTTCACCTAGGGTTTTGATTCATCAAATTAAAAATACATGCAATAAAATAAGACTACAACCATTCATTCAAGAAGTTTTGCAAAAAAATACTTACAATTCATCAAGAAATAACCATGCAAACCCTAGTTGTAACACCTTCCTTCAAGAGAAACACCATAAAATGCCAAAAATGTCTTCCTTCAACAAGTGTGCCTCACTTAATCAGCCAAATACCCAAGAAAGGGTGCAAATTTCAAACCTCCTTATGTAGTGAATGAGTCATGACGATAAAATGAGGATCAAAATCCTCAATATATACTGTATCAATGACCTAATTTACTTTTTAGGTCATAAAAAGGCCGACAAGGCCATAATACCAAAATCATATTGTTTTTACATTAAATGCCAAATCTAAACCCTAATCAAACAAAAGGTAAGACGTCACCCCTTTCCAGCGTGACGTTAGCCCCTATTAGGGCAAGTGCAGCCTCCTGAAGTGAGACGTTAGCCCTCCTTGGGCTCCTCCAAGCTGCCACATGTTCCAACTTCCATGTCCATCTGCCAACATGATCATGATGATTTCATAAGCCTCCTGGTGACGTCCTAGGCCATCTAGAGCCAACGTCCCACTAAAAATGGGTCAATCCCCCTAGGTCCAACTGTGTCGAGGTGCCTTTAGTGGAACGTCCTCTTCTTCTCTGGTGCCCTCTGATCAACCTCTGCCCTCTGGTGGAACGTCTCTAATCAACCTCTGCCCTCTTGTGGAATGTCTTTGATCAACCTCTGCCCTATCTCTACCCCCCTGATGGGGTCTCAGCATCCATCTAATGGGCTCTTCAGCCCCATGGAGTTTTGAACTGATCATCTCCCCATGTGTACTGCTCCAAATGGTACTTGTCCATCGGGTATGGTCCTGCACATCAAAGGCTACGCCCTCCATGGGATCATCAGTCACAGGGATCATAGCAATGTCAATCACATCTCATCATTAATATTATTAAACATATGCATAAAATCCCTAATACATCAGTTAACAACTCAAAGATGTTACACAAGCCTGCAATACAAGTCTGGGGAAAAGGACAAGGTGTCCTATTGGGATAGTGTCCACTGGAAAAGGAAAGTTCCCGGGAGAGACCTCATCCAAGCCATGTAAGTGGGTGATGTAGTCAGGGGATGTCCAAGCATGTGGGTGCAATAAGGGCCAAGTATGCAAAGTTTTACCTGTGGGTGCCTTTGTAGAAGGCGAGTTGTACTTGTCATGGATGCAGTTTTTCCAAGCCCATTCCTGCATTCATTCTTTTTATTGTTTTATTTGCTTTTGTTCAAGAACTAATCAGGGGACACTGCCTTGGCGTGGTGACCAGAGATGACAGTGTTACCCACAAGTACGTTCGCAGAAATGAGAAGGCTGGCTCATGATGAGACCCCATTTCCCTTGTCCATGCAACTAAGATTCACTGCCCTGGCGTGGTAACCATCTGGTGGCAATGTCATACTGCTAGGTACCCATGAACCTAATAGGATGGCTCATGATGAGACCCCCTATCCTCTGACTAGGTATTATTTTATTACTTTTCCGGGTCCCTCTTGTTTCTTGCTGAGAAGCCTTTTATTGCTTTCTTAGGGATCCCTGGGCGAAGCATTTCAAGGTTTATTCTTAGGCTTTTATCTTTTACCAGCTTGCTTTTACCTTCTGGGCCTTTAGCCCATTCTTCCCACGAGGTAAGGTGCAGTCCTGAAAATAGGTCAACCCAATGACCGAACAAGGGGAATGGGATAAGTGAGTGAGAAATAAGATGTAATAGTGGTATAATGATGGGAGCAGATGATGGCTTTTCAGAAGTCCCCCCAGTGGAAAACCAAGACCTACAGACACAAGCTTGCTAGGGCACCCTGTCAATCCTCCCAAACATGGTCAAGTGGGAAAATGTAAGATCCAAGTTGTCGTTAGAAATAAAAGGAGTCAGATGCATATATTTAAAGGTTTCAATGATTAAAAGTGACACATACCATGATACCTGGACCAATTACCTCATGGAGCAAGAACCATTTCTGATACAGGAACAAGCCGATGGTGATGGATGCCACTGTTGTTGCCAAGGCAAAGATGATGGAAGAAGAAAAGGTGGGCCCTCCAGGGCCATGCCATGCTCAGGTCAATCCTTCTCTCGGTACTCCATGTCTAGGACCTGTGGGCCTTGAGACATGATATCCTAGTTATCCATAAAAAGTGGGGATAACAAGCCTCATAAAGGCATCAGGGTGTTCTTGTCTGAATTGATGAAATTGAAACCCTTCACAAAACTGGGTTCAATGCGAGTTACCACCGGATTCTCCTTTTCCTGAAAAAATTGGGATCCATGAGTCAACCCTTTTGGGTAAATCATGTTACCCCCCCTAGGTGTTAGCTAAATCAAGAGGGCCAAAGAGTTCTTTGTGAGACCATTTAGGAGAACTTACAGAGGTAACAGGGTTTGTAGGGGTAACAAAGACCACAGTAGAAAGAGGCATGTACTAACGTCTACTATGGGTTGTCATTTTTGGAGTCGCCAGATAATTTTCTTGAAATTATCAAAGAAATAAGGGAATCATCCTTAGTGGAGTCACCAGGTAAGCTTGTAAGATAAAGACTCTTGAGGAAAGGCTTACCAAAAAAGTGTCGTCTTTGAGGAGAATTGACTCAGTGTTCCCTGACAACGGCGCCAAAATGTTATCGCACGGTTTGTACTTGGATGTAAAGGAAAGGTAAATTAAGACAAACTGGGGTAATGTGAGACTATCCTATCACTGTCACCTGAACAGGAAGTCCCTTTCTATTTAGGGTGGTAGGCCTAGGGGAGACATCCTCGATGACCTGGGGTTTTGAGAAGGCAAAGGATAAAAGGCCAAGGTAAAAGTTTCCCTCTCACAAGTCAGCACCAATCATAAAGTCTGGCTAAACAACCAATAAAAGATAATAATAACCAGAAATGTACCTGCCCGGAACAAAGCAACAAGAAACTATATTTGCAAGGTCACTTGCTGGTTAGTAATTCACAGCCTGAGTGGGCCTAATGGTTAAGAACATGTGTTTCCTCTTAAGAGGTCACGGGTTCAAATACATAGGGGGATAGGGTATGTATACCTTCATAGACTTTACCAATCAAATCGTTGGGTGGAGGGGGGTCCCTTGTCCCACAAACAAGGGGGTCTCGTACACCAATTTGGTGTGTTGGATTGGTCGTGACCTTAAAAATAGATTATTATTATTATTATTATTGGACTTTCTCAAATAAATAAATTGACTAGTATTATTGATGAAGCAATCAATTATGTATAATAGCAATAATCACAATACGTTACTTCACAATTAATGCTTTTAAAGAAGCTTCACAATGAACAAGAACGATTTATCATCAATGTCACAATATCAACATTCATTAGAAGCAAAGACTATTGTGCATTAGCCAATCTTTCAATTGCTTTAAAGAAGTATTAAATGCTGCAAAGATATGACTATAACACAAATGGATAATAGTAGCAAAAGGGTTAGTAAGTCAATCTTAAACTAGGGTTAGTAGTTGTTAGTAGTTGTTAGTGATTGTTCAAAGGTATTGGATGTTTGAAGTTTGTGATCAAGGCACTCAAGCATAAAGGTCTTAGATTAGTGCATTCATAGGGCAAATGGAGTAAAAAATGGTGGCAAGAGTTGAAGGAACAATATGATAATAGTAGGGCCAAAGACAAGAGGAAATTGACAGTGAAGTGTTGGTAAGCCAAGGCTTCAACCATCAAACCCTAGGAGAAAACGGCTCACTAAGGTGTAGTAACCCTAGGCCTTAGTACGTTTTCCTCCTTCTTTAGCTCAATAGAAAAGAAAAATCGGCTAGCATGAAGAGCAAATGGTAGGGTGTTGCAATGGCAAGGCCCTAGCAATGTCTTCAACAAGTAAAAAGGCTCCTTGGAATAATCTAGTAGGGACTTAAAATAAGGACACCAACATGTGCTTATTTCCTAGGGTTTATTCCAGCAAATTTTATTAACAAAATGCAAGTAAAAATACCATAACCATTCAAGTAAAGGAAGGATTCCAGAAATTCACTTACATTTACCAAGCATTCATCAAGCCAAACCCTAGTTGTAAACCTTCCACCAAGAAAATGTCAAAAAATAGCCAAAATAAGCCTCCTTCAACAAGTGCGCACTAGTATTTTAGCCAAAAACCTTAAAGGAGGGCACAAATTTCAGACCTCACACAAGTGTGAGTGAAAGATGATGAAAAAATGAGAGATTAAACCCTCAATTTATACCATACCAATGACCTTAATTTAATTTTAGGTCACCAAAAGGCCGACAAGGCCAAAAATACATAATAATACTATTTTTACATTAAATGTCAAAATCAAACCCTAAATCAAGCAAAGATGAAGACGTCATGCCCTTTTAGGGTGACGTTAGCCCCTTTTAGGGCAACATTGGACTCCTGGAGAAAAACGTTAGGCCTTCTTGGGCCTTGGGAACATGCCACACGTGCCACAACTGTGACCCAAAACCTCCATAAGCATTGGATGACATCATGAGTGTCCTGGGTGACATCATGGGCCTTCCAAGGCCAACGTCCTAGTGGAAAGGGCACAACCCCCCTAGGTACAGGTATGCTAAGTTGCCTCTAGTGGAACGTCCTCCTCTTCTCCTGTGCAAACCCTCTGATCTGTCTCTACCCCCTGTTGGGGTCTCAACATCCATCTGATGGGATTTCAGCCTTGTTTCCGTCCTTATACACACTTACAAACGTGAGCTAAGTCCTTCTCACTTAGTGTGTCCTTGGAGGCACAATGCCTAGGTTCAAAGTCCACGCTGTCACTTTGACTTGAACCTATTCCATCTAGGCTAACTCCTAGGGAAGCCAAGGGGGGTAGACCCTAGTTACTAGATGAGATTTACATTTAAATGTTCTAGGAGTTGGTTTTAATTCATTAAAAGATTAGGGGGAATCTAGCCTATGATGTTAAGAAGCAAATGCAAGATGCAACTATCTAAAATGTGCAGTCAAGCCTTTTCCTAGGGCAACTAAGACTAGTGCCTAAGATTGGGCAAGGGGTCAACTAAGTTAAGGGGATGTTCGTTACAAGATAATTACAAGTTACAAATGTTACAACAAGATAGATAAAATAGATACAAAAGAATATGTGATGTATACAAAGATGAACTAAACTAGATACAATATACATAGAAAAATTGTCAAAGATATACAGATCTAAACTAAGATAGATACAAGATATACAGTATACTAACAAGTGCTTGAAATGTGCAGGAAAAGAAGATATTCAAGATGAAAAGACTATCAACACATCAAGCCAAGCATGCTCACAATAGATAGAATTATATTGGACTGCTTACCAATGACATAAAGACGCAAAGCACTCAAGACCCGGTCAAGAGAATGCCTCTAGGTGGATGTGCACTTCTTGAAGGATTACACCACAAATACAGGAATACAAGATAAATGAAATGCTTGAAAATGTAAAGTACTCGAGATGATAGATGTAACCACTTAGCTAATTACTCCACAGCATATAAGATAACTTGCATGAGATAAAAGGATAATGAGATCAGTGTGCTTGCAAGTGTGAAATTGAAATGCCAATGTTGTAGACCGAGGGTTAAATTAAGTGATTAATGTGAGATTTATTTTAACCCTATCTAAGTGTCAACCCAAAACTTTCCTCCCCCAGTTACCAAGTGACTGCTGGATGCTCAAGAAGTTAGGCAACGAGGCCCACCCTAGCTTCACAGGTCAGCCCTAAGATCAGAGTACTCCTGGAAAGGAAACTGCGCTTTGAGACCGTCGCTAGCCTAGCACCTTTCGTTGCCTTCCTCCGACCCCATTTTAAATGGAAAAGATGGTTGGTAATGGTGTCCTATTAAGTCTAATAAATTGATTATTAAACCTATGAGCTAAGATTGTAGTGTGTATGAGTGCTTATAGCTTGCTCAAAAATATCGAAACTGAAAACTAAATGTGTGAAGGATGAAGCCTTTGTATGATGAGATTGCAAGTTAAATTCTTAATTGAGATTATTGCACACGAGATGTAAAAGACTGAAAGTAACTTTCGGAATTGAAAATTATTTAAGCCATCACAGTATCAGTGTTTGCATGCATGTATATACGACAGATACTTAAGAAATAAATGATTGCATGCACAGTAAAATAAAACGAAAGCAAAATATCCACAATGCCTCCACAGGCTCTAAGCTAACAGTTAGGTGTGTGTGATCTACTCTAGATAATTTTAAGTTTTAAGCATGCATGTAGATATCACAACTAACTAGCTAACTAAGAAGTAAAGACTGAAAGGAAACTAATCTAGAACATGCAAAGTAAAGACTGAAAATAAAGCATGCAAGCCACTTAGGTACACTCCTTTGGGCTTGCTTACAGTGATATAGAATGAAGGAGAAAGAAAGGGATAGACTTACCACTTTGAAAGGAGACCCTGGAAGGTGTGTTGTGGATGAATTTGAGTAGCATGTACCCTTAGCCTGGCAAGAATCTGCAAAAATCAACAAGCTATTGCTTGTTGATTTGAGCTGCAACACACTCAAACATCGTTAAGAAAATTTCTGTCTTTCAACAGAAATTCCCCACAAGTAAAAACATAAAATTAAATTGATTATTGACCTATCTAAGCAAGTTAGCCACTAAAATCTGAATATGATAGAAGGAGGAAAGACAACAGAAAATGCTTGTGAAGTTTTAGTGAAGATGAGGGTAGATTCGTCCTTGAACCTATCCCAACAACTCCTTTTCAAGGCAACCTGCAAGCTTCAATAAACTGTGAGATCAAGTAGATAAATGGATTGCATGCATGCATAATACAACAAAGTTAGTATTAAACATGAATATAATGCATACAGGCAAGAAAACAAAGTTTTACTTAACCTAGCTATTGTCGTCCTTATACACACTTACAAATGTGAGCTAAGTCTGGCTCACTTAGTGTGTCCTTGGAGGCACAATGCCTAGGTTCATAGCCCACGCTGTCACTTTGACTGGAACCTCTTTCGTCTAGGCTTACTCCTAGGGAAGCCAAAGGCGGTAGACCTTAGTTACTAGATGTGTTAAAGTTAAGTTCTAGGAGTTAGTTTTAATTATTTACAAGGTTTGGGGGGATTCTAATCCTAAGATGCACAAGAAGCCAATGCAAGATGCAAGGGTTAGTATGTAAGTCAAGCCTTTTCCCTAGGTCAACTAAGACTAGTGCCTAAAAATTGGGCAAGGGGTCAATTATGTTCAAGGCTGGTTCTTTACAAAAGATTACAAATTACTTACAAGTTTACCAAAAGAATAAACCAATGAAAGAATACCATATACAATTACTTACAAATAAGAATGCTAAGATACAAATTATACAAAGCAAACTAACCACATTTATCTTCTATGTGTGCAGGATACAAAAGATTAAAGCATCAAAAATATCACCACATATATGAGATCATCATCAACACATTATATCATCAACAAATTCCAAAGATTTAGAAGAATTAAGCATAGTTATTATGAATATTATTGAAGATGATCCACACTCTTGATTATTAAACCCCCAAGTATTCTATTAGGTTTGGTCTAGGGTTTAATAGTTAGGTTTTTCTTAAGATTTACAAGTTTTAATTAGCTTTCACCAAAGCCTCCTCCTCCTATTTCTAAATAACTGCTGGATGCTCAAGATAGTATGGCAACAAGGCCAACCCTAACAGAACCAGTCAGCCCAAAACAAGAGTACTTCCCGGAGAGGACACACACTTGGTGCGCCATGGGGCAGTCCCCTGCTACTACCCTCCATTTTTTTCCTCAAGCATCGTTTTAGATGGTGCAGATGGTGGTCTAAGGTACCCTAAATAGTCTATTAAGTATATAAGTTGACTAGGTAGACTTTTAGGTGGTTATTAGAGTGTTTAGAAGATTTTAAGGCACTTTTTAGGTGTAATTTAGTGATATGGCCGAAACTGTTTTTAGATTTATTAGTGTGTTGTCTTAAGCTTAAACAACGAAGTATATCAACACATGTAAAGAAAAATAAGAGATGGATGAAAAGTAAAGATACTATCACATGCACAACAATAGTTTGCTATGAAACAAGAGATCTAGGGCAAGAACAACTTGCCTTCAAGAGATAAAAGAAAATTTAATGTGTTTGCCTACTTAACCATTCAACATATTCCAAGCCCAAGCAAATGTCTCCCAATAGATATAAGTAGTAAACCAATGAACCAATCACTTGTTAAGCACTTAAGACATATGAAGCATTAAGAATTAAACAATGTGCATAAGAAAGAGATATAAGAATCTTGAAATGAAACTAAGCAAGATCTAGTTAGAGTATTTAGGTGTGTTGTCCAATATGCTTAAGATAATGATATAGATCTAGAACATAAGCAATTAAAACATATTAAACATTAGATCACATCACATCATATCATAAAGCATTAACACTTAGCCCTACCTATTTGGGGTATTCCTCTCCCAACTAGGTAGGTGATTAGATTAGATTTGCTTAGTTAGGTTAAGTTCTTCAAGATTTTAACAATTAGGGAAAACCATGAAAGAAAAGCAAAAGAGATAAGATAAGCTACCATCTAAACTACTAAACAAGAAAGGAAACCCCACGGCCTAGGTTGGGAAGGTGCCCACACCTCCAAAACCTCACGGCCAAGCTAAGAAAGGCTCACAAAAAATGAAGAGAAATTAGATATAGCCCACGTCCTACCTATTCCAAAGCTCACACGTGGGAGGAGGCAATTCCACTTCTCCTCCTACACTATGAGCTTCAACAATCAAGCAAAAAAGGAGAAAAAGTGCACTAGAAAGCTAGAAAATGAAAAGGGGGGTTGAGGAATAGCTACCAAATCCCCCAAGGGGTCTTGAAGTGTTGTGTGTGTCTCTTTTGGGCAGCCCAAATCACTCAACTAGATCTGATATACCTGCAAAATCAACAAGCTTTGCTTGCTAGAATGGCTACACACAACCAAAAAAAGTTAAGGAAGCCCTTGCCCTTTTGGGGCAAAAAATTTCCACAAATAAAAGAGATATATTTGATAAAATTTTGACCTACTTAAACAATTATATGCTAGCTGAAAATGAAATGAATGGACAGCAATAATAGGAGAGGAGCAATAGTTCTAGATAAATGGAGTATGTGAGAGCTTCAAGTGACCCTTCTCCTTGAAGGAGTTCCCAATGAAACCCTAGAGATGAACCTGCAAGATCTCTTCAAACAACATGCATACAATAGACAATATGTTGATGTATTGAAATTAAATGACACTTCTATTTAATCAAACACATCAAGATATATAAGCCCAATAAGCATACGCCCTATTAGATCTACTTAGAAAACACTTTACCTAAGATCTAGTGTTGCAATAACTTAAAAACACCAATACAAGTTACCTCCCATGCATAAGAAAAAGAAGCACACACCTTAGTCTTCTTGTTTTCCTCCAAAGTTTCTCCAATATTATATTACTCAAGAAAAATGGTTTGGGAGAGAAATACTCCAAAACCCTAGAGCATAGAATGGAAGTGAAATGGAATAAATGACTAGAGAGAGAGAGAGTTGAAAATCAAGTAGCATAACAATAGCTCAATATATGGTGAGTTGGGAGTGAGAAATGAGATCTATTTATGCTTGGAGAGGCAAACCTACCTCTCTTGGATCAATGCCAAGTGTCCACCACCAAGCATAAGAGTAGATCTCAAGGCTAGGGTGCACCATCTAAGGTTTTCACAATAGATCAAGGGTGTAGAAAAATAGAAAAATATTTGGATAGATCCAAGGGCATGTAAGAAGCATGGGATTTGTGCCAAGGTAAGTGAAGAGGCTCCAATAATTTTTTTTAAATTATTTGTGGAATTTCTAGAAGAGGGAGGGCGCACTTCTCTTGGAGGGCGCACCTCATGGGATGAGGGAAAGGTAAGGAAGGGTGAGAGATGAGTGAGGGAAGTTGGGATCATACAAATTCAAGGGAGAGGTTGTGGGATCCATGCCAAAGCAAGAGAAAACTCTCCAACAAATTAAAAAACAATTTTTCATTGGAGAGACACAAAGGGGGGCGTAACTTCCTTGGAAGGCGCTCCACAATGGTGAAAATCAAGAAAAAAGAAGGAAAGAGTGAAGTGGAGTGAGTGGGGTCACCTCTAGGGGTGATATAAAGGCTAAATGAAGTGAAATATCAAGAAAGGGGGCCACACTCAAGTCACAAATTACTTAAAAAGGGAAAAACGCCAATCCCCCTAGGGAGGCGTAACTTTTGAGTGTGGAGGTGGTAAAAGGGGTTAAACAAGGTTGAAAAAGGTTGGGAGGCTAAGGTTATGCTTAGGGGGTCTCTCTCTAATCATCATTTCAACAATTCACATCATCTAACTCATTATTACAATTTTTACATCTTGCCATGTTTGGACTTTAGCAATAAAAATTATTGTTTTAGACTGACTGACACTCCGGGTGGACTAACCCATGGCTAAAGTTGTCCAACTGAGATGAAACTTGGTCCATGGATGTAGAGGGTGATATTCCATTTCTTTTGAGCACAAATACCCCTATCAAAAGTCCAAGGATCCAGTTTTTACAATTTTTGCTCAAAAATAATTAATTAATTAAATAATTAAACCTCCAAATTTAGGGAAATTTAATTAAAAATTAATTAATTAAAAAAAACTAATCTAGACTCGATGGAATTCTATGAAACTTTCTAATATGTCTTGCATGGTCATTTACAATGAATTCCCTATATAGTTACCAAAACATAAGCCCACTAGAATGTCGTTCACCACTTTGGAGGACTTATTGCAAGTGTGAGGGAAAAACTCAAGGGAAATCAGTAAGGCTGAAAAGACCAACTGATAACCTGAGGATAAAAAACCCTCAGTGAAAAGAACTCTCCCATTGAACCAATCCCAAGGTAACTGAACTAGACATGACTCATGTAGACCTATTACATTATTAACCCATGCAGGGGTGCGGAAATTCCAATTACAAAAATAAGTGTTGGGGCCAAACACTGCCTTGTAGAACCAAAGGTCTTCGACAATCATGTCATCTGATGATGCATCACTTCATGGCACATGAGTTGACCACCGGTCCTAAATGGGCGGTCAACACTAGCCAAACAAACAAAGCTATACTTTAGCTATGCTACTTAATGATCACAAAATACTGAAAGCAAAGAACAATATCACCTTATATATGAATGAAGCATGTAGAGAAAATCCAACACTCTCTATTCCTCCAGAGAAATTTTTTATTATCCAATGGGAAGAGGTTGTAGCAACAAAGTTGCTCCAATCTCTTCAAGTACAAAACCAATGAAGCAAGATGACAATAATGTGTGAGAGAGAGAGTGGGATGGTGAGAAAATAGTAGCATAACAACACCGTGAGAGAAGGTGAATGAATGAGGGATTGAGAGGTTTCTTTTATATCCTCGAGAGACCAAGATACCCCTCTTGGATCAATGACAAGTGTCACAATCCAAGCCATGGGTGAACTCAAGCTAAAGAAGGTGTGAGCTTTTAGGGTCGGGGAGAATTTGGTATGTGAGGTGAGTGGATGGGTGAAGTGGCCTCTTAATGAAATCGTATTGGTCAAGGAGGAAGGCCCACGACTTTCTTTGAAAGCAAGCTTCCTCTTCAAACTTTGATCTTTCCTACTTTCCACGTCATGTTTCTTACTTTCATCAAGAGAGAAAGCGTTAGTTAATAAGGAAAGCATGAGTTATCAAAGAAAGCATGAGCTTTAGGAAAGAGTGTGGGTGGATGTGTAAGGCACAAGACTTAGTGTGAGGTGGATGGGATAAGGAAGGCGTATGAGTGAAATGAGGGATCCATGCTTTGATTAAAGGTGAGTTTCCAAACTTATGTGTGGCCTTTCCAACTTTACGTGAGGGAAAGCTTGAGTCCAAAGAGGAAATACGTGAGGGTGAGGAGGAGTGTGGAGGAGTGTGATGAACACAATCTCCAAGCTGAGGTGTAAGCAAGGGAAAGGCGTAAGGAAGTGAGGAGGGACCCACGCTCTAATTTGAAAGAGTATTAACTCTCACGTGGGTAAGGGGGACGTATTCCTTAGTGGGAATAAATTAAAGGTGAGTAATAAATTAAAAGTGGGTTAAAAGGGTAGGTAATGGTTAGGAAAGGTTAAGGATAGGTTAGGTGGGGTCCCTCTCATCAATTATCACACTTCACCTTATTTGACTAATTATTACAAAATTGACATTTTCCCATGTCCCGGGTTTAGCAATTAAAATTGTTGTTTTCCGACTAAAACTCCTAAGTGGACAAAACCCTAACAAAACTTGTCCGACTGAGTTGAAACTTGGTCCAAGGGTGTAGGCGGTCTCATTATATTTCTTTTGAGTACAAATACCCCTATCAAAATCCCAGGAACCTAAGTTTTACATTAATTATCCAGAATTAATTAATAAATTAAATTTCCAGCCTTAGGAAATTTTAATTAATTTTAATTAATTAAACAAACCTATCTAGACTTGACGGAATTCCGTGAAACTTTTTGAGTTGTCTTACATGGTAATTTACATCATTCCTAAACACTATCTACCAGAGAATGACTTCATTAGAACGTCTTTCACCACTTTGGAGGATTTATTGCTGGTGGGAGTAAAAAACTCAAGGGAAATTAATAAGGCTGGTTAGGCCAAATTAATAATCTGAGGATAAAAAACACTCAATGAAATGGACTCTCCTAATGAAGAGATCCTAAGGCAACTAACCTAACTATTATCCATGAAGACCTATTACATTATTAACCCACGCAGGGGTGCGGAAATCCCGATTACAAAAATTGTGTTGGAGGCAAAAAAATGCCCTGTAGAACCAAAAAGTCTTCGACTTGTTTGCATCTGATGATACATATCTTCATGGTACATGGAGTTGACCCCCTAGTTGAATAGGTGGTCAACATCTGGCTCCACATGGGGACGTGTGTTCGATCTTTTCACATGGGATAGAGAGCATACGAGAATCCAACATCTACAAAGAAGGTGCTCACCAATATCCAACATAAGCATACATATATATCAAATGAATAAATAAAATGCGATAAACAATAATTATATAACGAAATGACTAAAGTACAACATTATTAATTAAAAAATGAACTATGATACAGAAATAATTCTAAGTACATATCAACATAATGAATGAAATAATACAAAACTGAAATATAAGGAGAAGGGTTAGAGATGCGTTACAAAGGGTGTCCCCTTGGACACCAAGTTTCCCATCATTAGAAGAAAAGCTTGAGCTGCTGCCCATTCCTCGAAATGTTGATGGGCTCACCATCTCAATGGTTGAGATGAAAAGAGTTAGGCCCTGCCACTTCTCAGATCACATATGGACCCAACCACAAACTATCAAATTTGTCATGTTTTCCTGGCTTCTCTCTGCCTTTATCCCATAATAAAGTTGTATCTCCAATCATGAAGTCCCTCTGCCTAGCTGACTTGTCGAAATACTTCTTTACTTTACTCTGATTTATGCAATTCTGATCATAATCCTTTAGTCTAATTTCATCTAACTCAATGACCTGATTGACCCTGTTCTGAACTGAATTCTGCTCTGTGGAAAGATCCTCAACTGACCCATAAGTTGGAAGTCTAAGGTGCACCAAAAACCTAGCCTCCAAACCATACACTAACTCAAAAGGACTCTTTCCAATTGCTGCTTTCTTTGTTATTATGTCAACCCTTAATGCATGTTTGATTTTACTATCCCAAAATTTCTTATTTTCTCCAACTATCTTTTTAACTATGGTCATTAAGTTTTTGTTACTTGAATCTGCTTGACCATTCCCTTGGGGATAGTAATCTGATGCATGTTATAAGATAATACCATACTTGAAACAAAAAGAGGACATCTCAGCCGAACAAAAAGCCTTGGCATTATCCATCACTATTTTTGATGGGACCCCAAATCTAGTTATAATTCTATCTTCTAGGAAATCCATCACCACCTTCTGAGTTGTTGACTTGGTAGGAATGGCTTCAACCCACTTGGTAAAGTAAGCGGTAGCTGTAATGACCCATGAATAGTTGTTACTCGAATTATCATTAAACTTCCTGATGAAGTCCAAACCTCATTGTTGAAAAGGTGCTTCAACCACAACTGGTTGCAAAGGGAGAGCTGCTAACTTCTGCTTTCCTGTGAAAAGTTGACATGGCTCACATTTCCAAACGAACTAATGTACATCTAAAAATATTGTGGGCCAGTAATATCCTGCTCTAAGGATTTTGTGGGTAGTGGTTTTAGCAGCAAAATGTCCACCACAAAACCCTCCGTGGAATTCATCCATTAGTTTCTTTGACTCAATGTCATCCACACATCTAAGGATAACCCCATCAGGATTCTTCCATCTTAATCCATCTCTAGTAAGGATATACTTAGAAGATTTTAACCTTAAAGCCCTTTTCTTGTGTCCTACTAGATGACTTGGACAAGTTGGATTCTTAAGATAAAAGTTGATGTTTGTATACCATTCCACTTGTTCAAGTTTTAATAAGTTAGGAGGAAATTCTTCATTACCAATCTGGCAAACCATACCCAAGGCTTGCTCATTGCCTTCTGTCAACATTTTCGCTAAACCTTGACCCTTAATCAATTTCATGGGTTTGATCTCCAAATCATACTCTTGGATCTTAGCAATCCATCTACCCCTTGAGCCTAATCCTTCTACTTGAGATAGAACATCTTTAACCGCAGAATTAGGAACATAACCAATCACCTTGGAATATCCAATGAAGACTTTGAAATGTTTTAGTGATTTTACTAAGGCATAAGCCTGTTTCTCAAACATGGGATACTTAAGCTCTGAATTTTGCAAGGCCCTACTCATATATGCAATGGGTTGATCATGGCCTTGATCATTTTTCTGAAGCAACACACCAACAATAGTGTCTTCAGAAGCAAAGGAGAAAATCTGAAAGTCCTTAGTATAATCCGGGCTAATAAGGATGAGAGCTTCACATATGATAGTCTTAATACTTTGAAAAGCTCTTTTACTTTCCTCACTCCATTCAAATTTGGCATCCTTCTTAAGCAACTTGTATATAGGTTTCATGATTTCTTCATAGTTGGGAATGAACCTATGAACAAAATTTGTTTGGACTAAGAATAATTGTAGATCTTTCTTTGAAACCGGCAAGGGTACCTTTCCAATGGCTTCAACTCTTTCTGGGTCTAACTTGACCCCCTCTTTCGAAATTATGTGGCCCAATAATTTACCTTCATTCACCCCAAAGATTGACTTAGCAGGGTTTAGAGAGATTCCAAACTCTCTACATCTATCCAAAACTTGTCTAAGGTGGTCAATGTGAGTTTTACCATCCTTAGAAAATACTGTTAAATCATCCTGATATATTTCAATCAACTTGCCAATCAATCCCCTAAAATCATAATCCATAGCTCTCTGAAAGGTAGCTCCAACATTTGATAAACCAAATGGAATTCTAAGATATTCAAAGGTTCCACATGGAGTAGTAAATGTGGTCTTATGCCTATCTTCCGCTTTAAGTCTTATCTGATTATAACCGAAAAAACCATCAAGCATGGAAATCATCCCTGATCTTGTTACTCTTTGAAGTAAAGTTTCCATCTTGGGAAGGGGGTAGTGTTCTTTCGTGCAAGCAATGTTCAAATTCTTGAAGTCAATGCATAGCCTAATCTTTCCATTCTTCTTCCTAGCAACAACCAAATTTGAGCACCATGAAGAATGTCTAGTTTGGGCTATGATGCCTGCCTCTAACATTTTTTGTAACTATTGTTGGACCAAAGGAGCTAACTTGGGGTTCATTTGCCTCAAATTTTGTCTAAAGGGCTTGGTTTCTTCCTTTAGAGGAATCACATGCTGAATTACATCCTCCCTATAGACTTTGAGCTCATCATAACTGAAGGCCAAAACATCCCTATATTCTTTCAATAACTTAACAATTTCTTTTCTTTCCTCTATAGGGGTAGTTTTTCCTACCTTTACCATCCTAGGCCCTTGCTCACTTCCAATTTTGACTTCTAAGTGATTACAAAGTTTGTATTTTGACTCTTCTTTTCGTTTGTGACCATCTTGTCTATCAAAAGTTTTTTCTTGGGACACAACCTGCCTAGAAACTGGATTTAACTTTTCATCATCTCAAGTATAATTACAACCCTCCTCTTTTACACTGATGCCAAAATAAGAAAACTCATGCATGTGAGTCAAGAACTTAATAACCTGTTTGTCATCATAAAAAACTTGCCAATGATTCATGTTATCAGGAACTGAGGGTCTAAAAATTACTAAGATTGTAGTGTGTATGAGTGCTTATAGCTTGCTCAAAAATACCGAAACTGAAAACTAAATGTGTGAAGGTTGAAGCCTTTGTATGAAGAGATTGCAAGTTAAATTCCTAATTGAGATTATTGCATGCGATATGTAAAAGACTGAAAGTAACTTGCGGAATTGAAAATTATTTAACCAATCACAGTATCAGTGTTTGCATGCATGTATATATGACAGATACTTAAGAAATAAACGATTGCATGCATAGTAAAAGAAAATGAAAGCAAAAGATCCACAATTCTTCCACGAGCTCTAAGCTAACAGTTAGGTGTGTGTGATCTACTCTAGATATTTTAAGTTTTAAGCATGCATGTAGATATCACAACTAACTAGCTAACTAAGAAGTAAAGACTGAAAGGAAACTAATCTAGAACATGCAAAGTAAAGACTGAAAATAAAGCATGCAATCCACTTGGGTACACTCCTTTGGGCTTGCTTACAGTGATATAGAATGAAGGATAAAGAAAGGGATAGAATTACCACTTTGAAAGGAGACCCTGGAAGGTGTGTTGTGGATGAATTTGGGCAGCATGTACCCTTAGCCTGGCGAGAATCTGCAAAAATCAGCGAGTTATTGCTTGTTGATTTGAGCTGCAACACACTCAAACAACATTAAGAAAACTCCTATCTTTCAACAGAAATTCCCCACAAGTAAAAACATAAAATTAAATTGATTATTGACCTGTCTAAGCAAGTTAGCCACTAAAATCTGAATATGATAGAAGGAGGAAAGACAACAGAAAATGCTTGTGAAGTTTTAGTGAAGACGAGGGTAGATTCGTCTTTGAACCTATCCCAACAACTCCTTTTCAAGGCAACCTGCAAGCTTCAATAAACTGTAAGATCAAGTAGATAAATGGATTGCATGCATGCATATCACAACAAAGTTAGTATTAAACATGAATATAATGCCTATAGGCAAGCAAACAAAGTTTTACTTAACCTAGCCAAGCAAACAAAGTTATACTTTAGCTATGCTACTTAATGATCACAAAATACTAAAAGCAAAGAACAATATCATCTTATATATGGATGAAGAATGTAGACAAAATCCAACACTCCCGATTCCTCCAAAGCAATTTTTTATTATCCAATGGGAAGAGGTTGTAGCAACAAAGTTGCTCCAAGCTCTTCAAGTACAAAACTAGTGAAGCAAGATGACAATAATGAGAGAGAGAGTGTGGGATGGTGAGAAAATAGTAGCATAACAATACCGTGAGAGAAGGTGAATGAATGAGGGATTGAGAGGTTTCTTTTATAGCCTTGAGAGACCAAGAGACCCCACTTGGATCAATGACAAGTGTCACAATCCAATCCATGGGTGAATTTAAGCTAAAGAAGGCGTGAGCTTTTAAGGTAGGGGCGAATTTGGTATGTGAGGTGAGTGGATGGGTGAAGTGGCCTCTTTATGAAAGCGTATTGGTCAAGGAGGAAGGTCCACGACTTGCTTTGAAAGCAAGCTTCCTTTTCAAACTTTGATGTTTCCTACTTTCCATGTCATGTTTCTTACTTTCTTCAAGAGAGAAAGCGTTAGTTAATAAGGAAAGCATGAGTTATCAAAGAAAGCATGAGCTTTAGGAAAGAGTGTGGGTGGATGTGTAAGGCACACGTCTTAGTGTGAGGTGGATGGGATAAGGAAGGCATATGAGTGAAAGGAGGGACCCATTCTTTGATTAAAGGTGAGTTTCCAAACTTATGTGTGGCCTTTCCAACTTTACGTGAGGGAAATCACGAGTCCAAAGAGGAAATGCGTGAGGGTGAGGAGGAGTGTGGAGGAGTTTGATAGACACACTCTCCAAGCTGAGGTGTAAGAAACAGAAAGGCGTGAGGAAGTGAGGAGGGACCCACTCTCTAATTTGAAAGAGTATTAACTCTCACGTGGGTAAGGGGGACATATTCCTTAGTGGGAATAAATTAAAGGTGAGTAATAAATTAAAAGTGGGTTAAAAGGGTAGGTAATGGTTAGGAAAGGTTAATGAAAGGTTAGGTGGGGCCCCTCTCATCAATTATCACACTTACTTCACCTTATTTGACTAATTATTACAAAATTGACATTTTCCCATGTCCTAGGTTTAACAATTAAAATTGTTGTTTTCCGACTAAAACTCCTAAGTGGACAAAACCCTAACAAAACTTGTCCGACTGAGTTGAAACTTGGTCCAAGGGTGTAGGGGGTCTCATTATATTTCTTTTGAGTACAAATATCCCTATCAAAATCCTAGGGACCTAAGTTTTACGTTAATTATCCATAATTAATTAATTAAATTTCCATACTTAGGAAATTTTAATTAATTAAAAAAAAACATATCTAGACTCGACGAAATTCCGTGAAACTTTTTGAATTGTCTTACATGGTCATTTACATCATTCCTAAACACTAGCTACCAGAGAATGACTTCATTAGAACACATTTCACCACTTTGGAGGATTTATTGCTGGTTGGAGTGAAAAATTCAAGGAAAATTAATAAGGCTGGTTAGGCCAGATTAATAACCTGAGGATTAAAAAACACTCAACGAAAGGGACTCTCCTAATGACAAGATCCTAAGTCAACTAACCTAACTATTATCCATGCAAACCTATTACATTATTAACCCACGCAGGGGTGCAGAAATCCCGATTACAAAAATTGTGTTGGAGGCAAAAAAATGCCCTGTAGAACCAAAAAGTCTTCGACTTGTTTGCATCTGATGATGCATATCTTCATGGTACATGGAGTTGACCCCCTAGTTGAATAGGTGGTCAACAAGCATTAGAGAGAGAGAGATGGATATTTTTATCCAGATTCCTACTTTTTAGGAGGCAGTGTCCAAAGACTCGCATGACAGTTTTGAGCATACAATATTGATCCTAGTGACATTCTAAGTCCAGTGAGCCCTTTCCAGGATGACATGCAAGTAATTTCAATTTTTAGAAGGTGGAGAGGGGGTTAGATGGTGATTTTGATTACATTTTTGGGTTCCCTATAGAGAATCGAATCCGATGAGCATATTCCCACTAACTTATGAGGACTTTCTATTTTTGGCAGTGTCTATTTTTAGACTTACTATATTTGGCAGTGGTCTCCTGGTGGTCCCAGACATATTTGGGGTCTTGTTAATTTTTAATGATAAAAATCAACAAAGCTAATATTCTATCAAACACTTAGAAACCTAGAGATAATTGTCTTGCATGAACTTTCCAAAATGTCTCAAACCCACATTTAGAAATTTCCATAAGCAGAAATACACATTGCTAAGCAAATATGCAGTGGAAGTAAACACAATGGACAACATTCAATAACCCATGAAAAAACTCAGAAATTTAGGGAAATGCTAAGGAAAACCCCAATGTGGGGAAACCCAATGAGAGAGAGAGATCTTATTATTATGCTTCAGGAAAGTACATATCCGCAACAAACTCACAATTTCTAGCCAAGAAAAAATACCTCATAGCAACAAATATGTCCCTATAATTTTCTGCCTTGAAAATCGTGCCCAAATCCTTAGAGTTGTATGACCTCCTTGAAAATTATGCCTAGAAAAACATGCCCAATAGAGTTTTGTACGACCTATATAGTATTGCCCAGCAACAGCAAGAAAACCTCCAAAAACTACCTCAATTTTTGTGCCAAAAGACAGCCTTGAAAATCGTTCCCTCTCTTTGTTGTACAGATTCGTACAGTACGGCCCAAAAACAGTAAATAAGGACAACACACACACAGAAAAATTGTCCTTGGGATTTGTGCCCACTTTATTTTGGGAGATGTGCCCACCAATCTGCTCACTTTCCTCTCAAGTTTTTTCTGAAAATCTCTCTCAATCTCCTTTACTGTTGTGTCTTGCACACTACCCAATGCATTCTTTTATAAATCTGAAAATGAACTTTTCCTTCCAAAGTGTCTTTTCACCTTCCCCAACCCTAAATCCAAAGGCCAAGATCTAATCTTGACTTTTTCAAGATCAAAGGTCATGATCCATTCCCTCCAAAATGAATCACTTAAAATATTAAAGTAATTTCACTTTATTACATAAGTGAACTTTCTGAAATAAAGTCACTTTAAAATTAGAAGGTACACTTTATTAAAAAGTCACTTTAATAAAAGAACCACTTTATAACAACTTTATAAAATCCCATTACAAAGTTAAGTGCCTAGTAGTGTCAACATAAGGTTGCATCCACATTCAAGACAAAACATGCGGAGTACCTCCTGAGCTAAAAAGCTAACATGTCTTTCCTATTTTTTAGGGAGACTGCTATTTTTGGGCATGCCTATTTTTAGCAGGAGTGGTCATCAAGTTGGGTGACATGTGGCAGGATATGGGACGCTTGGATGAGTTGGCGCTAGGTTGGCACATGGTGGGGCCCAAGATATGATGGATGAGTCATGAGGGGGGGCGCCTACCTTTTTTCTCTCACCTAAGGGGGCGCCTACTTCGTTTCTCTCCCTAATTATTTACCTTACCCATCAAATCCCCCCTTTCTCTCTCTAATTCCCATTCTCCCTAAATCCACTCCCCCTTTCCTCTCCATTGTTTTGTCACTCAAGGGGGCACACCACCTCATGAGGGGGGCATCCACATTATTCCCGACCATACTTACCACTTTCCATCATTATTTCCCTCCATTTCCTTATTTCTTGGGATTTTAGGGTGTATTGACCTAAGAAGGGGTTATCCCTCATTCTATGGGAAGAAGGGGTTGAAGGTCCAAAGTGATTAATGTTGGGTAAAAGATAAAAGCCTTGTATGAACCTTCTAGATGCTTCGCCCAGGGATCACCCAAGAAAGCAGTGAAACACTTATCTTTGAGTAAAGGGGACCCACAATATAATAAAGAATGCTTAAAAGGTTAGTTGAAGGATAAGAGGTCTCATCACGAGCTGACCTATCACGTCTATGAATATCTAGTGGTATGAAATTGCCATCATCTGGTCAGCAAACTAGAGTAATGGCTCTTAGTTGCATGGACGAGAGAAAGGGGGTCTCATCACGAGCCAACCTTCTCATTTCCACTAGGTATTTGTGGGTGACATTGCCATTATCTGGTCATCGCGCTAGGGCAGTGACCTTCAACCTCTCCTTAAAATTATGAAAGAATAAAAGAATGGCAAACAATGGGCTTGAAAAAGTGCATTGCGGATGAAGGTACCACACACCCTCTACAAAGGCACCCATGAATGAGACACTACGACCCCTTGTATGTCATGAGCCCTATGCCCATTGAGTCTTGACCCCAACCACTTCATCCACTTTACATGGCTTAGAGAGGGATCTTTTGGAAAATCTCCTTGACCTAGGGAAAGACCTACCCAATAGGACATCTCTTCAACCCTCCCATATTCAATCTTGACAAGTCACATAGTGTCTTTGAGCAATTAATTGTTTGATATAGTGATCTTTGATGCACATGCTTAGGTGGATCATTTATTGATTGGATTCACTTATCATGATTTTATGACTTGAGATCCTTGGAGGGTGTGCTCATTTGTCTTTGCAGGACCTAGTTGGTGGACAATTTTGGGAGAACAAGCCTATCTTGGGCTTCCATGGGGTTGCAAGCCCACAGGTTGGATGTGAAGGGCCCACATGACAAATGAGAAAGATCAAACTTGGAAGTCCTTGAATATGACTTGGATGACATAGCCTAGCCCCCACATGCCAAATTTTTTTTCCTAGGAGAGGCAAAATGTCACTCCTAGAGGCATGATGTCACCTAGGGGGGTTAGGGCTTGGTGGTGAGGTGCCACTCATTAACACATGGATGTTGTGAGGAGGAGAAGGTCTTCACCATGAGGATATTGTCTATATGCTTGACATGTGGCCTACCCATGCTTCTCCAACACCAACAAGTTCTTCTAAGTGGAAAAACGTCCCCTAAAGGGGAGACGTCTATGTAAAATTAGGGTTTATTTGTGCAAAAGTGAAACTTTAAATGAATTGTTTAATATTACTTTGATAAAGGGGGCACAATTAGGGTTGTTGACCCTAATCTTATGTTTTACCCTAGCTAATGTGTACAAACTATGTTAGTGACATTTTGTATAAATAGAGATCATAAGATCTCATTTTGAAACATAACTCTCCCATTGTGAGAAGTATTGGACTAAATTTTTTTCTATCTTTGGCTATTTTCTTTCTTGTGCTCTTGTATATGGATATTTTCTTGGTTGTTGGTTGGTGGAAGTGATGCACTAGCCTTGGAAGGCTCTTCTTTTGCTATTGTGGTGGTTTATCTTAGGATTTTTCCTTGAATTGATAAGGATTTTACTTTGTGTTATCATTTGTTATTCAAGTCAAGGTTATTTTGTTAGAGATATGTGGGAAGTATAAGGGAATACACCCCCACCTTAGCCTCCATCATTTTATGCTCAAGTATTGTTGATTTAACAAGGGTTTACTAAGAGAAGTATAAGTGCATACACCCTCTTAGTCTAAACCCTAGCTAGGGATACTTGCGTTGGGGAGTAAGAGGATTTACACCCCCAAGGAGGTAGTACCTCTAGCTCTTTCTTTTCTTTACTCCATTAACCCAACCATTAAATGCACTAGTCATTTACTTGTTGCATTGGAAAAATAAATTACTACCTTGGTAAACGTGAAAGTTTCAAGTTTTGAAGTTATCTCTTTTGGAAGTTGTTCTTTGAGCCTTTGGCTCTCTTGCCTCATCGAGGCATCCCCTTTCAACCATTAAATATTCCTATTGTTACAACTAACTTCTACAACCATAAGGTTGCATAAAACCTAACCCCCTAACCTCAAATAACTCCTAAACTAACCCTAGGATTGACCCCTAATTTTGCCCTAACTCTCTACTAACCCTAGCGCACTTGTTGAGCTAGTTAAAGGTGATTTGCATTGGCTGATTTTTCTGCTATAAAGATTGGTTTGCTACAACCATAAGGATGAAAAATATCACTGCAGTTAGCCTTTTTTGTTTCAGCCTTGCTTTTATGCTAGAGTATTGCTTTATCACTGTTGAGTTGAGCTAGCCTTAACTAGCTTGTCTCTTGATTATTCAATCATTCTTTTAGCACTTATTTTGCAGCCATTACTATCTTCTATGTGCCGATATATATCATTTACTTTTGTTGCAATTAAGGAAAACAACCTTAACTTGCTTGTCCAAATAACATATTACAAGTATCCTTGGTTTTTATTGTGTCTCAGGCAGGTACTTTACTCTCGGGAGGTCACTCAATTCATTTGGAAACCCATAACCTTTCCCAAGGCCCTTTTCCAAGCTCCCTCTACCATTTAGAATTGACCCTTAGGGACATCCATCCATACATATCATTCTCCATCTCATTCCCCCCTAGGGCCACTGGGATTCCCCCCTTGAGGTCACTACTTCACCTCTAAAGTGACGGGAACACATGCCTAAGGTGACAGTGGGTAGGTTCTCTCCTAGTTGTCACCAATTGGTGGTTGGGTCAGGGTTTTCCCAACCTACAACATGTGCGATAACACATCCTTCTTGAGAATTTTGAAAGATCCCGTGTCCTTTCCCTGGTATTTTGTAAGTCTTTCCTTATACTTGTTTGTCTTGGGCAACACAGTGTCTATGAAGTCCTCTCGGGTGAAAGGCAGAGTTGTCCAATCATGAGTAACATCATCCTTTGACGACTGATAACTAACACCAAACTCATCATCACTGTAACTATCTGGTTCATTAATTCTGAGTACATGTTTCTCAGAAATTGGTTGACTATATAAAATATCAAACATCCCATCCCCCATAGGGATATGTGCATGATTTAGGTCCATACTGAGAAAACTACCAAGAGTTGCAGCCCATTTCCTAGACAAGATCATACCCCAAGCATTAGGTACATCGATGACTGCTACATCCATCTTGATATCAATGTTTGGAAAGTCACACAAATAGACATATAGTTCTTTGATAAGACCGCACACCTTCACCCTCCTTTAATCAATGCCACACACATTTATGTAAGGCCAAGTAATGCGCAAACCTAACTGCTTCATAACCTTCAATGGCATCACATTTATCGAGGCACTAGAATCCAACATGCAATTATTCAAATGAAGACCATTGATCCCTAGAGAAATATAGAAAGGAGGATTCTCATATTCTCTATTTGCATGGCATATGGTGTTTAACATTATTGGAGGATCTTCAAATTCATCTTGTAGCTTCAGAGATTTCAATACTTCCTTATGTTGTCATCCTAATACACACTTGCTAAAGTGAGAAAAGTCCAGCTCACTTAGTGTGTCCTTGGAGGCAAAATGCCTAGGTTCACAGTCCACACTGTCACCTTGACTGAAACCTCTTCCTTCTAAGCTTACTCCTAGGGAAGCCAAGGGGGGTAGACCCTAGTTACTAGATGTGATTTAATGTTTATGTTCTAGGAGTTTGTTTTAATTTGTTAAAGGTTTAAGGGAAAACTAACCTATGATGCAAAGGCATCAAATGCAAGATGCACAATTCCTTATGTTAAGCAACCCCTTCCCTAAGTCAACTAAGACTAGTGCCTAAGGTTGGGCAAAGGGGTCAACTAAGTTTAAGGGAGTTTATTTACAAAATATTACAAGTATTACAAAATTACAACTATTCCACAACAAAGATACAAGTACTTACAACAATGAATATAAGATATTACAATAATTATGAACAAGATGTATGAGATACACAAGATACAAATGAACAAGATTAACAAGTGCTCAAAATGTGAGAATTGAAAGATAGTCAAGATATGAAGATCATTCACATAAGGCCAAGCATGCTCCAATAAGAATTGGACTGCTTTTCAATGGAAACCACTAAAGCACTCAAGATCCAACAAGAAGATGCATCCAAGTGGGATGCGCTATCTCTTGAGGGATCACACCACAAAGAGCATAAATTGAAACATATGAAATACTTGAAAGATAAATGCTCAACACAATTTGAAAAATTTAACACTTAGAAAATTAAACCATAGACTTACATGAAAGATAAAAGATGTATGTGCTTGCAATCTAGTTCTCTAAACAACCATAAGATATATCCCAAAAGAAGATTGTCTAGAAGACTAAGTGGTTAAGAGTTGTTTAAAGATTTTACAGATTTTAGTTACCCTCCTAACTAAGTGTCAAACCTTAATCCTCCTCCTCCTATTACCAAATAAATGTTGGATGCTCAAGATAGTAAGGCAACGAGGCCCACCCTAGCTTTCATAGTCATGTTGACGGGCGAAAATGACCGTCCGTCAATTAAGAGAGTGGAACCGGTTCGGGGTTGTCTAAATAACCCAAGCCGTTTGGAATGAACCACCCTGACAAGTTTAATGGCTCCGTTGGCCGCTCTAAGGTCTTTTAAGAAAACCAAAGAGAAAACTAATCTTACTAACTAATCTAACTAAAATAAAACTAACTAAAACTAAATAAAACTAATAAAACAAACTAAAATTAACTAAAACAAACAAACTAACACACTAATCTAATTAAAACAAACTACTAAATTAAACTAAAACTAAATATAAACTATTCTAACTATTATATACAATCTACTAATTTCTATTATAATAACTCAAATCAACTATCTAATTACCAGCAACAATATTACTTATTCACAAATGTACACTTATAAACAGCCTACAAATTTAATTAAAACCTGCAAAACTCATGTGTTTTCTGTCCTAAGACAGCCATGAATCTTTTTGATTTTTTATATTTTATGAAAAAAAAATAATCATTACTGAAATTAAACAATCTAATATATTAAATCTAACTTAAACTAATATTTGAACTAAACTACTAATAAAAACAGTAAACAAAGAAGCGACTAACTGACCTGGAAACGCTCCTAATTTGTCCTGCGTTTGATGTCTTCGAAGCTGATCAGAGAAAGTAAACTCACACCGGTTAGTCCATAAGCTTCTCGTAAACGATAGGCTGCGTTGCTCTTCGAGTTATTTACAGGACAAAAACGACCTAAAAGATCATAACAACTATAAGATTTATAAATTCCTGCAATAAAGGAAACCTGTTATGCAAAAACTTATATTTGATAAATCAACTTATGAAGAAGATAAACCTGTCATTCACAAACTGAATTAACAATTGTTATGTCTTTTATACATTTGGAAGAAACCAGATATGGATTACAGTGATTAGAATTATATCATTTTCACATGATCAAGATAGCTAAAGTAGTAATAAACCATATACAAATTGATATACATAACATGAGACAAAATATTGATATAATGAGAAGCTAAACCTATGACAAAACACCAAATTCTGCTTCAGTCTGTATTATAACTCCATATCCTTGTTCTCCCACGATTGAGGATGAACATTATTACAAAAATCATAAGTATATATAAGTTTCTCCACAAGGTAAAACTTCCTTGTGGATAATATCAAAGTGTTTTACATAATCTGGGAGATATCTCAAAATCACCTAAACTAAGAAAATGAAATGCAAATGAAATCTTTGAAACATCCCCTAACTGCTCATAAACTCAATTGTAATTTCGAATTTACCTGCAATAGAACAAAAGTATCAAATTAGAGAGATATTTCAGTAATAAAATAATCAAAATTTGATCCTACAGACTTAGCTACATAATCATCTGATTCTGTAGCTAGTCTAAAATAGCATACAAGACCAGATAGAAATCAAATCAAATCTTTTTTTTAAATAATTCAATCCATTTTTCTTTTAATAAACATTAAAAACGAATCACTATGACTCAAATGAGTTCATTATTCAAATCAAACAAAATCGAAAGGGATGTAATCGAAACAGGGTAAGAATGCCCTGTTTTTTTTGGTTTCCATAAAATATGGTTAAATCATAACAGGACTAGCTCATATCAAATGAAATCAATGGTGAATCATATCGTATAAGATACGATGTAATCGAATCGATACAATCATAATCGAACACAATCATAATCGATTTGTTACGGCTGTAATAATGTGCATATGATTCATATTGTTTTAATCAAATGCCAATATGGAAAGGTTGTTACGATTACAGTCAAAATAAAACATTCATAACCAAACTTTGCCATAGACTTCGATCATTGGGCGTTACACAGTCAACAACAATCAACAATAGTGATAACCATAAACTGGGCAACAATTAAATCGAATCGTGACTGTGTCAAATATAGAAACAAATTGTAATCCTGGGCATAATCATTTTTGTTCCCAAATCAAATTTAAACCATACATTTGTTGCAATATGAACCGAGCTGATAGCACGGTCAAACTAAACAATGCGAATCGATCGGTTGGGCATGATAGTTATGATTCATATCTATTCGCAATTTGGTTATGCGTTAATAGAATGGTATTCGAATTGGTCAAACAAGACATGGAATATAAATTCATAACAATTCACCATTATTGCCAACCATATCGTATAAAATATAACCAATTCGAATTGAAACATTAACTGTGTTCAAAATTTAAATACCCGAAACAGCCTGTATTTAGAAAAGATATTAACAACTTCAGTAAGCAACAGAGTATTCAATTCTAGCCAAAATAAAACAATCAAATCCATACCATGATCATTCGAATCAAAGCTAAATCCAATCAAAACTAAAACGATAACGAAATTTGATTTATCAAAACAAAATTATATACAATGATGCATGCTTATGTGTCAAAGCAAACCTATGATGTAAACAGAGTTGTGAGTTTATCATATAAACAGGGAATAGTCATACCAGTGAGGCTGTTCGAACTATGCCAATTTTGAATTGACGACCGTTGTAGCCGACTCCACGTTCTTAAACAAAATCGAACTTCTTGTTCGTTGTTTCTTATCAGTGTTTTGCATTTTCACTCTTTGACTGGTGAGCATTGCAACTTGATCCTCCAGAGCATGAATTCTGGACTGTATCATTGGCACATCAGTGTAATACCTTTCTAACCACGAGCCACACTGATCACATGGTGGAGTAGTTGATTGAGATAGAGCAGGAGGGGGTTTTGACGAGTCACCGAGGGTTTCACAAGGCATTTTGATGGCTGGATAATTAGGATCATTTTGCAAGCAAGGTAGTAGGTTTTTCACAAATTCGTATGAGGGTTTGTCAAACAGACCTTCTGAATAGGGATACTCACTTGCCAGGTAGCGTTCAACCTCTGAGTCAGAATCTTCACTCACCATGATAGGGTCAGGGTTGACAGGAGTCTTCGGTTTGTTTCTTGCCATGCGAGAGATTAATTGTTAAGGTCCTAACCCGCACATGGGTAGATCAATGTATTCGGATGTAATAAAGGTCAATATTAATAAGACCTTTCAATAAAAGAGAATAAGGCGGATGTAAGAAGACCTAATAGAAGCTTCCGCTTCTAGAAGGATCTT
>ML789648.1:70465-112352 GCA_009831015.1 Picea engelmannii
TCGTTTAACCCAAATAGCTATACTTTGATGTAGAGCTTTAGTGTAGTAAGCTATTACAAGACTCTCAGCAGGCATAGAATCTGCAGGGATTCGATTTTTAAGCGTTAAGAATCTTTGATTAAAATCTTTAACTTTTTCTTTTGAGTTCATTTTTAAGCTTGAAAGATCCATGACCAAGACTTCCGAAGGTTTACCATCTCCGAATTTTTCCAAAAAGCATGACTCAAACTTTTCCCAAGACACTATGGTATGGGGTTGTTGGGAAAAGTACCAAGTGGATGCATTACCCTCAAAGGTGTAAAGGAAAAACCTACAGACAACATCTTCATGTTCAACATTACGGAGTCTGATGGCTAACATAAATTTTTTGATATGATCTTCGGCTATCTGTTTTGAATCGGGATCAAACTTAGGAAGCCATTTCTCCGAGTGCTTAGGTAAAGGGTGTTGGCCTCCAGGTACAGCTACAGCATCCTGGTCCAACCAGGGTCTAGTAGGGTTGTTTTGATTTTCCATTGGGGAATTGGGTGTGGAAGGCTGAGAAGGTGGATTGCCTTCGTCAGAAGAGGAATCTCCTCCAGAAGAGGAAGGAGATGAAGGAGGTGGTGAAGGAGGTATCCCAGATCCTCCTGCAGCAGGATTTGGATTTGGATCTGGAGAATTCACAGCGAGGTCAATGTTGCCTAACTGTTCTCTGATATCAGAGAAGTCTAAAGGTTGACCCCATGGGCGGTTTGGTTGCCTAAGACTGGCTAAGGCACTGTGTGTTTTAATAAGATATTGACGAACGATCTCTTGGAAATCACCACCTGTAGGATTAGGGGTTGCTGGCTCAACTGTGATCTGCGGATCTTCAGTTGAAATAGTTGTTGTTTGAGGGGGTATATTATCTTGTGAACAGCTTCCGGTCACTATAGGTGTGCGATTAGGTGGGGGAGGAGTCTTGCGACCACCTCGTGCCATTAATTAAGTTATTCCCCTCCTTCTAGCGCCATTTGTTGATAGGCGAAAATGATCGTCCGTCAATTAAGAGAGTGGAACCGGTCCGGGGTTGTCTAAATAACCCAAGCCATTTGGAATGAACCACCCTAACAAGTTTAACGGCTCCGTTGGCCGCTCTAAGGTCTTTTAAGAAAACCAAAGAGAAAACTAATCTTACTAACTAATCTAACTAAAATAAAACTAAATAAAACTAAATAAAACTAATAAAACAAACTAAAATTAACTAAAACAAACTAACTAACACACTAATCTAATTAAAACAAACTACTAAATTAAACTAAAACTAAATATAAACTATTCTAACTATTATATACACTCTACTAATTTCTATTATAATAACTCAAATCAACTATCTAATTACCAGCAGCAATATTACTTATTCACAAATGTACACTTATAAACAACCTACAGATTTAATTAAAACCTGCAAAACTCATGTGTTTCTGTCCTAAGACAGCCAGGAATCTTTTTGATTTTTTATATTTTATGAAAAAGAAATAATAATTACTGAAATTAAACAATCTAATATATTAAATCTAACTTAAACTAATATCTGAACTAAACTACTAATAAAAACAGTAAACAAAGAAGCGACTAACTGAACTGGAAACTCTCCTAATTTGTCCTGTGTTTGATGTCTTCGAAGCTGGTCGGAGGAAGTAAACTTGCACCGGTTAGTCCATAAGCTTCTCGTAAACGATAGTCTACACTTCTCTTCAAGTTATTTACAGGACAAACAAGACCTAAAAGATCATAACAACTATAAGATTTATAAATTCCTGCAATAAGGGAAACCTGTTATGCAAAAACTTATATTTGATAATTCAACTTATGAAGAAGATAAACCTGTCATTCATAAACTGAATTAACAATTGTTATGTCTTTTATACATTTGGAAGAAACCAGATATGGATTACAGTGATTAGAATTATATCATTTGCACATGATCAAGATAGCTAAAGTAGTCATAAACCATATACAAATTGATATACATAACATGAAACAAAATATTGATATAATGAGAAGCTAAAGCTGTGACAAAACACCAAATTCTGCTTCAGTCTGTATTATAACTCCATATCCTTGTTCTCCCACGATTGAGGATGAACATTATTACAAAAATCATAAGTATATATAAGTTTCTCCACAAGGTAAAACTTCATTATGGATAATATCAAAGTGTTTTACATAATCTGGGAGATATCCCAAAATCACCTAAACTAAGAAAATGAAATGCAAATGAAATCTTTGAAACATCCCCTAACTACTCATAAACTCAATTGTAATTTCGAATTTACCTGCAATAGAACAAAAGTATCAAATTAGAGAGATATTTCAGTAATAAAATAATCAAAATTTGATCCTACAGACTTAGCTACATAATCATCTGATTCTGTAGCTAGTCTAAAATAGCATACAAGACCAGATAGAAATCAAATCAAATCTTTTTTTTAAATAATTCAATCCATTTTTCTTTTAATAAACATTAAAAACGAATCACTATGACTCAAATGAGTTCATTATTCAAATCAAACAAAATCGAAAGGGATGTAATCGAAACAAGGTAAGAATGCCCTGTTTTTTTTGGTTGCCATAAAATATGGTTAAATCATAATAGGACTGGCTCATATCAAATGAAATAAATGGTGAATCATATCGTATAAGATACGATGTAATCGAATCGATACAATCATAATCGAAGACAATCATAATCAATTTGTTACGGCTGTAACAATGTGCATATGATTCATATTGTTTTAATCAAATGCCAATATGGAAAGGATGTTACGATTACAGTCAAAATAAAACATTCATAACCAAACTTTGCCATAGACTTCGATCACTGGGCATTACACAGTCAACAACAATCAACAACAGTGATAACCATAAACTGGGCAACAATTAAATCGAATCGTGACTGAGTCAAATATAGAAACAAATTGTAATCCTGGGCATAATCATTTTCGTTCCCAAATCAAATTTAAACCATACATTTGTTGCAATATGAACCGAGCTGATAACACGGTCAAACTAAACAATGCGAATCGATCGGTTGGGCATGACAGTTATGATTCATATCTATTCACAATTTGGTTATGCGTTAACAGAATGGTATTCGAATTGGTCAAACAAGACATGGAATATAAATTCATAACAGTTCACAATTATTGCCAACCATATCGTATAAAATATAACCAATTCGAATTGAAACATTAATTGTGTTCAAAATTTAAATACCCGAAACAACCTATATTTAGAAAAGATATTAACAACTTCAGTAAGCGACAGAGTATTCAATTCAAGCCAAAATAAAACAATCAAATCCATACCATGATCATTCGAATCAAAGCTAAATCCAATCAAAACTAAAACGATAATGAAATTTGATTTATCAAAACAAAATTATATACAATGATACATGCTTATGTGTCAAAGCAAACCTACGATGTAAACAGAGCTGTGAATTTATCATATAAACAGGGGATAGTCATACCAGTGAGGTTGTTCAAACTATGCCAATTTTGAATTGACGACCATTGTAGCTGACTCCACGTTCTTAAACAAAATCGAACCTGTTGTTCGTTGTTTCTTATCAGTGTTTTTCATTTTCGCTCATTGACTGGTGAGCGTTGCAACTTGATCCTCCAGAGCATGAATTATGGACTGTAGCATTGGCACATCAGTGTAATACCTTTCTAACCACGAGCCACACTGATCACATGGTGGAGTAGTTGGTTGAGATAGAGCAGGAGGGGGTTTTGACGAGTCACCGAGGGTTTCACAAGGCATTTTGATGCATGGATAATTAGGATCATTTTGCAAGCAAGGTGGTAGGTTTTTCACAAAGTCATATGAGGGTTTGTCAAACAGACGTTCCAAATAGGGATACTCACTTGCTAGGTAACGTTCAACCTCTGAGTCAGAATCTTCACTGACCATGATAGGGTCAGGGTTGACAGGAGTCTTTGGTTTGTTTCTTGCCATGCGAGAGATTAATCGGGCATTCTTTTTGCCTTTCGAATTCGTTGTAGGTTTGGCCTTAGGCATTTTAGCCACAGGTTTAACATTTTCCACATCTGTGGTCACAGAATTGGGTAGGTCAATAGGTGAGTCGGGTAGAGGTTTAGGTAACAAAGCATTGTAAGGCACAGGGGGTATTGACTTGCTCTCGCTCACCACAGGTTTTTCAACCTGTGGTGGGCTTGAGTCCTCAAAATTATTGTGATTAGGAAAATCATTCCAACAGTCTTGGCGTAACCCCAAATGACAAACCACAAGCATTTTAATTAACCCTAAGTGAAAAAGGTTGTTATCGGCCTGGTTCCGTTTGTATCTTTTAGACATTTTGAACAGACTCCTATGCAAGTAGTAAGGCATATTAAGCTCATAGCCCATGAAAACCATAAGTAGCTGAAGGTGGTACAAGAAAACGAAACCATACCGGCCCTTGCAAGTGATAAATTGCTTTGTTATCATCAGCAAGTCGTGCCATCGTTGCTTTAGCATATTTGCGGGCAAACCTTTGTCGCAGGAGTTCACCCTTCGTGACTGGAAGAGAAATGTCCACGGGACATCTTCCACTTTGCAATTTTTTGACCATTTATGTCCAGTAATAGGCAGACCAGTAGCTAAACTGAGAAATTTCTCATCAATTTCTAATTGCACATCCCCAACCTTGGCTCGGCAGCCATCAAAGGTTAATGCGAATTGCTGAGACACGCCAGAGTTAAAACCATCAAAATTCTGTATGAACGGGAGCCATCCAAATTCCTCAAGGTCATTGTAAGCACCGTCGAACATCAACAATGTCTGGCTACCATTGGGTTCAGCCCTTACGACTGGAGCCATGGTGCAGGCGCATGGTAGGGTTTGGATTGAACACAACAATACACAGGAGCAAAAATTGTTTGGGCTAACAGCTACGAGGGCTCAAAGGGGAGGCAAATTAATGTGCGTGTGCGAGGGTGGTGGTATTATCACCGCCATGCAGCATAGTAATGACAAAGTACAGCACTGGTCAATCAATCATAATGTCATTCAAACCATATTAATCGGCCATCCCAAGAATTAAACGGTGGATATAGTATACCAATGCGCCAATGCATTGTTTGAAACCATACCATGTTCAATACGAAATCAAACCCAAAGTTTAATATGTGTTGCATAACTTCAAACTATTTCCATTCAATATGAAATCAGACAAATATATTACCCATGCGCCTATTGCATAATGTGTAATCAAAGTTTATAAACATTGTGACAAGAGATTTCATAAAATCGATAAGCCAAGAGCTTATAATAATAAGGATCACATCATATAAAAGAATATCAACCATGACCCTTATGAAATCAAGTATAACTCACAAATTTACATGCTCAATACCTTATCAATCAAATAAAAATTAAGTTGTGCAATCAAAGTAAAAATAGGCAAATGGACAATAGTTTAAAAAAAATCATTTCAGACAGTTAATAACAAACCACAGGTAAGTGCCTTTCAGAATATCAATGAGAAGATCATGACCGTTCAAATAATGATGGAGGGGTTTTCACGCTTTCAGTCGTGAAAACTAAATTGAAATCAATTTGCAAATGTCGTATGCAATGAAAATATCGTCTACTTGCAAAATGTGACAGAAATTTGAAGTTCAAGAGACATAGGTGTAGGCAGCTTTTAAGGCAATTGAAAAAATTGTATTGGCTGCCAACAAGTCAGTCCTAAAATTTGAGTACTTCCCAGAAAGGATGCATCATGTGCGTCGTGAGACCGTCCCCGGCCTACACCTTCCGTTGTTTTCCTCAAACCTGTTTTAGATGGCAAAGATGGTGGTATTTAGGTGTCCTAGTTGGTCTAAAGTATTGTTATGACTTAGGACTAAGTCTTAAGATGTGTAATGGGTGTTTTAAATAAGTTTTAGATGCCCAAAAATAGTGAAAACTGCCCAAAACCGAAACTTAAATTGATTGTTGTGAATGTGTCACAGACTATGAAATTGCAGCATGTAAACACATATGAATTTGCAAAGAAAAGCTTAAATTAGAGACCATTCATATCATCATTTGATAACCCATAACATGTGCAAGATATATGAAAAGATTGCTATGAAAAAGGCAAGAACAACTTGTCAAACAGAAGCACTATTCTAGATCATTCACCACTTAGCCATGTATGTTATTTCAAAAAAAGAAAAACATGCTAAGGAGTTAAAGAAACTAGCTGAAGTAAGATAGTGTTCCTACACCATTCATATGCCCAAGAGTTGTTTGCAAACTTAAATGGAAGTGAAACTTGAAAGGGAAGATGCTTGCAAAATGTAAGAAAATACTTTAAGACATCATTACCGATCCACATGTATATCGCATTAAGAGATGTGCTAAGAACCTAAAGATATGATGAAACTTAAAGCATGTAAAAGAAATTATGCCTCAAAGGATTAAACTAAGACGAGTCTATATGAGATGTCTATTCTAGAAGATTTTAACCATGTAATCAACCATAAACATCAACACATTGTTACCATCCTAGCCATACGATATGGGGATGTCTCTCCCAAAGTGTAGGCGATTTATTAAGAAAAAATGAAAATAAATGAGCAAACCACTCACAATGGCACAAGGTGGAGGCAAGCCTACCAATGTTGTACCAGAGAGGTTTGGAAAGAAAGACTAAATAGTTATTATTAGAACAAACTAGCCACACAACCTTGTCCTAATGACAAGTGGGGAAAGAAATAAAGAATGTTGAAAAGAATCTATGTCATAGCCCAACGATTTTGGGGGGTTGGCTGAGCCAATCACTCTCCCAAGGTGTAGGCAACTAACTAATATTGCAAAATAAAAATACAATGGTTGAAATACAACAAGAGAATGCAAGCCTCAAGGGAACTTCCCCTGGGCTTGCTACAATGCTAGAAGTGACTAGATAGAAGGAGAGATTCGTTACCCAACTAATGGAGGCTCTTTGGGGGTGTTGTGAGAGTGAATTTGGACAGCATATCCCCTTGTTCCTGGTAAGAATATGCAAAAACTAGCAAACAAATGCTTGCTGGAAATGTTGCACAACACAACAAAGTTAAGAAAAATTTATGTTTTTTACACATAATTTTTTCACATAAAAATCTCCAAATGAAATAAAAATTATATGAACTATCTAAGATGGTTATAAAACTAAAATATAAATGGAATGTGAGCAGAAAATAGGACTAAGCAAAGCTAGAAGTTTAAGAAGGCTTTGAGGGAAGACTCATTCTTGAGGTTTTCCCAACAATCCCTTGAGGTAAACCTGCAAAACTCAAGACAAATCGTGAAACATGGAAGTAGATAATGTGTATGTATAAAATAACAATCTGAAATACTTCACCTCATTTAGCTACCCAACAAATATAAGCCAACAATAATACTCTTTGCTAATCTACCCTAGCAAACTACTTCACCAAAGATCTACTCAATACTACACAATAAGCTCAAACACCACAATGTCACCTCATATGAAGAATGCAACCAGAATACTCTTGGTGATTCTAAATCCTCCAAAGATTTATTAATCCAAATGGGAGAGTGTTGCAGCAACAAGTTGCTCCAAGACTCTCAAGAGAAAAATGGGATGGAAGCAAGAGGCAAAGAGCAAGAGAGATGGGGCGCGAAATTTCAGTAACACTAGCTCAAACATTGGTGAGAAATGAGTGAGGAGAGGCTCTCTTTTATATATCAAGGAGGCAAAATGACCCCTCTTAGGATGATTCCAAGTGTTGCAACACAAGACAGGGTGGGTATCTCAAGAGGTAGGGCACAACTTTAGGGTTTTGGGCATGGATAGGTGAGGTGGACGTGAGGTGGAGGATGTGGGAAATGGAAAGGGTGAGGTGGTAGGATAGGAGGGGAGAACCACTCATGGGAGGGGCCCACACATCAATTAAATGGGGTTTTCAAAGGTTTCTATGTGAAGGGGGGCGCAAATCCCCCTAGGGGGCGTGAGTATTTAGCAAGTGAGTGAGTGTGGGGTTGTGGAAAGGTTAGGAGATGGGTTGGGTTGGTTAGGAATGACCTCTCTTTCTCTTTTCCACCATTACATTACCCCATTAACTCAAATTTACAAAAATTACATTTTTGACTTAGCAATAAAAATTGTTGTTTTGACTGACTGACACTCTGGGTGGACAAACACCTAGCTAAGTTTGTCCGACTGAGATGAAACTTGGCCCAAGGGTGTAAGGCGTGCCTTTCCATTTTATATGAGCACAAATATCCCTATCAAAAACCCAAAGGCCTATTTTTTACAATAATTCCTCAAAAACAATTAATTAAATAAATAATTAAAATCCCAACCTTAGGAAAATTAATTAAATTTAATTAATTGAAAAAAACCTATCTAGACTCGACGAAATTCAGCAAAACTTTCTATGATGTCTTGCATGGTCATTTACATCATTCCTAAACAATAGCTACCAGAGGATGAGACCATTATAACGTCGTTCACCACTTTGGAGGAATTATTGCAGGTGTGAGGGAAAAACTCAAGGGAAATTAATAAGACTGAAAAGCCCAATTAAAATCCCGAGGATAAAAAACCCTCGGTGAAAGGAATTATCCCAATGAAAACATCCCAAGATACCTGACCTAATTATGATCCATGTAGACCTATTACATTATTAACCCACACAGGGGTGCGGAAATTTCATTTACAAAAAATTGTGCTAGAGGCATAAATTGCCTAGTAGAACCAAATTGTCTTCAAGATATTAGCATCTGATGATGCATCTCTTCATGGCACGTGGATTTGACCCCCTATTTGAATAGGCGATCAACATCTGGCTCCACAGGGGGATGTGTGTTTTATCTTCTCACATGGGACGGAGAGCATACGAGAATCTAGCATTTACAAAAGGTGCTCACCAATAACCAACATGAACATACATATATATACAATGAAATAAACAAATGCTATAAACAACATCTACAAAATGAAATAACTAAAGTACAACATCATAACTACAAAATGAATCTATGATATTGAAATAATTCTAAGTACATATCAACATAATGAATGAAACAATACAAAATTGAAATACAAGGAGAAGGGTTAGAGATACGTTACAAAGGGTGTCCCTTTGGACACCAAGTTTCCATATGAAGAAATACTTCAAGGGGGGGTCCTCTCACTAGCATTCTTGACTTTATGTCTTCCCACTGGCTGAGAAAAATTGCTAGAAGACTGATACACTTTATGTTGACGTCGGATTTTCTCATGTGAATCATGGTTTCTAACTTTAGACCACTTGGGATAATCCTCCTTAAAAAAATTCTGATGGTTATTCATAAGTGCCAAGTGCAAAATTTCTGAACTTACTTTTTTCTTAAAAGGCTTGGCATACCATTTACTAGGGATGATATACTTTACTTTATCAATATTTACCCAATCATCCTTAGTAAATCCTATCAGATTCTTGTTACTCATTCTATCTTTTACTTTCCCAATTTCTGAAAAATAAGGAGGGTGTGGCCCAAGAATCCCATCTGACTGTCTCTGACATCCAACCGACTCATTTGATGAAGTTTGAGCCGACAATATGTTTTCAACTGATACATCCAACTCTGACTTTAATTCTTAAGGAGGCAAACTATTATCTGTCTTATCCACATTTTCCTCAAGAAAAGGCCATCAAAAGAATCCATGGGATCCCAAACATTGCAAATGCTTGGGGTTTTGATATTAAGTTCCATCTTGGTAAACCACGGGGTATGTTTTACCTCATAACATCCCATTTCCACTTCCCGAAAAACAATCTCATTCTCCTTTTTCCTAGGATCTTCCACATGATATTCTCTTTCCAACTCCCTATTCAATCTAAACTCTAAACCATTTGGAGTTGGAATGGTAGCATAAGTTAAGTCCATTTGCAAGTTACCACCTAAATATGCAACTGTCTTTCTATTTAGCAACATACCCCAAGTATCTGACACATCAATTACAACAATGTCCATCTCGATCATGATATCTGGGAAAGCAGCTAAGTGTACTTGTAATCCTTTAATCAAACCATGCACCTCAATTGTCCTGCTATCCATAGCACAAATGTTATGATAAGGTCTAGATATTCTTAAGTTCAATTGTTCCATTACTTTCTGAGTCATAACATTTGAGGTAGCTTCTGAATATAGCATACAATTATGAAGAATAAAATCATTCACGATCAAGGACAGGAAGAAGGGTCTATTCTTTTCGTTTCCCCTATCCATATTTTGCATAATAACCGGTGCATCCTGATAAGTTGTCGCTAGTGGAATGCCAACTTTTTTCTGAGAAGGACTTTCTATGGCTCTAAGTAGCTTCTCCCTCTGAGAAGGAATCTTCATTATTTCTGATACTAGCACCAATATTTTTTCATTACTTAACCATCCCCTTAAGTCAATATTTAATTCTGAGTTTGTATGCACACTTGACTTAGGGAGAGTTGGAGCTACCTTGGGAATGTTTGCTTGGTTTTTCTCTTAACTTGTGTTCCCATTCCTTTGATAGGTAATTCCTTTAAACTTAGCCATTTCAACTATTTGTTGTGGAGTAGGCTTAGGACCAAACATTTATGTTGCCTTATCCACCACAACATCACTCATGCAATTCATGCTTCCTACTCCCCCATTAGGTTCATCAAAATCCATCCAATCATACATGCCAACATTAAACTCATGACCAAACACATTAACTTGTTCATTTGAAGATCCATAAGGTCCCGCCTCATCATAAAGGTGAAGGAAAACTTGGCAAGTCGATTCATCATGAAATTGCTCACAAGGTCTACAATAATGAATAGCCTGGTGGTCAACCCAATTAGTGGATTCAAATGGATTTGGTGGTCTTTGATCTTGGGGAGGAGGTTTCTTAGGCCATTTGTCATTTGGCCTATGTTGGGGCCTACTATCTTGGCCCCTTTCCATGGCTATCAATCTATTCTTCATGGAATTCATCTGACTAACATGTTCCTTCAATTGATTAGCATGATTAATTTCCATTTGTTTAATCAATTGAGTGAGTTCCTCAATGCCATCATTAGAGGATTTTTTATTTTCAACATTCTTCTTCTTCTCATCCTCAACCTTTGAAGAAGAACCTCTTGTGAAACCAGGAATTTTGGACTTCCTAGCCTCAAGCATATTCTATTCAATCCTTACAACTGTAGTTTGTGCTGCTTGTATAGTTTGAGGATCCTTATCCCTTAAGGCATACCTCATTTCACCCTCAAATGACTCTATATAATAAATCAAAATGGCAGCATCAGAAGGCTTTGTTATCCCCACTTTTCAGGGATAACTAGGAGATCATGTCTCGAGGCCCACAGGTCCTAGACATGGAGTACCGAGAGCAGGATTGACCTGAGCATGGCCCTAGAGGGCCCACCTTTTCTTCTTCCATCATATTTATATTGTCAGCAGTAGTAGCATCCATCACCATCGGCTTGGTCCTATATCAGAAATGGTTCTTTCTCCATGAGGTAATTGGTCCAGGTATCATGGTATGTGTCACTTTTGATCATTAAAACCTTTGAATATATGCATCTGATTCCTTTTATTTCTAACAACTGCTTGGAGCTTACATTTTCCCACTTGACCATGTTTGGGGGGATTGACAGGGTACCCTAGCAACCTTGTGTCTGTAGGTATTGGTTTTCCACCGAGAAGGGGTTTTTGAAAATCCATCGTCTGCTCCCATCATAGCATCACTGTTTCATCTTATTTCCCGCTCACTTATCCCATTTCCCTTGTCCGGGCATTGGGTAGAACTACTTTTCAGGATTGCACCTTATCCCATGGGAAGAAGGGGCTAAAGGCCTAGAAGCTAAAAGCAAGCTGGTAAAAGATAAAATCCTAAGAATAAAACATCGAGATGCTTCACCCAGGGATCCCCGAAAAAGCAATAAAAGGGTTCTCATCAAGAAACAAGAGGGACCCATAAAAATAACAAAACAAGACCTAATCAGTGGATAGGGGATCTCATCATGAGCCAGCCTATTAGGTCCATGGGTACCTAGTAGTATGACATTACCACCAGCTGGTTACCACGCCAGGGTAGTGGCCCTTGGTCGCATGGCCAAGGGAAAGGGGGTCTCATCACGAGCCAACCTTCTCATTTCTGTGAAAGTACTTGTGGGTAACGATGTCACCATTGGTCACCACGTCAAGGCAGTGTCCCCTGATTAGCCTCTTAAAGAAAAAACAATAAAAAAGAACAAAAGAATAAAAAAAAATAATAGTAAAAGGCAATAATGGGCTTGGAAAGAATGCATCCATGAAAGGTACAACTCGCCTTCTACAAAGGCACCCACATGTAACACTTTTGCATCCTTGGCCCTCACTGCACCCACATGCTTGGACATCCCATGACCACATCACCCTCTTACATGTCTTGGATGAGCTCTTTTCCTGGGAACTTTCCTTTTCTAGTGGACACTAGCCCAATAAGACACCTTGTCCTTTCCTCCAGACTTGTATTATAGGCTTATGTAACGTCTTTGAGTTGGTAACTGATCTATTAGGGGTTTTATGCATATGTTTATTAATATTGATGATGAAATGTGATTGACATTGCTATGATCCCTGTGACTGATGAGCCCATGGAGGGCGTAGCCTTTGATGTGCAAGACCATGCCCGATGGATAGGTACCATCTTGGACCGGTACACATGGGGAGATGATCAGGTCAGACCTCCATGGGGCTGAAGAACCCACCAGATGGATGTTGAGACCCCATCGGGGGTGAGAGACAGGACATAGTTGATCAAGGGATTTTCACCGGAGAAGAAGATGATGTTCCACCAGAGGCACCCCAACACAGCTTGACCTAGGGGGATTGACCCATTTTCATTGGGACGTTGGCTCTAGATGGCCTAGGACGTCACCAGGAGGCTTATGACACCACCATGAGCATGTTGGCAGATAGACATGGCATTTGGCACGTGTGGTAGCTTGGAGGAGCCCAAAAAGGTCTAACGTCTTACTTCAAGAGGCTACATTTGCCCTAGAAGGGGATAGCGCCTCTCTTAGAGGGGATTTTTAATCTATTTTCTGCTTGATTAGGGTTTATCTTTGACATTTTAATGTAAAAATAGTATGATTTGATATTTTGGCCTTATCGGCCTTTTTACCTGACCTAAAATGTAAAATTAGGTCAAGGTTTTGAATAAATGAGGGATTTTGACTCTCATTTTTTCATCACTCATTCACTCCATAAGGAGGTTTGAAATTTGCGCCCTACCTTGGGTATTTTTTCTAATTTAGTGAGACACACTTGTTGAAGGAAGACATTTTTGGCATTTATGTTGTTTCTCTTGAAGGAAGGTGTTACAACTAGGGTTTGCATGGTTATTACCTAATGAATTGTAAGTATTTTTCTACAAAACTTCTTAAATGAATGGTTGTAGTCTTATTTTCTTGCATGTATTTATAATTTTTTGAATCAAAACCCTAGGTGACAAGCACACAAGTAGGTCCTTGTCTCATGTCCCCTGATAGAGAAATTTTCATCCATTGAAGAAGAAGAAGAGAGCCTAGCCGTAACTACACTCCTTCTTCTCCTTCCCCTTTGCTAGCCGTACTTTCTAGAGATCAAGAAGGAGATGTCCCGGGCCTAGATTATCTACACCTAGGGTTGTTTTTCTTCTAGGGTTTGATGATAGAGCCTTGTTGTAGCAACACTCTCCCTCATTTCACTCTCTTGTCTTGATTTTATCTTTTATGCTAGTCGTTTTTGCCAAGTCAACCTAAGGAAGGAGGAGAGAGCATGAGGCCTTGCTTTAGCAACACCGGAGTGAGCCTCTCTCCCCTAGGGTTTTGATTCTAAGGCCCTGCCATAGCAGCACTTCAGAACTCTTCCCTCTAGTCCTTAGTCGTCCTCCATCAACCCTTGTGTCCTCTACTAAATTGACTCCATTCTACCCTGAGGCACTGATCTTAAGACCTCCATCGTTGAAGTAAGACTTTGATCACAACACTCTCAAAACCCTTAGAATCTCTAACCCTAATTTCACTAACCCTAGCCTAGATTAACCTACTAACCCTAAGTTGCTGACATCATCATTGGTTATTTCATCTTTAATGCAACAACGTCTTCTTTTAAGAGTAATTGAATAGTGGTTTGGACATTAATTGAGTAAAGTGTTGATTGGTCACCTTGAATGCCACATTGTTCCAATATTTATTGGTGAAGTGTTATATCTTTTCTTTGCTATTGATAAACATTGACTTCGTCAACATTTATTGTTAATTGCTCATATAATGTTTTATCAGGTGTTCACATGAAGTACTAACCCATTGAAAGCGCTTGCACATATTAGTTTGTTGTTGCTCTATTCTAGGCAGGTACACTTCTTTGGGTGGTTTTACTATATTATTGGTTGTTTAGCCAAGAACATCTGTTTGGCGGTGATCTGTGAAGGGGAAAATCTTATCCTTGTCTTATTAACCTTTTACCTCTTCAAAACCTTAGGTCATCAGGGATGTATCCCTTGGGCCTAGCCTCCCCAAATAGAAAGAGCCTTCCCATCATGGTGACATTGGGTGGGAAAGGTTCCTGTTATGCCAGTTTGGCCTTCTACCTATTAGTGTTTTATCCTAGCTACAAACTATGAAATAACATTTTGGTGTCGTTGTTGGGGAACACTGAGTCAATTCTCCTCAAAACGACAAACCTTTTCAGTAAGCCTTGCCTCAGAGCCTTATCTTACAAGCTTACCTGGCAACTCCACTAGGGTGTTTTCCCTTATCCTTTGATAGTTTCAGGCAAATTATCTGGCGACTCCACTAATTTTTCCAGGGTGCCACCTTACTCTCAAAATCTATGATATATCCAAGTTATGGGATCATGGCACACTGAGAACAAATGTATCAAACTATTGATTTCAAAAATTTTCAAGGGTACCCAAATTACTTTGATACAAAATGGCTGAACAATTCTCCAAGATTCTTTGGCCTCCCAACTCCTCACATTGTAAATTTTTGGATTATATGAGTGAGACAAAATCGGGAGGAGAGGATGATATTATAAAATTTGTTCTTACTCACTCTTCCATCTTATTTACAAGATCGTTTTAAGGGTTGTTGCAAGGACAGGGGTATATCATCTTTCATACACATCATCAGTAGGTTTATAAACCTTACCAAGCCACATTGCCAAACGTATGAAGATGTCCTTCAAAACCTCATGGTAGCCTTAGACGACAAGGGATTCACCACTGAGATTGTAGAAGATATCAGGAAATCATATCATGATCAATACCAAGAATCCTCTGATACAAAAGATGAGGTTTATGAAGACCATTGTCAAACCCTTGAAGAGGAGAAAGACCTCTCCCATAATCCAATAGAATGTAGTGAAGATGTAACTAGAAAAGTGAATTATGAGGATGAAGCACCAGTAACCAGTCCTCCATCCGACAAATCTCTCCAAGATGTTATCCCCGGTAATGGCGACAAAGATGTTTCCATCCTAATACACACTTGCTAACGTGAGCAAAGTCTAGCTCACTTAGTGTGTCCTTGGAGGCACAATGCCTAGGTTCACAGTCCACACTGTCACCTTGACTGGAACCTCTTCCTTCTATGCTTACTCCTAGGGAAGCCAAGGGGGGTAGACCCTAGTTACTAGATGTGATTTAACATTTATGTTCTAGGAGTTTGTTTTAATTTGTTAAAGGTTTAGGGGAAAACTAACCTATGATGCAAAGGCAGCAAATTCAAGATGCACAATTACTTATGTTAAGCAAACTCTTCCATAAGTCAACTAAGACTAGTGCCTAAGGTTGGGCAAAGGGGTCAACTAAGTTTAAGGGAGTTTATTTACAAAAGATTACAAGTATTACAAAATTACAACTATTCCATAATAAAGATACAAGTACTTACAACAATGAATATGAGATATTACAACAATTATGAACAATATGTATGAGATACACAAGATACAAATGAACAAGATTAACAAGTGCTCAAAATGTGAGAATTGAAAGATAGTCAAGATATGAAGATCATTCACATAAGGCCAAGCATGCCCCAATAAGAATTGGACTGCTTTTCAATGGCAACCACTAAAGCACTCAAGATCCAACAAGAAGATGCCTCCAAGTGGGATGCACTATCTCTTGAGGGATCACACCACAAAGAGCATAAATTGAAAGATATGAAATACTTGAAAGATAAATGCTCAACACAATTTGAAAAATTTAACACTTAGAAAATTAAACCATAGGCTTGCATGAAAGATAAAAGATGTATGTGCTTGCAATGTAGTGCTCTAAACAACCATAAGATATATCCCAAAAGAAGATTTCCTAGAAGACTAAGTGGTTAAGAGTTGCTTAAAGATTTTACAGATTTTAGTTACCCTCCTAACTAAGTGTCAAACCTTAATCCTCCTCTTCCTATTACCAAATGATAGCTGGATGCTCAGGATAGTAAGGCAACGAGGCTCACCCTATTTTTCACAGTTAGTCCTAAAATCTGAGTACTTCCCGGAAAGGATGCATCATGTGCACCGTGAGACCGTCCCTGGCATACACCTTCCATTGTTTTCCTCAAACCCATTTTAGATGGCGAAGATGGTGGTATTTAGGTGTCCTATTTGGTCTAAAGTATTGTTATGACTTAGGACTAAGTCTTAAGATGTGTAATGGGTGTTTTAAATAAGTTTTAGATGCCCAAAAATAGTGAAAACTGCCCGAAACCGAAACTTAAAATGACTGTTGTGAATGTGTCACAGACTATGAAATTGCAGCATGTAAACACATATGAATTTGCAAAGAAAAGCTGAAAGTAGAGACCATTCATATCATCATATGATAACCCATAACATGTGTAAGATATTTGAAAAGATTGTTATGAAAAAGGCAAGAACAACTTGCCAAACAGAAGCACTATTCTAGATCATTCACCACTTAGCCATGTATGTTATTTCACAAAAAGAAAAACGTGCTAAGGAGTTAAAGAAACTAGCCGAAGTAAGATAGTGTTCCTACACCATTCATATGCCCAAGAGTTGTTTGCAAACTTAAATGGAAGTGAAACTTGAAAGGGAAGATGCTTGCAAAATGTAAGAAATTACTTTAAGACATCATTACCGATCCACATGTATATCGCATTAAGAGATGTGCTAAGAACCTAAAGATATGATGAAACTTAAAGCATGTAAAAGAAATTATGCCTCAAAGGCTTAAACTAAGACGAGTCTATATGAGATGTCTATTCTAGAAGATTTTAACCATGTAATCAACCATAAACATCAACACATTGTTACCATCCTAGCCATACGATATGGGGATGTCTCTCCCAAAGTGTAGGCGATTTATTAAACAAAACTGAAAATAAATGAGAAAAACACTCATAATGGAACAAGGTGGAGGCAATCCTACCAATGTTGTGCCAGAGAGGGTTGGAAAGAAAGACTAAACAGTTATTATTAGAACAAACTAGCCACACAACCTTGTCCTAATGACAAGTGGGGCAAGAAATAAAGAATGCTGAAAAGAATCTATGTCCTAGCCCAACGATTTTGGGGGGTTGGCTAAGCCAATCACCCTCCCAAGGTGTAGGCAACTAACTAATATTGAAAAATAAAAAGACAATGGCTGAAATACAACAAGAGAATGCAAGCCTCAAGGGAACTTCCCAGGGGCTTGCTACAATGCTAGAAGTGACTAGATAGAAGGAGAGATTCATTACCCCAACTAATGGAGGCTCTTTGGGGGTGTTGTGAGAGTGAATTTTGGCAGCATATACCCTTGTTCCTAGTAATAATCTGCAAAAACCAGCAAGCAAATGCTTGCTGGAAATGCTGCACAACACAACAAAGTTAAGAAATGTTTTTTTTTTTACGCAGATATTTTTCACATAAAAATCTCCAAATGAAATCAAAATTATATGACCTATATAAGATGGTTATCAAACTGAAATATAAATGGAATGTGAGCAGAAAATAGGACTAGGCAAAGCTAGAAGTTTAAGAAGGCTTTGAGGGAAGACTCCTTCTTGAGGTTTTCCCAACAATCCCTTGAGGTAAACCTACAAAACTCAAGACAAATCGTGAAGCATGGAAGTAGATAATGTGTATGGATAAACTAACAATCTGAAATACTTCACATCATTTAGCTACCCAACAAATATAAGCCAACAAGAATACTCTTTACTAATCTACCCTAGCAAACTACTTCACCAAAGATCTACTCAATACTACACAATAAGCTCAAACACTACAATGTCACCTCATATGAAGAATGAAACCAGAATACTCTTGGTGATTCTAAATCCTCCAAATCTTTATTAATCCAAATGGGAGAGTGTTGCAGCAACAAGTTGCTCCAAGACTCTCAAGAGAAAAATGGGATGGAAGCAAGAGGCAAAGAGCAAGAGAGATGGGGCGAGAAATTTCAGTAGAGTAAGACTAGCTCAAAGATTGGTGAGAAATGAGTGAGGAGAGGCTCTCTTTTATAGCTCAAGGAGGAAAAATGACCCCTCTTAGGATGATACCAAGTGTTACAACACAAGACAAGGTGGGTATCTCAAGAGGTAGGGCACAACTTTAGGGTTTTGGGCATGGATAGGTGAGGTGGGCATGAGGTGGAGGGTGTGGGACATGGAAAGGGTGAGGTGGTAGGCTAGGAGGGGTGCACCACTCATGGGAGGGTCCCACACATCAATTAAATATGGTTTTCAAAGGTTTCTATGTGAAGGGGGGCGCAAATCCCCCTAGGGGGCGTGAGTATTTAGTGAGTGAGTGAGTGTGGGGTTGTGGAAAGGTTAGGAGATGGGTTGGGTAGGTTAGGAATGACCTCTCTTTCTCTTTTCCACCATTACATTACCCCATTAACTCAAATGTACAAAAATTACATTTTTGACTTAGCAATAAAAATTGTTGTTTTGATTGACTGACACTCCGGGTGGACAAACACCTAGCTAAGTTTGTCCGACTAAGTTGAAACTTGGCCCAAGGGTGTAGGGGGTGCCTTTCCATTTTATTTGAGGACAAATACCCCTATCAAAAACCCAAAGGTCTAGTTTTTACATAATTGCTCAAAAACAATTAATTAATTAAATAATTAAAATCCCAACCTTAGGAAAATTAATTAAATTTAATTAATTAAAAAAACCTATCTAGACTCGACGAAATTCCGCGAAAATTTTTATGATGTCTTGCATGGTCATTTACATCATTCGTAAACAATAGCTATCAAAGGATGAGACCATTAGCACGTCGTTCACCACTTTGGAGGAATTATTGCAGGTGTGAGGGAAAAACTCAAGGGAAATTAATAAGGTTGAAAAGCCCAATTAAAATCTCGAGAATAAAAAACCCTCGGTGAAAGGAACTCTCCCAATGAAAACATCCCAAGGTACCAGACCTAACTATGATCCATGTAGACCTATTACATTATTAACCCACGTAGGGGTTCGAAAATTTCGTTTACAAAAAATTGTGCTGGAGGCATAAATTGCCTAGTAGAACCAAATTGTCTTCAACATATTAGCATCTGATGATGCATCTCTTCATGGCACATGGAGTTGACCCCCTAGTTGAATAGGCGGTCAACACCTTCCTTATAGAAGGAATATTGCACATCTTGTTCAAGGGAACTGTTGACCGCCTATTCAACTATGGGGTCAACTCCATGTGCCATGAAGAGATGCATCATCAGATGCTCATATGTCGAAGATTATTTGGTTCTACTGGGCAATTTATGCCTCCAGCACAAAATTTTGTAAACGAAATTTCTGCACCCCTGCGTGGGTTAATAATATAATAGGTTTGCATGGGTCATAGTTAGGTCAGTTACCTTGGGATTTACTCGTTGGGAGAGTTCCTTTCACCGAGGGTTTTTTATCCTTGGGTTATTAATTGGGCTTTTCAACCTTATTAATTTCCCTTGAGTTTTTCCCTCACACCAGCAATAATTCCTCCAAAGTGGTGAAGGGCATTCTAATAGAGTTATCTCCTGGTAACTTGTGTTTATGAATGATGTAAATGACCATGTATGACATCTTAGAAAGTTTCGCAGAATTCCGTCGAGTCTAGATAGATTTTTTTTTAATTAATTAAATTAATTAAATTTTCCTAAGGCTGGAAGTTTAATTATTTAATTAATTAATTATTTTTGAGCAATTATTGTAAAAACTAGGTCCTTGGGATTTTTCTAGGGGTATTTGTACTCAAAAGAAATGGAAAGACACCCCCTACACCCTTGAATCAAGTTTCAGCTCAGTCGGACAACTTTTGCTAGGTGTTTGTCCACTAGGAGTCTCAGTGATTCAAAACAACAATTTTAATTACTAGTCATGACATAGTCAAAATGTCATTTTTGTAATTTATGAGTAAAATGAGTAATGTAAAGATGGAAAAGGGAAAAATAGATGATTCCTAACCTACCCAACCCACCTCCTAACCTTTACATACCCCTCACTTACTCACTTTCTCAAACACCCACGCCCCTAGGGGGATTTGCGCCCCACCACCATGCAAAAACGTTTTGACTTGGATTAAATTGTGTTGTGGGCCCTTTCCTACACATGTGCGCCCTTCCTAGACTCCCACATCACCCTTACCTTGGTCCCACTTGCCATCTCACTCATTCCACATCATCAATCCTCACCCAAACCCTAGATGGTGCGCCCCTCTCCTTGGGATGCTCTTTTTAGCTTGTTATTTGACACTTGGATCTCATCCAAGAGGGGTGACTTTGCCTCTCCAAGCATAAATAGAGCCTCTCCTCGCTCATTTCTTCACCATTATTTGAGCTAGTGTTACTTTATTGAAAATTTTCCCCATCTCTCTTGCTCTTTGCCATCTTAAATCCATCCCATTTTCTCTTAAGAGTCTTGGAGAAACTTGTTGCTGCAACACTCTCCCCTTTGGATTAATAAGAAGCTTTGGAGGATTTGGAGTAATCAAGAGTCTTCTTGTATGCAAGGTGACATTGTGGATTTTGGTATATTGTGTAGTATTGAGTAGATCTTTGGTGAAGTAGTTTACTAGGGTAGTTTACATGTGAAGTAGTATTGATTAAGGGTTTGCAAGTACACTTAGCAGCATTTCAAAATATCATGTTTGAAATGGATATTGTGGTAATTGATGTTCCATATGCTTTAGGAATGCTACTAAATAGAAAGGCAACTGCAGATTTGGGTGGTAACCTACAAATGGATTTATCTTATGCTACCATTCCTACTCCAGATGGGAACACTTTCAAGTTAAATAGGGAAGTGTATAGAAGGTATCATGTTGAAGACCCAAGAAACCCCAAAAATGAGTTAAAGTATAATGATGAAGGTCTCGGTAATTATGCCATTGTGTCTAACTCTATTGTGCCCTTAGAAGATAAAGCCCAAGATAATGAGTTAGACAAAGTGTGGTACATGAATTTTGATGGTGCTTTTTCTAGAGCAGGAAAAGGTGTTGGAATTGTGCTTCAAGCTCTAAGTGGTAAAGTGTTGAAATTTTCTTATAGATTGGAGTTTGATGCAACCAATAATGTGGATGAGTATGAAGTTTTTCTCCTTGGTTTAGATCTTTGCAAAGATAGGGGTGTACGATGTCTAAATATCAAAGGAGATTCGGACTTTGTCATACAACAGTTGAAGAATAAATTTGCTTGCAAGTCTGAGAGGTTGAAAGGGTATGGGAATGCAATTTGGGATTTAATCAATGATCTAGATGCTTTAAACTTGATTGTTATTCCTAGAGAGCAGAATTCAAAGGTTGATGAACTTGCAGTAGCTGCTTCCACACTTCAACTTCCAGATAGTTTGATTGATGAGAATATTTCGGTGGAAGTAATTTTTAGACCCTCAGTTCCTGATAGCATGAATCATTGGCAGGTCTTTGATGATGACAAATAGGTTATTAATTTTTTGACTCATATGCATGAATTTTCTGATTTAGGCATCGGTATAAAAGAGGAGGGTTGTAATTATACTGGAAATGATGATAAGGTGAAAGAACCCCTTATGTGAGTTGTGTCTTTGGAAAGGGATTTTGATAGGCTAGATGGTCACAAGCAAAAATAAGACTCAAAGAAAAAACTATGTGACCACCTAGAAATCAACATTGGAACTAATAAAGAGCCTAGGATGATAAAGATAGGCAAGACTACCCCTATAGAGGAAATGAATGAAATTGTTAAGTTATTAAAAGAATATAGGGATGTCTTGGCCTTCAGTTATGATGAGCTCAAAGTCTATAGGGAGGATGTAATTTAGCATGTGATCCCTCTTAAGGAAGAAACCAAGCCCTTTAGACAGAAACTGAGGCAAATGAACCCCAAGTTAGCTCCTTTGGTCTAACAAGAGTTACAGAAAATGTTAGAGGCATGCATCATTGCCCAAACTAGACACTCTTCATGGTGCTCACATTTGGTTGTTGCTAGGAAGAAGAATGGAAAGATTCAGATATGCATTGACTTTATGAATTTGAACATTGCTTGCACAAAAGACCACTACTCCCTTCCCAAGATGGAAACTTTACTTCAAAGAGTAATAGGATCAGGAATGATTTCCATGCTTGATGGTTTTTCAAGTTATAATCAGATCAAACTTAAGGCAAAAGATAGGCATAAGACAACTTTTACTACTCCATGGGGAACTTTTGAATATCTTAGAATGCCATTTGGTTTATAAAATGTTGGAGCTACTTTTCAGAGAGCTATGGATTATGCCTTTAGGGGGCTGATTGGGAAATTGATTGAGATATATCAGGATGGTTTAACAGTATTTTCTAAGGATGGAAAAACTCACATTAACCACCTTAGGCAAGTTTTGGACAGATGTAGAGAATTTGAAATTTCTCTAAATCATGCTAAGTCAGTCTTTGGGGTGACTGAAGGTAAATTATTGGGCCACATAATTTAAAAAGATGGGGTCAAGTTAGACCCAGAGAGAGTTGAAGCCATTGGTAAGGTACCTTTGCCTATATCAAAGAAATCTCTCCAATCCTTCTTAGAACAAACCAATTTTGTCCATAGGTTCATTTCTAACTATGCTGAAATCATGAAACCTATATATAAGTTGCTTACGAAAGATGTGAAATTTGAATGGAATGAAGAAAGTAAGCAAGATTTTGAAAATATTAAGACTGCAACATGTGAAGCTCCTGTCCTTATTAGTCCAGACTATAACAAGGACTTTTAGATTTTCTCTTTTGCTTCTGAAGACACTATTGTTGGTGTGTTGCTTCAGAAAAATGATCAAGGCCATGATAAACCCATTGCATATATGAGTAGGGCCTTGCAAAATTCATAGCTTAAGTATCCCATGTTTGAGAAGCAAGCTTATGCCTTGGTGCAATCACTCAAACATTTTAGAGTCTTCATTGGATATTCCAAGGTAATTGGTTATGTTCCTAATTCTACGGTTAAGGATGTTTTATCTCAAGTGGAAGGATTAGGCTCAAGGGGTAGATGGATTACTAAGATCCAAGAGTATGATTTGGAAATCAAACCTACAAAGTTGATTAAGGGTCAAGGCCTAGCTAAAATGTTGACAGAAAGTAATGAAAAGGCCTTGGGTATGGTTTGCCAAATCGATAATGAAGAATGGCATCCTAATTTATTGAAGCTTGAACAAGTAGAATGGTATACATACATCATTTATTATCTTAAGAATATAACTTGTCCAAGCCATCTAGTAGGACACAAGAAAAGGGCTTTAGGGTTAAAATCTGCTAAGTATGTTCGTACTAGAGATGGATTAGGATGGAAGAATCCTGATGGGGTTATCCTTAGATGTGTGAATGATGTTGAATCAAAGAAACTAATGAATGAATTCTATGGAGGGTTTTGTGGTGGACATTTTGCTGCTAAAACTACTACCCACAAAATCCTTAGAGCAGGATACTATTGGCCCACAATATTTTTAGATGTGCATCAGTTTGTTCGAAAATGTAAGCCATGTCAGCTTTTCACAGGAAAACAAAAGTTAGCAGCTCTCCCTTTGCAACCAGTTGTGGTTGAAGAACCTTTTTAGTAGTGGGGGTTGGACTTCATCAGGAAGTTTAATGATAATTCAAGTAATGGCTATTCATGGGTTATCACAGCAATAGATTACTTTACCAAGTGGGTTGAAGCCATTCCTACGAAGTCAGCAACTGAGAAGGTTGTGATGGATTTCCTAGAAGACATAATTATAACTAGATTTGGGGTCCCATCAAAGATAGTGACAGATAATGCCAAGGCCTTTTGTTCAGTTGAGATGTCATCTTTTTGTTTCATGTATGGTATTATCTTATCACATGCATCAAATTACTATCCCCAAGGAAATGGTCAAGCAGAGTCAAGTAACAAAAACTTAATGACCATAGTTAAGAAGATAGTCAGTGAAAAAAAGGAGTCTTGGGATAGTAAAATTAAACATGCATTATGGGCTGACAGAATAACAAAGAAAGCAACAACCGGAAAGAGCCCCTTTGAGTTAGTATATGGATTGGAAGCTAGATTTTCAGTTCACCTTAGACTTCCAACTTATGGATCAGTTGAGGATATTTCCACAGAACAGGTTGCAGTTCAGAACAGGGTCAATCAGGTCATTGAGTTAGATGAAATCAGACGAAAGGCTTATGATCAGAATTGAAAGAATCAAAGTAAGGTAAAGAAAGCTTTCGACAAGTCAGCCAGGTAGAGGGATTTCATGATTGGGGATACAATTTTTTTATGGGATACAGGCAGAGAAAAGCCAAGAAAGCATGGCATGTTTGACAGTTTATGGTTGGGGCCATATTTTATCAGAGAAATAGCAAGGCCCAATTCTTTTCATTTCAGCCATTTGGATGGTGAGCCCATCAACATTCCATGAAATGGACAGCAGCTCAAGCTCTTTTTTAGATGATGGGCAACTTGGTGTCCAAAGGGACACCCTTTGTAACGTATCTCTAACCCTTCTCCTTGTATTTCAATTTTGTATTGTTTCATTCATTATGTTGATATGTACTTAGAATTATTTCAGTATCATAGATTCATTTTGTAGTTATGATGTTGTACTTTAGTTATTTCATTCTGTAGGTGTTGTTTATAGCATTTATTTATTTCATTATATATATGTATGCTTATGTTGGATATTGGTGAGCACTTGTTTGTAGATGATGGATTCTCGTATGCTCTCCGTCTCATGTGAGAAGATCAAACACATGTCCCCATGTGGAGCCATATGTTGACCGCCTATTCAACTAGGGGGTCAACTCCATGTTCCATAAAGGGATGCATCATCAGATGCTCATATGTCAAAGATTATTTGGTTCTACTGGGCAATTTATGCCTCCAACACAAAATTTTGTAAACGGAATTTTCGCACCCCTACGTGGGTTAATAAAGTAATAGGTCTGCATGGGTCATAGTTAGGTCAATTACATTGGGATTTACTCGTTGGGAGAGTTCATTTCACCGAGGTTTTTTTATCCTCGGGTTATTAATTGGGTTTTTCAGCCTTATTAATTTCCCTTGAGTTTTTCCCTCACACCAGCAATAATTCCTCCAAAGTGGTGAAGGGCATTCTAATGGAGTTATCTCCTGGTAACTTGTGTTTAGGAATGATGTAAATGACCATGTATGACATCTTAGAAATTTTTGTGGAATTCCATCGAGTCTAGATAGGTTTTTTTTTAATTAATTAAATTAATTAAATTTTCCTAAGGCTGGAAGTTTAATTATTTAATTAATTAATTATTTTTGAGAAATTATTGTAAAAACTATGTCCTTGGGATTTTGCTAGGGGTATTTGTGATCAAAATAAATGGAAAGACACCCCCTACACCCTTGGACCAATTTTTAGCTCATTCGGACAACTTTTGCTAGGTGTTTGTCCACGAGGAGTCTCAGTCATTCAAAACAACAATTTTAATTGCTAGTCATGACATAGTCAAAATGTCATTTTTGTAATTTATGAGTAAAATGAGTAATGTAAAGATGGAAAAGGGAAAAAGAGATGATTCCTAACCTACCCAACCCACCTCCTAACCTTTACATACCCCCTCACTTACTCACTTGCTCAAACACCCACGCCCCTAGGGGGATTTGCGCCCCACCACCATGCAAAAACGTTTTGACTTGGATTAAATTGTGTTGTGGGCCCTTTTCTCCACATGTGTGCCCTTCCTATCCTCCCACATCACCCTTACCTTGGTCCCACTTGCCAACTCACTCATTCCACATCATCAATCCTCACCCAAACCCTAGATGGTGCGCCCCTCGCCTTGGGATACTCTCTTTGGCTTGTTATTTGACACTTGGATCTCATCCAAGAGGGGTGACTTTGCCTCTACAAGCATAAATAGAGCCTCCCCTCACTCATTTATTCACCATTCTTTGAGCTAGTGTTACTCTACTGAAATTTCGCCCCATCTCTCTTGCTCTTTGCCATCTTGCATCCATCCCATTTTCTCTTGAGAGTCTTGGAGCAACTTGTTGCTGCAACACTCTCCCATTTGGATTAATAAGAATATTTGGAGGATTTGGAGTAACCAAGAGTATTTTGGTTGTCTTCTTGCATACGAGGTGACATTGTGGATTTTGGTATATTGTGTAGTACTGAGTAGATCTTTGGTGAAGTAGTTTACTAGGGTAGTTCATCAATAGTAGTATTGCTGATCTATATGTGTTGAGTGGCTAGTATTGTGAAGTATTTTACATTGTTAGTCCATTCATTTACATTATCTACTTGTATGCTTCACGATTTGCTTTGAGTTTTGCAGGTTTGCCTCAAGGGATTGTTGGGATAGCCTCAAGGAGGAGTCTTCCCTCAAATCCCATTTAAACTCCTTTCTTTTCTTAATATGATTTTTTGTTCCTTTACATTACATATTTCAGTTGCTAACCATCTTAGATAGGTCATCTAAATTCATTTTTACTTGGATAATTTTATGTGAAATTTTTTTGTGTTGTGCAGCATTTCCAGCAAGCAATAGCTTGCTGGTTTTTGCAAGATCTTACCAGGGACAAAGGGTTATGCTGCCAAAATTCGGCCACACAACACCTCAAGAGCTTCTCCATTAGTTGGGTAACGAATCTCTTCTTTTTCCCATTCATTTCTAGCATTGTAGCAAGCCCCCAAGAAGTTCCCTTGAGGCTTTCATTCTCTTGTATTTAGTTTCATTTCTGTAAGTTATTTCAGCAAGCCATTGTTGCCTACACCTTGGGAGAGTGATTGGCTCAGCCAACCCCCCAATATCATATGGATAGGGCTTAGTTTTATTTCGACATATGTTATTCTTTTGCCCCACTTGTCATTAGGACAAGGTTGTGTGGCTAGTTTGTTTTGATAATAATTGTCTTTACATTCCAACCCTCTTTGGCACAACAAAGGTAGGCTTGCCTCCAACTTGTGCCATTGTGAGTGGTTTGCATTCATTTTCAAGTCACTTAATGATTGCCTACAGCTTGGGTGAGACATCCCCAATATCATATGGCTAGACTAGTGATGTGATGATTGTGTGCTAATGGTTATGTGATTTAAAATCTTCTAAAGGTAGATATCATACACTCACTAGATCATAGCATAAGACTTTGAGGAATAACTCATTTACTTGGTTTAAGTTTCTCACATTTTAATCCATAGTACATCTCTTAATGTAACATACATGTGTGGTTAAGTAGTGATGTCTTAAAGAAATCCTTTTTATTTGGCAAGCTTATTGTGTTTCAAGTTCTCATTTTCGTTAGGCTTGCAAGCACTCTTGGGCAAGTGGATGGTGTAGGAACACATTTTAATTTCAGCAAATATCTATTTTACTTAGCATGCTTGTCTCATGCAATAACACACATAGCTAAGTGATAAAATCTAAAATATTCTTTCCATTTGGCAAGTTGTCCTTGCCTTCTTCAAAGCATTTATTTCCTTGAGCTTGCAAATGGTTAATGGTTGAGTACTTGGTGTAGGGATACTTCTTTCATATCAGCAAGTAATTTTCATTTTGTTTAGCTTGCTCTCTAAATGGATTAATTTACATGGCTAAATGGTTATGTTCTAAGTCAATTTTTTGTTATACCTGACACGTTGTTCTTGTCTCTCATTACACTCATTTCTTTCAAGTTTACACACATACATGGTTAAGTGATTGACAATGGAATAGACCTTTACTTTCATCTTTCTTTTCCAAGATTTGGATGTGTTCATTTGTTTCAATTTAATAATCTACAACACACTTTCATAGGCTAAATAAGTTTCGGTTTTGGGCACAATTCACAGTTTTTGGGCACTTAAAACTTACCAAAACACTCATAAACACATCTTAAAACTTAGTCCTAAGCCTTAATAATATATTAGACCAACTAGTACACCTAAAATCCACCATCTTCACCATATAAAACAAGAATTGAGGAGGGCAACGGAAGGTGTTAGGCCAGGGATGGCCTCGTGGCGCAGAGTGTCCTTTCCGCAAAAACTCAATTCTTACCTGCAAAGCTAGGGTAGGCCTCATTGCCATACTTCTTGAGTATCCAACAACCATTTGGCAATAGGGGGAGGAGGATTAAGGTTTGACACTTAGCTAGGAGGGTAATTAAAATCTGTAAAATCTTTAAGCAACTCATAACCACTTAGTCTTTTAGGCAATATTTTTGGGATACATCTTATGATTGTTTAGAACACTAATTGCAAACATACATATCTTTCAATATTTCATGCAATTTTGTGGTTTAAATATCTAACTATTGAATCTTTTAAGTTTTGTTGAGCATTTGTTTTTCAAATATTTCATATCTTTTGGTTAATGTTCTTTATGGTGTAATCCAACAAGAGATAGTGCATCCCATTTGGAGGCATCATCTTGTTGGATCTTCAGTGCTTTATGGTTGCCATTGAAAAGCGGTCCAATTGTTATTGGGGCATGCTTGGCCTTATGTGAATGATCTTTACATCTTGAATGTCTTTGAATTCTCACATTTAATCATTTGGTGAACTTGTTATTTGTATCTTGTCTATCTTGTATCTTTGTTCATAATTGTTGTAATATTTTGTGTAAGTACTTGTATCTAGTTTTGTTGTGAGATAATTGTACTTAAGTAACCCTTGTAATCTTTTGTAGTCAACCTCCTTGAAACAGTGGTTGACCCCTTTGCCCAATCTTAGGCACTAGTCTTAGTTGACTTAGGGAAGGGTTCGTTTGACATAAGAAAATCTTGCATCTTGCATTGTTGCCTAGCATCATAGGTTAGTCTCTCCCCTCAACCTTATAACTAATTAAAACCAACTCCTAGACATAACGTTAATCATATATAGTAACTAGGGTCTACCCCCCTTGGATTCCCTAGGAGTAAGCCTAGACGAAAAAGGTTCTAGTCAAGGTGACAGTGTGGACTGTGAACCTAGACATTGTGCCTCCAAGGACACACTAAGTGAGTTGGACTTTGTTCACGTTTGCAAGTGTGTATTAGGACAGAAACATGAACCACCATGTTCATCTTTCCCATCATGTTGGTCACATCAATATTGAGTTGAATATCCTCAATGGTTGGTGTGGGCTGTGGAAACAAATCATGAACATGTGGTGGAAGCACTATCTTCAGTGTTGAAGGAGCTGCCAGTGGCACTTTATTTTCCCTAGAGTATCTCAAAATATCCTTTTTCCTCAACCTCTCCTTTGAAGCTTCATCCATTTGGTTCAGTATTTCCAACTTAGCCTGTCTAGCTGCCCACTTCCTAACTTCTTCAAGTTGTTCTTCTGTAATGTTGATTTATTCCTCGGACTCAGTTGCATAAACTGTATTGATGAAATTTATCCTATCAACAAAATCTGGATCTTCTTCTTCCTTTTGTCTTGGATAGTCAGCTACCCAGTGGGGTTCGTCACAAGGAAAACACCACAGTGATCCTTCCATGTTGACCATCCCAATTGGAGTCAAGGGATCAAGTGCCTTTGTTTCTTGTTGTGGCTTCAACTTCCAACCCGTGTTTTCTCTCTACTATCTGGTAAACGGAGGCCTTGGAGTAAAATGCAACCTCTCTAAATTCGTCAACCCGTTCATGATTTGATTCTAGCTCTGGATAAATTGGGCATTCATCTGATCAATCTTTTGAGCCAAAAGTGTGACTGGATCTTGTTCACTGCTGGTTGACGTCTTCATCTTTGGTTCTGCTTTGGTACGAGGGAACTGAAAAGGCTCAATCTTGGAGCGGATGAGATGTTCTTCAATCTATAGTGTATACTCTTTGGCCTTTTCTAAGCTATCATGCATCTTTTCCTTTAGGATAAAACCAAACTTCCCTTCAAAAGCATTCAGATAAAGAAGGATAATGGATGCTTCATGTGGGCACAAGTTCTTTGGGATCTAACTGAGCAAGCTATTAAACCTGGCATCATATTCCTTCACCGTTTCGTTCTCTTTCTTCTTAATTTGGTTGAATTGCATCAATAACATTCCACTATATTTCTTCGTTGCCCATCTCTTTTTGAGCAAATCTGTTAAAGCTTGATATGACTACAAATGATTGTTGGGTAAGATTTTGAACCACTTCTAGGAATCTTCATCAAGAGAGGAGGCTAGTAACTTCATCACAACATCTTCATGTTCCACAATGTTATCTTCCATGGCTACACCAATAACGTCAAGATGTTCTTCAACTATAACAACATTGTTCCTAGTGAATTTTGGTAACCATTTGCGATATTTGGTTGGTAGCTTATTGGGGTACCCTGTGATGTTGGTCATATCCAACGGTTTGTAAAGGTTGCTAGGTCAAGGATGAGCCATTGGAGTAAGCGGAAGGCTTCCTTTAAACAAGGTTTTGACAACAGGTGAATTATGAGGAGGCCTTCATCGATAAACTTGAGAAGGTTTGAACCTTCCCTTAGGAGGTGTCTTTTGAAAAGATAGGTTCTTTGGTTGTGGAGTCGCCAGATGAACTTTATGAAAATCTCATCAAAGGTCAAGACGTAACTTACCTCAAATGGAGTCGCCAGGAAAGCTAGAGATAAATGCTTTTGGGTAGACTTGCCAAATGTTGCTATGGGATCGGAAAGGATTCAAAATCCTCCCTGGCAATGGTGCCAAAAATGTTATCGCACAAAGCGTCATTTGGGCAAAGCCAACCACAAGAAACAAATGTGAGACAGAACTGGGAGTAAGAACCACTGTCACCTTAGCAATTACTCCCCCTCGTTTTAGTGATGGATGATTCCACCACAAGGGAGGCTTACTGGGTGACCTTGGGGGGATGGAGGTAGCAAGACAAGGGTTTAGAAAGGGTCCCTCCTTTGGTCACTAGATGAGACTCGACAGTTCTTAGGGTTTGAAGAGTGATGACTTTGGTGAAGGAAAGAGAGAAGTTGATCAACAAATTGCAAAACTAATGCTAGAAACACTATCCCAAGACCAAAGATCATGAAAATAAACCCCCAAACATTGAGGAAAACAACAAGAAACCTTGTTGTCCCAAAATTTGCAGCAGACTGTAAATTATACCAGCAAGAAGTAGATGTTAACAACTGCAGTAAATCACCATCAAAATCAGCATTAAATGATGGCAAATGAAAGCTTGTAAGCAATAGACAATATTCCAATGATTAAACCACAATTTTGAAGGTTGAATGGGATTCAAAGTAAATGTTATCAGCAAGTTTATAACAGCCCTAGATGGCTGTGGAAAACATTTGCTACAGCAACAAGTTTCCACCACAGAATTTTGAAAATAAATGTGCCAATTTATAGCCCTTAACAAGTAGATTGATTTGCAATATTCAAGCACAATTTTCTTCGGTGAAAAAAGTAAGTAAACAAGAGTAAGAGAGAGATTTTTCTGCAGCCTTAATGGTTGTATATAATTTGTTATTACAGAAGTAAGAAATACTCCAAGGAATCAAGATGTTTTAACATGAAAAGATAGCTTAGAGTATGAACAATTTATCTAAAAAATAAAAGATCACAAGAGAATAATTTTCACATTTCTCAATGCAAAATTTTACTTTCTCCAATGTAATTAGTGCCTTGTCTATTGGGTAATGGAGTCATAACATCAAAGAGAAGTTAAATGGATAATGATGGAGGACTTGAACCTTGGACTTAAACCCATATAAGCCAAACCGTACCTCTAAAATTAGTCACCTAGCTTGCTAGTTGATGGGAAGCTAGGTTTTTAGAACCTACGGGGATAGACCATCCTAACCCCTAAGTTAAAACCCTAGCCAAGAAAGGATTCAAGGGGATAGACACTCCTAACCCTCAAATCAATCCTTGAATGGCCTCCTTTCACAAAAAAAATGGCTTGAATGAGGGGATAGACAATCCTAACCCTCCTAGGGTTTCTTCAAGCAAGAATAATCCAAGCAAGCTGCGGAAAAATGGCCTTAAACATCAACAAACATGCAAGAAACATCATCCAATAAGTAGCCTAAGTCACAAACCATCCTCCACAAGTGAAAGAATCCATCTCCAAGCAAATCACATGAGTAATTCTTCACAAAAAGACAAGTCGCATAACAAGAGAGAGAGCTGCAATTATGAGAGAGAGATAGTAATGTCTCAATGATCAATTATATAAAATGAAGTGAGGCTTGCCTCTATTTATAGAAGAAAATCCAAGCTCACTGTACCCAATTTACAATTAAATCCACTAATTTAGGCTTAAATTCATGTTTTTACATTGACTTTTACCAAAATAATTTGACTTTTGCCCATATATGCTAAATAATGACCAAAAATGATAAAAAAGCCTCCAACATCTTCTTCAAGAGTGGTCATTGGGTGAAAAATTTTCCAAAGGCTAGGACATCAACTTCTTGAGGTGCCACATCATCCCACTTGTCCACAAAAGTGTGGGGTACATGTCCCACAACTCCACCAAGTGAAAACCCTAAGTCAAATCAATCCCTTTAGGCTTGACATCATGCTCCAAGAGTGCTTCTAGCATGGGAAGGTGATGTCATGCTAGTCTCATCATCCAAGGGCTCTTTCATGGGCCAATGACGCCATTAGGTGTGAAACGTTCATCATCAATTCCCTCCAAGGGTGGGGCCTTATGGGGCTTATGCCCCCATGGAGATCCAAAGTGCCTTAGTACCTCCATGAATGATGTCACCAAGCAAGATCCTACAAAGACAAACAAGGTACACCCTCCAAGGGTCCACAAGTCATGAATCATGCCAAGTAAATCAATCTTAATACAAGAGCCACCCAAACAAGTACATTGGATCCCTTCTTTCAAATTAAACACATGCTCAAAGACTTTATGCAATATACCAAATTTAAATATGGCAGGGTTATCAAAAGGCCTTATTCGGTAAGCCAATTCCCCAAGTAGAGGAGTGTTTCCCGGGTGAACCCTAGGCCATGTGATGAATGTGAGGTGGATGAGGGGGAAACTTTTGGGCATGGGGTCACTAACATGCAAGGGTCTCATACTGTCTCAATTCCATGGGTGCCTTTGTGGAGGGTGCTCTGCATCCTTGACTTACCTTTCGTTTGGGGCACAACTTTTTTCCAAGCCCTATAATTGCCTTTTTTATTTTAGATAGTTTGCAAGTCCCCTTTACAAGGTTTCTTGATTTTGTGTATTAAATGCAATTTTCTTTTCAAGTGGGATACTTATAAGTCCTTTTCAAATAGGTGAGGTGTCCATTCGCACTCAGGACTTAGGGCAAGCGTCCAGAAAGGTAGAGCTCAAGTTTTTGAACTATGGCTTTTGTGTCCCTTATATCCTTGCCACTCCATTTTGACCACGGCTGCGTTTTATTTTTATTTATTTATTGATGTTAGATGCAACAAACTTTGGGCTTGTTGACCGCCTCTCCAACATAGGTGGTCAACTCCATGTGCCATGAAGAGATGCATCATCAGATGAAATTTGTCGAAGACCTTTGGTTCTACAGGGCATTGTTTGGCCCCAACACTTCTTTTTGTAATTGGAATTTTCGCACCCCTGTGTGGGTTAATAATGTAATATGTCTGCATGAGTCATGTCTAGGTCAGTTACCTTGGGATCGGTTCACTGGGAGGGTTCCTTTCACTGAAGTTTTTTTATTTTTAGGTTATCAATTGATCTTTTCAGCCTTATTGATTTCCATTGAGTTTTTCCCTCACACTTGCAATAATTCTTCCAAAGTGGTGAACGACGTTCTAGTGAGCTTATCTTTTAGTAACTATTATATGGAATCATTGTAAATGACCATGCAAGACATCTTAGAAAGTTTCGCGAAATTCCGTCAAGTCTAGTATACTTTTTTTTAATTAATTCATTTTTAATTAAATTTCCCTAAGTTTGGAGGTTTAATTATTTATTTAATTAATTATTTTTGAGCAAAAATTGTAAAAACTAGGTCTTTGGACTTTTGATAGGGTTATTTGTGCTCAAAAGAAATGAAATAGCACCCCCAACATCCATGGACCAAGTTTAAGCTCAGTCGGACAACTTTTGCTATGGGTTTGTCCATCCGGAGTGTTAGTCAGTCAAAAACAACAATTTTAATTGTTAACGTCCAAACATGGAAAAAATGTAAAATTACAATAATGAGTTAAAAGGATGTTAAATGGTGAAATAAAGTTAGAGAGAGACTCCATAATCCTAACCTACCCACCCAACCTTGATTTAACATATTCCTAACCCCTTACCACCTCACCTCACTCAAAAGTTACGCCCCCCTAGGGGGATTGACGTTTTTCCTTGGCAATATGATGTTGTGACTTTGGTGGGGTCCCCTCTCATGTGCTTTACCTCCCTTCACCCTCCACGTCACATCCTAGAATGGATCCACTCCACTCCCCTCTTTACTTCACTCCCATCCTTTGTTTTTCCCCCATGTGGTGCGCTCTCCTAGAGAGTTACGCCCCTCCTCCACTTGGAAAACTCTAAATAATTTTTAAAATATTATTTTTGACTCTTCACTCACCTTGGCATCAATCCCAAGGCCTCCCACACCCCTTTTTCTTGATCCCAACATTTTCCACCTCTTCTACACCCTAGATCTATGATCTAAACCCTAAGAGGTGCGCCCAAGCTTAGAGATCTACTCTTATGCTTGGTGGTGGACACTTGGCATTAATCCAAGAGAAGTAGATTTTCCTCTCCAAGTATAAATAGATCCCTCTCCTCATTATTTCCTTACCATATCTTGAGCTAATGTTATGCTACTTGATTTCTCACTCTTTTTCTCTCTTTCTTTCCACATTTTCCATTCTCTAGATCTTAGGGTTTTGGAGATAGTTTTCTCCAAGATCCTCTTCTTACGTAATAAAGAGAAAAATTTGGAGGACTATTGGAAGAGTTATGCACATGCTATTTCTTTCCATACACATGAGGTAAAGCTATTCTAAATTGTTTGGTGATTGCATTCATTGGATCCTAAGGTAAAATGTTATTTGGGTAGATCTAGTAATGCACATGCTTGTACATCTATATATCTTGATATGCTAGATAGGATTGAAATGTCATCTTATTAGTGTATGCAACATATTGTCTATCGTATGCCATCACTTTTCAAGGTTTTTGCAGGTTTAGCTTCAAGGGCTTCATTGGGAACACCTCAAGCAAGAAGGCTCCCTTGAGACACATTCAAACTCCATTCTTTTCTCACTCTTGCTCTTCTTCTATATTTTTGTTCATTTCCATCTATATTTCAGCTAGTATAGCTTAACAAGATAGGTCATTTTTAATCAAATATTTCAAAATTTTCTTAGGAAATTTTTTTTCCCTAAAAAGGAAAAAGTTTTTCTTCATCTTTTTGGTTGTGTGTAGCATTTACAGCAAGGATACCTTGTTGGTTTTTCCAAGTTTAGATATGGTTGAGAGGGGTTTTGGCTACCCAAAGGCATCCACACAACACTCAAAAAACCCTCAAAGGGATTGGTAGCTATTTCTAAACCTCCTTCATCAATTTTTAAGCATTCTTGGTCATTTCTTCTCCTTCTTTCTTGCTTTTAGTGGCTCATAGTTGTGGGAGAAGGAGTGGTATGGCCTCCTCCCATGTGTGAGCTCTTGGGTGGCTTAGATCTAGTTTAGATCTTGCTTTGTTTGATTTTTTTAGGCCCTTTTGAGCTAAGCCGTGGGGTTTGTGAGGTGAAGGGAATCTCCCAAACCTTAGGACGTGGGGTTAGGGTTTGCTTGGTTTGCTTGTTGTTTGCTTCTTGTCTTTTTTCTTGTTTCTTTTCTCTTGCTTGCTTACCTTTCTTTTTCTCAATATTTTTAAAAGATTAAGAAAGCTAATTAATTGCCTACCTACTTGGGAGAGGAATACCCCAAGAAGTAAGGTTATGGTTTTAATATGTGATTGATAATCTAAGTGATTAATGCATAATTCTCTAAGAATATTCTAGATCTAGATCTAACACTTAATAAATTTATAGCTTAAGCCTATTGGGCATAATAACTTAACTAGATCTATTTGCATGCTTAAATATTTTCAAAATTTAATCTTTCTCTTAGATGCTTAGATCTATAATCCTAAATGCTTAAATGATTCAATAAGTGAATGGTGTTTTGCTTTCATGATATAATCTCTAAGGCCATTTTCCACATGCTTGAAGTAATCTCATGGATAAGTTGATAAGTAGGCAAACACTTAAATCTTTTTCTTTCACACACTTAATGCTCACATCTTAATGCTCTTAATCATGATATAAGTGTGTTTTTCTTTTCATCTTGTTGGCAAGTTGTTCTTGCCCTTGTAGCTTCTTTCTTTACTTTGCAAGCTATCTAATTGTGCAATCAAGTAACTTGCTCTCACATAGAATATATGTGTTAATTCTCTTAATCTCATACACTTAAGAAACACATTTTTAGGCTGAAGTGAGTTTCAGCCAAGTCACTAAATCACATTTTAAAAGTGTCATAAAACTATTAAAACACTCCTAAAAGTCTACCTTAATCATATATTAACTTAATAGACTCTTTAGGGTACCTTAGACCACCATCTTCACCATCTCAAATGGGTATTGAGGAGGGCAACGGGCGGTGATAGGCTGGGGACGGTCTTGTGGCACGAAGGAGTGTCCTTCCCGTAAAAACTCAATGCTTAGGACTGACTGTGACAGCTAGGGTTGGCCTCGTTGCTATACTATCTTGAGCATCCAATAGTTATTTGGCAATAGGAGGAGGAGGCTTTGGTGAAAGCTTAATTAAGGTAACTAAAACTTGATAAATATTAAGAAACCTCAATAATCCAACCTTGGACTAAAATCTCTAAATACTTGGTGGGTTTAATAACTAAGAGTAGGTCTTCTTCATCTTCACAATACTTGTGCTTAAAACTCATAAATATTCTTCGTTGATGTATTGATGATGATCTCATAAATGTAATGTGATGCTTTGATCTCCTTGTATCCTGCACATAAAATAGTTAAAGTGGTTAGCCTATTTGTTGTAATCTTAGTATTCTTTACTTGTAAATCTTGTACTCAATATTTGATTCAATTATTCTTTTGTATATCTTGTAATCATATCTATAATGAATCACCCCTTAACTTTAGTTGACGCCTTGCCCAATCTTAGGCACTAGTCTTAGTTGCCTTAGGAAAAGGTCTTGCTTAAACATACTAACCCTTGCATCTTGCATTGTTGCTTGTGCATCTTAGGTTAGAATCCCCCAACCCTTAACAAACTAAAATCAACTCCTAGAACTTAACTCTAAAACTAATCTAGAAACTAGGGACTACCCCCCTTGGGTTCCCTAGGAGTGAGCCTAGACGGAAGAGGTGTCGGTCAAAGTGATAGCGTGGGCTGTGAACCTAGGCATTGTGCCTCCAAGGACACACTAAGTGAGGAAGACTTAGATCACATTTACAATTGTGTATTAGGATGGCAACAGGGCCTTCAACCCCTTCTTCCCATAAGAGAATGAGGTATAAGCCCTTTTTGGGGTAAATGTAAGTTGTAACCCTTAAACCCAAAATATGAGGATACTGAGAGGAATGAAAATGAAGAGTGATAGAAGATCGTTGGGAATGGCATGATGGTCCATCAAGAAGGATGCCCAGTAGCACCCCTTTCCCCGTGGGTGGCAAACTTACTAGAAACCCCAGGATAACCACCAAGGTGAAAAAGTGGTAAAAAGCATAACTTATGAGCAAACATTTCATAATTAGAAAGAAACCTTTGAAACTTATCCAAATGCCCCAAGTATTAAAATGATACTTACCATGAAACTTCACTAGTTACCTCATGAAGCAAGACCTATCACCCTTTGTGGATCAAGTTCGTGTGGTGGACATTGACCTGCCACTAATGATGATGGTGAAGAAGAGGGGCTCTATGGGATGTGCTGTCAATCCATCTCTCGACACTCCATGTCTGCTACCTGCGAGCCTCAAGACATCATCTCCTTAGTTACCCCTGTTGCCATCCTTATACACACCTACAAACATCAAAAAGTCTCAATCCACTTGGTGTGTCCTTGGAGGCACAATGCCTAAGTCCAAACCCACTGTCACCTCGATTTGGACTTCTTTCGTCTAGGCTCACTCCTAGGGAAGCCAAGGGGAGTAGACCCTATTTACTATGTGAGTTGTTTAGTGCATTCTAGGAGCTAATTTTAGTTTTGTTAAGTTAGGGGGAATCTAACCTATATGAAAACTAACAATGCAAATGCACTATTTAAATGACAGTCAAAACCTTTCCCTAAAGGAAAACTAAGACTACTGCCTATAGATTGGGCAAGGGGTTAACTAAGTTTATACAAAATAATTAGAAAGAATTAAGTGATCTAATTACAAAAGAATAACTCTACAATAAGTTACAAGATGAAATAATGCTATGACAAATATATAATGAAAATGTGAGTTACAATATAGACAAGAACAAAAGAATAGTTAGAGAGATATATAACAAGAGATCAACTATTGCCAATGAACAAGAGATAGCTAATAATGAAACTTATAACTTGAAACAACTTGGAAAAAGGCAAGTGCACAACTTCTGAAGTAGATGAAAGAGCCAACAAAGAGCAAGTGCACAACTTCTGAAGCAAGGAGGAAACTACAAGCAAGTGCCCCAAAAAGATGGTGCACAACTTGAGAGTAGAACGCCCTTGAACAGATATACAACTTTAAAAAATAGTGAAACTTGAATGTAAAGTGCCAAACATGAAATCAAATGTTTGGAAATGAAAGTGCTTAGTAAATTAAACCCATGAACATGTAAAAAGACCTTAAAAAACAAGGTTTGCACAACTAAAGATGTTGAAATGTAAAGCACAAATGTTGTGAAGTGTAGTAGGTAGATTTTAGATAAATTTTAGAGTGTCTCTTTGATTAAGAGGCTTGACGTGTTGTGAAACAAGCCTAAACTGTGTGTCTACCCCTAGACTCTTACCGCTTTGGCTAAAATGATTGTTGGGTGCTCAAGAAGAAAGGAAAACAAGGCCCTTCCCTAGCTCCACAGGTCAACCCGGAAAACTTGGACGCTCAAGCAGGGGGGACACATAGTGTCATGAAGTCGTCTCAGACATTGCACTCTTTGTAGCCTCCACAAGCCTCCTTTTTGGTGGTGAAAGTTGTACCAGTCCAAGGTGCCTAATTAGACTAGATTATTTCCCTCCTAGTCTAGACTACAAGCTATGATTAACTTGAAAATAAATTGCAAAGTAAATGATTCCCAACTTAAGATACAAGATATTAATCAATTAGAAAGTTGCCTAATCCTAAGAATAAGATAGAAAGATAAAATAACTTTGCAAATTAAACAAAATAAAAAGATGAGAAACTTAATCAAATATTAACAAGATGAAAGAATAGCAATCCAAGCTAGAAACAAGCCTTACGATATAGCATGGGTTGGCTTAGCCAAACCTCTTTTCTAGGTGTAGGCAGAAATAAATAATGCAAGTAAATAGAACTTGGAAAGTAAATAACAAGATCCTAGCCACTCAAACTTGTCTTAAGGACAAGTGGGGAAAACAATAATTGAAATAAACACTTGCAAGCTCAACTAAGGCACAAGGAGGAGGACAAGCCTACCAATTTTGTGCCAAAGTGGGTGGAAGAAATGAAAGAATTAACTTGACAAGAAAGAAAAGCAACTAGCCTCTCAACCTTGTCTTAAGGACAAGTGGGGCAAAGAATTAAAATGCTTGAAACATAAATTTAATCTAAGTTCCTAGACTTACGATTTAGCATGGGTGGCAAAGCCAATCCTCTTTGCTAGTTGTAGGCAAACAAGAAATTAAAATGCAGAAATTTAAAGTACTTGAAGAAATACAAGCCCAAGAGACTCTCTTTGGGCTTGCTTAGAATGAAAAGAGGAGAAGAGAAGAAGTGGGTATCAAAACCCTTACTTGGGAGGCTCTTCTTTGGTGTTTTGTGGCCCCAAATGGGCAGAAACTCCCCTTTTCTGGTCAAAACCTTCAAAAAATCAGCAAGCAAAGCTTGTTGGAAATGCTACAAAATAACCAGAAAACCTTTAAAAAAATTATGTTAGTAAAAACAGAAAGTTTACATAAAAGAATCTGCAAATAAGTGATTGAAATATGCCCTATTCTAGAACAGAAATATACCCAATAAGATGTATGAAAGAATGGTGAAAGAAAACAAAAAATAAAGGAGGGTTTTAGTCGTTGAAGAGACAAATTTCCAGATCTGAAATTTGTCTTCCTCCAACCCTTGGTGACCTGCAAAAAGATGATATCAAGATACAAGACAAGAAATAAGGTGAGTAGATTCATATATGATCACAAAATACTTTGAATAACCAAATAGAAACTAACTAACTTAGATCTATAGCAATACTACCACAAATCTATCCAAGCAAAATACTTTGCTTGGATCTCTGATTCTAGACCTAACAGCAAGAAAACTCAACAATAAACCAAAACACATTCACCTCAATGAAACTCAAAATCTTGCACCAAGAGTACTCCCAATGCACACCATATTCCTCCAAAGATTTTCTACTATTGAAAGCAAGCTTGTAACATCCCGCTCTGGCGTACTGAGAAAACTTATTCTTTGAGGACACTTGCTCGCAAGTGATCCAGATTATTATGCTATTAAAACTTTTGATTTTGATTATGAGGCATTATGGGATGATGGCATGTTGTTTACCGCTTTGACATAGACAGGTGCTATTGACTCGGTTTTACTGAGTGTGCAGGGTTTTGGACCTTAAGGATGCCGATGCATCGATGGAACCCCTTGGACTCCGGATCGAGTCAGGGAGTGCGCCATTGGGGTTTGATTGTTTTATTGTGATATTAGTGCATCTGACTAGATGATATGATATGGATATGTTTTGACATGATTTTTTGATGATGCAGGCTGACGATAGCTTGCCGACCAGACTCACATATGGAGTAAAGGGGTCGCACATGACTACCAGAGATGTTGAGGGAGAGGTGTAGATAGTAGCCCTGCCACAGCCTACTAGCACTCTCGCCGTGTCTCAAATTGTAGGTTAACGATTACTTAGTTCAAGAGGACCCATGATGTCGTGAGGGTGGACTACGACAGTCGCTCATGATGATTCTAAGGGGCACGCAATAAGGCGGGGGCCTTATTCCTTAGAATCCCTTAGTCTCCCACAAGTTCACCTGGCGGAGTGTTGACTCCAGGGGTTATTGATGTCTACCAATCAGTCAAGAGGTGAGTGGCACCCTTGGAGCATGTAGTGCGTCCTGAAGGGCACGTCACACGAGGGAACAAATGAGGCGAGTGGCACCCTTGGAGCACGTAGTGCGTCCTGAAGGGCACGTCACGCGAGGGAACAGATGAGGTGAGTGGCACCCTTGGAGCACCTAGTGCATCCTGAAGGACATGTTGCATTGATGATGATAGAGGATGAACCTAAATGGCCCTAAGACAATAACGGGTTAAGAAATTTTAAAAACAATTTCCCTAATTAAATGTCGCCCAGTACAAATCTAAGTTCTAAGTCTAAAATTTCACTAGGAGTAAATTTTGTCTACCTTAAAAAATAAAATAAATAAATAAATAAAATAAAAAGATAAATTAAAATAA
>ML789648.1:122823-169632 GCA_009831015.1 Picea engelmannii
TAAAACCTGTAAGGGAATCTAGGGACACCTAGGAGTGATTCTAGGAGTAACTCTAGGTGGGTGAGGGAAATAAAGATATTTACTTAAATAAAGAAATTAATTAATGGAGGAATGTAGGGGATGAGGGACACTTGTACGGACAGAAAATTTTAGGAAATTTATTTTTAAAACTTTAATTAAATGAGATTTTAGGAAAGAAAGGAGGTTCGAAACTCTATAAAAGAAAGGGAGGAGAAGGAAGAAAGGGGATCTTCTGTTTGCGTAACGTTACACTGCAGAATTATTGACTTGACTGATTTACCTGTGGGAGCTGGGATACCCAGCTCGGAAAGGAGTGGTAGCTCAGCCTTGCGAGGTGAGCTGCTAGACTAGATCTCTGGATTGTGTGTGTGGCCCCTTTGCGGCTCAGGGGGCTAAGGGGGAAGAAGAGTACCCCTAGCATTGGCTGGGAGGTACCGATGTAGTCTCGATGGTCGGCGAGCGGGAGTTTCACGGAGCACGCGGATGACACTCGGAGTAGGTGAACAGGCAACGATATGTTTTTTTGGTTGAAAGATAGAATGTTGTAGGATGTATGATTTAGATATGCATGTGTTTTAAGTAGGTAAACTGATTGTTTAGTTTCATGACTGAATTTTATAGCTTGGTTGAATGATTGTTGATTGATTTCCATGACCTTCGCCTTCCCGCATGTCATGACCACCCTGTGTTTTGATTGTGACCTTGAGGTTGTTATCCTTCATCCCTAGCTCACTAGTCCTCGCCTGAGCAGTCAGCCAGGAGCTTGATCTATGGCCGTCGCCTTAGCGTTAAAAGACCTATGGATCTCAACACCCTGCTTTTCTGTGTGAGGATGGTGAAGCAAAGGATGAACTTGTCCGTCTACCCCTGTTTTTTTCCATGACAGTTTGACATCTCACGCCTTGATGTGTTTTACTAACCTTGAATTTTTGTGGTGGGCGTAGCCCTTCCTTCCACTATGCGTTTTTATACATGGCTAGATTTTCTTCACGCCAGGCTAGTAAAACCTCTGTTGTTATTTCAATGACCATCCTTAGACCCTTGTGTTTCTCTTACCATGCTCTGTGTTTTGTTTTACATTTGTTTTTTATTGCGTCTTATGTAAGAAGGGATAAGTTAACTCTGTAGTGATGCTTTCTGGCAATTTAAGATAGCATTGATACACATCATTGGAGAATTCAAAAAGGTGATTTATTTTTACTCCTGGACTGTGACTCTCATTCTTCAAATCTATAATATTCAATAGGCGAAACTCTTGTGCGTTGAATCATGAAATGGTAGATGCCATGCCTTTCCCGTACTCTGCAACTTTTTGATTTTCGCTGGCTAATGTACCGGGCGAGTTACCTTTGGTTACTTTGCTCTCAGACCGAGTAGAATTCCTTGACTGTGGATTTTCCCCCTTGCTATTACTATTTTCTGGTTATAACCCATAACCATTCTTTTATCAAAATTTATCAAATTTTTTTATTGATAATCGTTTTCATTTTTGGCAAACACCTTAGCAATTCGTTTTTGATGGACAGTGTCCTGTGGTAATCGTTTTCCTTTTTCTTACAAACACCTTAGCAATTCGTTTGATGGACAATATCCTGTGATAATCATTTCATTTTAGCAAGCACCTTAGCAATTTGTTTTGATGGATAGCATCCCTGTGTTAATCGTTTTCTTTTTGGCAATTTATCTCAAAGAAAAACATTTTATTTTATTGGTTAATATTTTAGTTTATCTGCGTGCCTCTCCACTAAAATTATTCCTATACCTTAACCATTAAACACCCTGCCCACCTGTGCGTTTGGCTTCTTGGGATTGAACCTGAATCTCCTATGCATCTGGCTTATTGGGACAGAACCTGTATCTCTTGTGCGTCCGGTTGTTTCAATACGGTTCCCCTTTTACTTACAACGCATTTTTTTTTCCTTCTCTAAACAACGCTATTAACCCTGGCGTGGGACAATGAAGCTATACTTCGTTGCCTAAACTCCTTCAGATGTTAACTCAGCAAAACAAGAATATAAAATTGAAGAGTGAATCACTACGAACTAAAGGTTGGAACCCAGCATTATGTACGCCATCGATTTAATTGACTAGCCTTCCAGCATGCATTTGTAGGACATGCTCGGGTCGCTAATTATGCATAATTAGTATGGAGTACAGAGATCTCCTAATGTAAACTAATGTTGCTAATAGTGATGCATATTTGGTTATAATGAAATTGGCATTGTGTTTATATTTTGTTAATCCTTATTTAGATAGTTCTTAATGTTCTATTAAATTAACATGAGTGACTTAATTGCAATTCAAATTTGTTGAATTTATACCAGTGTAAAATCGTAATTGGTGACCATTGGAATTGACTTACCATCAAATTGTAAATACTTGTTAGCAACCTTGATGAAGGTTTTTAAAGAGTGGAGATTTAGTAATCTTAGGATTTAGGTTGGAAATAATTTAGGTATTTATGTTTGACGATTCTTCCTTATTAGAATACTTACTTAAAATTGAATATTATAGAAGAGATTATGTGAATTGAAGATTGAGGATTATATGAATTAAATGCTACTAAAAAACTATCTCTTAACGGTATTACTGAAGTTCCAAATGAGAATGGTGACCATAGTAATAGACTATTACAATGTAAAGTTGATAACACCTTATATCTAGCATTAATGTTTATACCTCTTATATCTATGTCAACATGTGACTCCTCATCGTGGCTATTATGAATTATTTTGTTAGTTTCATATAAAGGATGCTTAATGTAAGTGTTGGTAAAGTCCATGTATTGCTTAAGAAGATGGAGTTTTTATGGGTCATCATAATGAACTTATATCTATAGCTTCTCTTCACATACCCCCTAGGAGATTTCCTTAAAAACAAGTTATATAGTTAAGCTGCATGAGATTATAATGTATACTGCTCTTTATGAATCCTTACAAGATGACTTTTGGCTCATTTACACTCTTTGTTGACGTAGCATTTTTAGTTGGGTCTGCTTGTGTCGGGCGGGATGTAGACACCTCCTTGTTCCTCAGAACAGTCGCAATCCCTAAGACCTTAAATGGTCAAAATCGATGAGAACCTGTGCTTGAGCGTTGCTTATGTGTCCTGGAGGTCCTAACCACTGTAGGGTAGGATGGGCGGGTAGTAATTCTTAGTTGTCAATTGATTGTCGTCTAGTGCTTCCAGTTACTAATGTGCCTCTTTGGTCATTATGTTGTTGTCACGTGAGTTGCTTGCGTCAGGTACGCGTCATGTGGCGATGTTGAGTATATTGTATTTTACCCTTGTACACACGCACACACACAAAAAAAAATTTGCACTTGTTATGAGAGGTTGGTTGTCATGATGAAACTCGAGGTCCATTACAAAGCTTGCGCAAATACTTGCAACAAGCTTGAGAAAAGAAAGAGAGAAATATTGGAGAGAGAGAAGAGTGAGAGATATTTGGGCATAATAACTTTTCACTGAGAATAGATGTCAAATGAGGGAGGGGTAGGCATTTTTTTATACCTGGGAGGCAAGGGAGACCCCTCTTGGATGAGCCCCAAGTGTCACTCATGCAAGAAAATTCATCATCTCAAGGAGGGTGCACTTTTAGGGTTTTAGTCATCTAGGGAATGTGAGGGTTGAGTGAGGGTGAGGGGAAACACCTTTTTGATTAGTCAAACATCAAGTTAGAACACTAGGAGGGCACACTAGGGAGCTTAGGTGTTTTCTTTGTTTAATTTTTTAGTTTGGGTGAGTTCCTCATCAAGGGGGGCGCAACTTCCCTAGGAGTATGATCAATGTGAGGTTGTGGCTAGGTGTGGGGGTTGGGATAAGTTAATAAATGACTTTCCTAACTTAGAAAATGGCTTAGGAATCATCTCCCACTCTTTCTCAAACCTTTGTGCTTATTTTACAATTTTTGGCATTTTTGACTTAGCCAAATTAAGCAATTAAATTGCTGACTCAAGATTGACTTAGACTCCTCATGGACAATGACCTAGCAAAAATTGTCCAATTGAGCTTGTTATCCCCCATTTTAGGGATAACTAAGGATATTATGTCTCAAGGCCCACAGGTCCTAGACATGGAGTACCAAGAGCCAGATCGAATTGAGCATGACCCTGGAGGGCCCATATTTTCTTCCTTTCAGCGCCTCCATTTTGTCAGTAGCAACACCATCCATCACCTCAGCATGGTCATGTAGCAGAGATGGATCTTGCTCAATGAGGTAATGAGTCCGAGTATCATGGTATGTGTCACTCTGATCCTCAAAACCTTTGAATATGTGCATCTAGTTCTTTTTGTTTCTAACGGGTGCTTGGATCTTATACTTATCCACTTGACCATGTCTGGGGAGAATGACAGGATTCCCTAGTAAGCCTATGCCCATAGGTTTTGAGTTGCCACTGGGGGAATTCATGAAAATTCATCGTTCGCTCCTGTCATACTTACCACTTTCCATCTTACTTCCCGCTCATCCATCCCATTACATTGGTCTGAGAATTGGGTTGGCCAATAATTTAAGGGTTGCACCTTGCCTTGTGGGAAGAAGGGGCTAAAGGCCCAGAAGTTAAAAGCAAGCTGGCAAAAGATAAAAGCCTAAAAGCAGTAAAAGGCTTCTCAGCAAGAAACAAGAGGGACCCATAAAAATAATAAAACAAGACATAGTCAGAGGATAGGGGGTCTCATCATGAGCTAGCCTATTAGGTCCATGGGCACCTAGTGGTATGACACTACCAGCAGTTGGTTACCACGCCAGGGTAGTGGCTCTTGTTTGCATGGCCAAGAGAAAGGGGGTCTCATCATGAGCTAGCCTTTTTATTTCTGTGAAAGTGCTTGTGGGTAACATTGCCACCACTGGCCACCACACCAGGGTAGTGTCCCCTGATTATCTTCTTGAAAGAAAAAGCAATGAAGAATAAAGAATAAAAAGAATTTATGGGCTTGGAAACATTTGCATCCAGGACAGGTGCAACTCAGCTTATACAAAGGCACCCATAGGTAAGCCTTGCATTTCCCTGCTATCATTGTACCCCTTGTTAGGAAATCCCTCATCCACCTCATCCATTAACATGACTTGGATTTTATCTCTTCCGGAAACATCCCATTTCCAGTGGACACTAGCCCAATAGGACGCCCTGTCACTTTCTCCAAACTTGCCTTGCATATTTGTATAATGTCTTTGAGCACTTGACTGAGTAAAAAGGGCTTTATGCACTTGTTTAATAAAATTGATGATTGGATGTGATTGACATTGCTATGATCCCTGTGACTTACGAGCCCATGGAGGGCGTATATGTTGATGTGCAGGATCATACCTGACAGACAGGTACCATATTGGACAGGTACACATGGGGAGATGATTAGTTTAGACCTCCATGGGGTTGAACAGCCCACCGGATGGATGTTGAGACCCCAGCAGGGGGCAGAGACAACAGATAGGGGTTTTCACCGAAGAAGAGGAGGACGTTCCACAGAGGCATCTTGGTAGAGATTTACCTAGGGGGGTTGTGCCCTCTCCACTGGGACGTTGGCCTTGGAATTCCCATGATGTCATCTATGACCTCCTATGACATCATCCAATGATATGGGGGTTTGGGAGGCAATTGTAGCATGATTGGCACGTGTGGCAGCTTCCAGAGGCCCAAGGAGGGCTAACGTTTTGCTCCAGGAGGCCACATTTTCCCTAGAAAGGGATAACATCACCCTAAAAGGGCATGGCGTCCTCATTATTTGCTTGATTAGGGTTTAATTATGACATTTTAAAGTAAAACAATATTATTATGTATTTTGGCCTTGTTGGCCTTTTGGTGACCTAAATTTTAATTAAGGTCATTGCTACTGTATAAATTGAGGGTTTTAACTCTCATTTTGAAGATCATGTTTCACTCACACTTAGTGAGGTCTGAAATTTGCACCCTCCTTTAGGGTTTTTGGCTAAAAATTGATGCGCACTTGTTGAAGGAGTCTCTTTCTTGGCTATTTTGGCATTTAATTGGTGGAAGGTTTACAACTAGGGTTTGGCTATATGAATGCTTGGTGGATGTAAGTGAATTTCTGCAAAACACTTCTTTATTGAATGGTTATGGTATTGTTTACTTGCATTTTGTTATTATAATTTGTTGGATTAAACCCTAGGGGAAAATCACATGTTGGTGTCCTTGTTTCATGTCCCTACTAAGTTAAGCTAAGAGCCATTTTGATTTGTTGAAGTTAGATAGAGCCTTGCCATAGCAACACTCTACTTCTACTCTTCTAGCCTAGTCATTTTTATCTTGTCATTGAGCTAAGGAAGGAGAAAAACACACTAAAGCCTAGGGTCTCTACACCTTAGTGAGCCATTTTTTCCCTAGGGTTTTATTGATGAAGACTTGCTTTAGCGACACTTCATCATTGAACTCTCTTGTCCTTAGCCATAGCATTTATTACTCAAGCTAGTCGTTTTTATCTTGTTAATGAGCCAAAGAAGGAGGAGAAAGCACCAAGGCCTAGGGTTTCTACACCTTAGTTAGCTTGTCTCCCCTAGGGTTTCATTGTTGAGGCCTTGCCTTAGCAACACTTCAACATCTAACCCTCTTGTCTTTAGCTCTATCATTATCATTTCAACCCTTCAACACTTGTCGTTGCTTTGACTCCATTTTCCATAGTAACACATTGATCTAAGACTTCTTGTGTTGAGTACCTTGATCATACACACATCCAAATGCTTTGAACAACTACTAATCCTTCTAACCCTAGATTAGACTAATATTTACTAACCCTATTGTTGTCATCATCTATTTGTGCTATAAACATATCCATGCAACATTTATTATGTATTTAAAACAATTGAAAGATTGGCTAAAGCGTTGCTTCTAGTATTGATATTGTTACATTGATTGCCATTGCTCATTAGCATTTATTGTGAAGGGATATATATTTATAACCATTGCTATTGTACATCGTTGACTTGCTTCATCAATATTGTTATTCAGTTGCTTTATATCAGAAGTCCATGATTATATGAAGTACTAACCAAGCAAGTGATCTTGCGCATGTATAGTTTTCTTGTTGCTTTGTCTCGGGCAGGTACACTTTTTGGTTATTATTTATCTTTATTGGTTGATTAGCCGAGACTTTTTGATCGGTGGTGGCTTGTGAGGTTGAAATTATAATTATCCTTTCAAGCCTTTGCCTTCTCAAAAACCCAGGTCATCGGGGACATCTCCCCTGGACCTACCACCCTAAACAGAAAGAGTTATCCTATAGAGGTGACACTGGTAGGATAGTCTCAATTACGCCAGTTTGCCTTTATTTCATCTGTCTTTTACCTTAACTACAAACTATGCGATAACATTTTGGCGTCGCTTCTGGGAAACACTGAGTCAATTTTCCTACATACGACACTTTTCGGTAAGCCTTTCCTCAAGAGTCCTTATCTTACATAGCTTACCTTGTGACTCCACTAAGGGTGATTCCCTTATTTCTTTGATAATTTCAAGAAAATTATCCGGTGACTCCACTGATGACGAAGCCAACTATGAATTCTCAATGGGATCTGGGAAACTACAAGCCTTTAGACATGAGTAAGATCCCGAGATACCCTCAACAAATGCCCCTTGAATACAAAAATTTGCTCCCTAGATTCACTGGTGGTGATAGGGAGAGAGCTGATTATCACATGAGAAACTTCTAGGATTTCTTTCTATCCCACCCTATCGTTGATGATGTTGAAGACTTGGTCATGAAACCTTTCTCTACCATTCTTTATTGCAACGCTAGAGAGTGGTATGACAACCTCCCTGATGACAGCATCACAACTATGGAGCAATTTGAAGAAATATTTCTCGGGAGATGGGGTATTCAGTTGGAAGACATCCCAATACTACTAGAAAGACTCGAGCATATAAAGAAAGCTGAGGGTGAAACTGTTAGATACTTCCAAGATAGGTTTGAGAACATGTTGTATCAAATTCTTGAAAACCATCATCCTGAAGAGAAGTAGCTTGTCGATCTCTATACCCATGCACTTTTGGCGCATCCGTGTTTTCCCCTTAGTAAGAGGGCCCCAAGGATGCTCAATGAAGCTCACAACATGGTTGAAAGAATTGAGAAAAACATCTCCTTATCCAAGATAAGATACCTCTTTACCTCAGGTACTCTTAGTATGGAAAGTTTGGTTGCCCTTGAGAACTTTATTGTTGATTTCCAAGACAAAGGGGAACAAACCATGGATCAACATAGGACTATTGGAGACACAATTGAGGAGCTGGAACCTAAGAAAAATGATGAAGTATCAACCTGTTCTCCTCCCTTTGATGAATCCATCCATGAGCCTTTTCCCCCTGCACAAAAAAAATACGATGAGGTTAGTTTCTCTCCTTTTTAGGATTCCAATGACAACTTGTTCCATGATTCAAAAAGTAAAGGAGAAATGGAATTCTCAAAAGAAGTAGATCTTCCTTGTTGTACAATTGAAGATGAAGGGGTAGTTCATGAGGATGAAACAATGACACATGTTGAAGACACCCAAGTCCTCAAAGCTCCTGCACAAGAAGAAACAGTAAGTTACCCTCCTCTCCAAGATTTTGATGATTTTCTACTTTATGATTTGGGAAATGAGGAGGAGATGGATGAGCCTTTGAAGGTTTTGAATCCTCCATGATATTGATACTGACATAGTTGATATTGATGAGTCCATACATGTTGGAGGACGTAAATGGGATGTAGTTGGTTATGATATAGACCCCATTCACGACATAGAGAATCATTTCCAAGTGTTGCCTTTGCAGTTACCATGACAGTTTACTTTCGACTTTGACCAGTGGCAACAAGGAAATGATATAATTACCGATACTTTCCAAACACCCAAGGTTGACCTAGTCCCATATTTCCCTGATGATTTTCGGTTGTACCTTGAGGATTTTGATGAGTACTCCTCTGAGCACTTGGATCCTTTCCAAATGGCTAAGATGGAAAGAATTAGGACCAATCATGCAATGGATGGAATGAAACCCCAGATGTCTGAAACATCCCTGTCCGGGATGACTCGTTGAAGATCCCTTTCCAAGTTTTATCAACTTGGAGTTTCTTGTGAGAATGAACCACCAAGAATCATGCATCTTCCTTTACTTGACCAAACTTTGAATTTTGGAAAACCTTGTGAAACTTTGATAAACTTTTGCATATGACCATCCCGGTGGAAGGTCAACCACTGTTCATAATGATATGAAATTGATAAACTAAAGATAAATTTGCAACAACCACAATAAATATGCTTCAAAATGCTTGATAAAAGACTATAAATGATAGATTTAACTATGCCAATTGATACTCAATAGTCACAAGCAAGTTTAGCAAGATCTAGCTAGCACAAGATGTCGCTTCTAAGGTGAGATTTCTGCTGTAAGATGGTTGTAGCAATATTTTGCAACAACAGTAAGTTAATCACTAAAATAAGATAGCCTAGGGTTAGTAGAAGTTAGTAGGTGTTCAAAAGAAGATGTTCTGAAAATTGTTTGATCAATCAACACCTGCAGTGAGAGATTAGTACCTTCTAGGGTATTGGAGTCAATGCTAACAACAACAAATCTTAGAGGAAGAATACAATGATAATATTTAGTCCAAGGGATGGAGAAGATGAGGGAGGTGTTAGTAACCTAAGGCCTCTATCATCTAAGTCTTCAAAGGGGAAAATACTAGGAAGTAAGTAATCTTAGGCCCTAGTGATTCCCTTTTTCCTTAGACAAATCTGAAGTAAAATATATAAAGGCAAGTGAGGTAGGGTTACTAGAGTGCTACAATGGTAGATCTCTAGCATCTACTTCTAAGTAGGTGTTCTTTAGCAATCTTTAACAAGTGGAAAATTGTAGAAAAAAAGATAACAACATATGTTTTTCCCCTAGGGTTTCAAGCAAGCAATTTCATAATCTTAGGCATGAAATAAGTAAAACTTACCACAAACATTCATCAAAGTAAATAAAATGCAGATTTTCTACTTACTTCACCAAGAATAATCAAGCATAAACCCTAGTTGAAAATCCTCCACCATGAAAAATGTCCAAGAAACACCAAAAATTGCCTCCTCCAAGAAGTGCGCCTAGAATTTCAGCCAATAACCCTTGAAAAGGGTGCAAATTTCAGACCACCACTTGTGTGATCAGTGAATGATGAAAAAATGAGAGTTTTATCTCTCTATTTATACAATAATTATGACCTTTAATTAATTTTAGGTCATCAAAAGGTCAACATGGCCAAATTACATGAAAATTCAAGTTTTTACACAAATTCAAATAATTACACCCTAAAATCATTTTTAGAGGTGACATCATGCCCTTCTAGGGTGACATTGAGCTTCTTGGGTGAAACGTTGGGCCTCATCTGTAAAATGTTAGGCCTTCCAAGCCCCTAAATGATGCCAAACGTGCCAATTAACACACAACTGTCTCCAAAATTCCAATCTTGACACTGGGTGACGTCTAGGGTCACAATGGTGATGTCATGGGCCTCCTAAGGCCAACGTCTAGGTGGAAGAGAAAGATCCCCTTGGGTCTAGGTATGCCAAAGTGTCTCTGGTGAAACGTCCTTCCTTTTTCCTAGTGCAAGTCTCTGACATCTCTCTGCCCCTTGTTGGGGTCACAACATCCATCTGTGGGCTTTCAGCCCCATGGAGGTCCGAGCTAATTATCTCCCCATATGTACCTGTCCACCAGGCATGGTCCTGCAACAAAAAAAAGTATGCCCTCCATGTGCTCATAAGTCATAGGGATCATAGCAATGTCAATCACATCCAATAATCAAATTACCCAAACATGTGCATCAAACCCCCCTTTACCCAGAAAAATGCTCAAAGACGTTATGCAGTTTAACAAGTGAGGTTTGGAGAGGGTCTTAGGATGTCCTATTTGGCTAATCCTCCTCAAGTTTGGGGTGTTTCCCAGGTGAGATCCAATCTAGGTCATGTAAGTGTGTGACATGGTGTAGGGGAAGTGTTTGGGTAGAGGGTGCAGTGATAATAGGGAAATGTAGGTCTTGCTCGTGGGTGCCTTTGTAGAGAGCAAGTTGCACCTTATCATGGATGCCATTGTTTCCTAGCCCATTCAATGCCCTTTATTATTAGTCTTATTTCTTTTTATTTTCAAGGGAAAAGCCCAGGGACACTGTCCTAGCATGGTGACCAGAGGTGACAACGTTACCCACAAGCACTTCACAGAAATGAGAAGGTCGGCTCGTGATAAGACCCCCTTTCTCGTGGCTATACCACCTGTTAATGTTTAATACATTATTATAGTTCTTTGCATTTCAATAGATAGCAACAACATAAGACAAGATCACTGAGAAATACACAATCACAAGAGACACGGCATTTATCCTGGGAAACCCTCTAGGGGAAGAAAACCTAGCAAAAATTCCTTATTATATATAGCCAATACAATGCCAAGAGATAACTCAAAAAAGTACAGAAAGTCCTCTCCCAAAGATGCGCCTCTCTCTCTCCCTTCTCCAACTGTAGCTCCAAAACTTGCCTCTAAGATGAACAAGTGAGTGTGTGTCTAAGTGAAGTGCTAGCCTCCTTATTTATACAAATTTGGCATGTGTGAAGTGTCTCTTAACTGGCAGGGCCGACTTCTTAATCTGGGTGGTTATAACCACCTTTATTATATTCTGGGGCCTCTTTAATATATTATGGGGCCGACTTCTTCTTTTGTCTTTTACAATTACATTATGACCAATCCACAAAAGGGGATTTGGTCCTTTTACAATAGCCAACATGATCAATCCACAATGGGGATTGATCCAATGAATAATATATCAATAATAATTAGAATACACTTTGCAGTTACATTATTTCAACACTCCCCCTTAACTAGAAGGGTATTCTACAACAGCATTAGACGAGAGAGAGGCCTTTATCATCAATAGCATCAGGAGGACAACATCATCAATATCATCTTGGAAAACTGACTGGCATATCTATAAATCATCGGCAGCATCGTCATTCTCAAAGGAGTGCAATCATCATTTGCATCAATATGGATTAGTATAAAACTAATACATCATCATCACAGCACGAGGCTGGATCATCATCATAATACTGGACTGGCTTTATGTCATAGTTGTAAGGCTAGAAGCACAGTACTCATCTTGCTTTACGTCACAGCAATCAAGCTGGAAACAAGGTACTCGTCTTGCTTTACGTCACAACAATCAAGCTGGAAGCAAGGTACTCGTCTTGCTTTACGTCACAACAATCAAGCTGGAAGCAAGATACTAGACTGGCTTTACATCATAGCTATCAAGCTGGAAGCATAGTAATAGTCTCATCTCATCATCTTGCTTTATGTCACAACCATCAGGTTGGAAGCAAGATACTAGACTGGATTTACATCACAGCTGTCAAGCCAGAAGCACAGTACTAGTCTCATCTCATCTTCTTGCTTTACGTCACAACCATCAGGTTGGAAGCAAGATACTAGATTGGATTTACATCACAACTGTCAAGACGGAAGCACGGTACTAGTCTCATATCATCTTCTTGCTTTACGTCACAACCATCAGGTTGGAAGCAAGATACTAGACCGGATTTACGTCACAGCTGTCAAGCTAGAAGCACAGTACTAGTTTCATCTCATCGTCTTGCTTTACGTCACAGCAATGAAGCTAGAAGCAAGAGATGTCTCAGCACAACAACTACTCCCCCTTTTGAGGAAGGTCCTTTCCGACTATACCAATATTATCTCGAAAGTGCTCAAACTTTACATGAGATAGAGGCTTGGTCAACACATTAGCAACCTGTTCATCTGTGCTAATGTACTGGAGCTTTATAGCTCCTATCTACACCATGTCATGGATGTAATGATATCGGATCTCTATGTGCTTCGATTTATCATGGAATATAGGATTCTCTGTCATCTTTATGCAACTCTAGTTGTCACATAGGATTGTGGTTGCTTCTATCTCTAGGTCAAATAGACCGGTCATCAACTTTCGAAGCCATATAGCTTCACAGCTAGTAGAACACGCAGCAATGTATTCTGCTTCCATTGTGCTGAGAGCAATGTTGAATTGCTTCCTACTCTGCCATGATATCATGTTTGATCCCAAACTGAAACAACATCCTGAAGTGCTTTTCCTATCAGAAACACTTCCTGTCCAATCTGAATTAGTGTACCCACTCAATGTGAAATCATGATCTCCATCATAATTCAGACCATAATCTAATGTACCCTTAAGGTACCTCATCACATGTTTTGCAACCACTAGGTGAACATGTCTAGGTTCTACCAGAAACTGACTCAAGGTGTTTACGACAAAACAAATGTTTGGTCTAGTGTTCGTCAGGTACATCAATGATCCAATAATATGTCTATACAACGTGGCATCAATCAATTCTAACGAAGTATCGACCAGCAGCTTCAACTTCACTTCCATGAGTGTATTCATGGACTTGCACTCCAACATGTCGAATCTCTTCAGGATTTCAACTGTATACTTCCCTTGGTTAAGGAAGATCCTCTCTAGACTCTACCATACCTCAAGACCTAATAAATAATGCATCAGGCCAAGGTCTTTCATCTCAAATTCTGAGGTGAGTCTCTTCTTACATTCGGTGATGAGCTTTTCTTCTCCAGTTAAGAATAAGTCATCCACATACAGCAATAGTATCATTGGCCCATTGTTCATAACCTTGAAGTAGAGGTTAGAGTTTGTTTTACTCTTGGTAAAGCCCAATCTCATCAGAAAACTATCGATACAGCCATACCAAGCTCTAGGAGTTTGCTTCAATCTATATAAATCTTTCTTCAATTTGCAGACATGAGACTTCCTGCTTTCAACTTCAAATCCTTGAGGTTGCTCTATATACACTTCCTCTTCGATGACACCATTTAGGAAGGTTGTCTTTACATCCATCTGGTGTAAATTCCACTTCATCTTAGCTACAAGGGCTATGATTGTTCTGATCGAAGTGTATCTGGCTACAGGAGTGAATGTCTCTTCATAGTCAATGCCTTCTTTTTGAGAAAATCCATGAGCGACAAATCTTGGTTTATACTTCTCAATACTTCCATCAGCAACATGTTTTATTTTGAAGATCCATTTGGAGGATACCATGTCCTTACTCTTTGGTATGGGAACTATTTCCCATACATCGTTCTTTATTATGGATTGGTATTCCTCTGTCATGGCATCTGCCGATTCTGAATGGATTCTTCAAAGAAGGTAGGCTCCTCCTCTAGGAGATCACACATCAAAGTCATATAACTAGAGAATGGCTTTGGTATTTTCACCTGTCTCGAGGTTCCTTCAGGAACACCATACTTCTCTCCATATTGAATAAGCTCTCTAGCCCAAGCTGGCTTTCTTTTATGGAGGATCATCATCTGAGGAGGTTCTTGAACTTCTATTATATCATGGTCTTCTAGAATTTCCTCATCAGGGGAAGTTATGACTTCCCTCACTGGTTTAGCAGCTCTGGGAACCTCCCTTACTGATTCTGAAGTTCTAGGGATTGCGGGTTCCTCTTCATATACTTCTTCAAGCTGGCATATTCTTGATTTCTTGAGTGTTGCATCTTCATCAAAGGTCACATCCCTGCTGATCTCAATGTGACGGTGACCTGGTATATAAATTCTGAAGGCCTTGGAGACCTCACAGTGTCCCACAAATATTCCCCTCTTTCCTGAGGGTTCCAGCTTGTTTCTTTTCTCTTTCGGTATATGTATAAATACTGGGCAACCAAATATTTTGAGATGGCTTACCTCTGGCTTCTTTCCGATGAACATCTCTTCTGGGGTCTTGAACCCAAGTGCACTATGGGACAATTGGTTTTGCACATATACGACTATCATTGTTGCTTTTGCCCATAAGCACATAGGAAGATCTTGATCGTGGATCATGGTCTTCACGACTTCCATTATCGTTTTGTTCTTCCTTTCAGCTACACCATTTTGTTGAGGATTATAGGGAGTAGTGAGTTCCCTCTTGATCCCAACATCTTTGCCTAAGTTCACTAACTCTTATGAGGTATATTCTCCTCCATTATCTGACCTAAGTATCTTGATCTTTCTTTCAGAAAGATTCACTATCAAGGGTTTGAATTCCTTGAATTTGTTGAACACTTCATCTTTTGATTTCAAGAAATACAACCAGGTCTTACGAGAATAATCATCAATAAATGATACATAGTATGCATACCCACTAATGGAGGACGATGGCATTGGGCCACATACATCTAAATGAATGAGCTCTAGGACTCCTTCTACTTTTTTGTCTCTCTTCGGAAAAGGGTTCTTGATGTTCTTCCCTTGTGAAGATCCATTTCACATGCCTTCATGGTCAACCTTGAACTTTGGTAGACCTGTGACAGCTTTGCATACATATGGTAGCGCCTTGTAGTTGATATGGACTAGTCTTCTATGCCAAATCTCACATGGATTCTCAATGGTGTGGGTCATGGAAGCTTCTGAGTGACCCTTTAGCTTATACAAGCCACCTTCTTCTCTTCCAATGATGATTGCTTCTTTCAGGGTTTCTTCTTTAGCACGTTGCCTTCTGCAACCTTCACTATTGTTTCGTTAGGGTTATTACCTGTGACCTAGAACAAGGTCAACAAAACAGCAAGCAAGAATAATATCCTTTTGATAATATAAATCAATAGCACGAACAATCATCACAGTAGCTCCTTTAGACCTATCACTTGTAACTTATCTGAAGAAAATATTAAAGGTAAAGAATACAATACAAAATGAGGTCAACACTCTCATAGTGTTGTGATCAAACATTCCTCCATGGCAACTTGGAACTAGCACACGAGGTTTCTCCTGGGACTTGGAGCCTTGTCCTCAAGAATGAGTGTCCTGCTACTTTCCTTCCAAGTCTCCTTCACTCAAGATGACAAGTGTTTTCTTCAACCTATCTTTTGTACTAAGACAATATGCTCTCTTGACAGAAGGTTAGGTTAGAGAATAAACTCTATGATCTCTATTTTAATCCATCTAATAATTTGATCATAGCTTCAACATGCATCATTGATCAAAATAATGTCATAAAAAATAGGTGCATATCAGAATAATCACACCTGGATTGCATCATTCCTCTGAATGTGTTGGATCTTGAGATCCTTCTGGATCTATGGCAATAGATCCCTTCTCTTGCAAATACTCTTTAGAGTTTAACCATTTAAACATATGTAAGTACATACCTTTGATAGCATTTGCAGGTAGTGGCTCCATCTAGGAGCAATGGTAATGATTACCAACTCTTAAAAACTTCAAGGGTGACTACAACTAGTATTGCGGTTGCAACTGTAGCTGATACTGCAACTGCAATTGATACTGCAACTGGTTCTGAGACTGCAACTGCAACTACAACTTAGGGTTTTATGAGGAAACACTAATTTTTCAAACTTCAAATTTTGAAATTATGATCCAGGGGATAGATGCGCTGAGCTGAGGTGAGTAAGCTAGTGCAGCTGGTGCAGTCAGATTTCTGAAAATCCAACTTTTACCCCCTCAAAATTGACCAACGGATTTCTGGACTAGTGCTTCTGGTTTTCTGGTACTTCTGGTACTATGGTACTTCTGGTACTATGGTACTTCTGATTTTCTGGTACCACCAAGAGCCACTACCCTAGTTTGGTGACTAGATAGATGGTAGTGTCATACCACTACATGCCCATGGACCTAATAGGTTGGCTCATGATGAGACCTCCCATCCACCAACTAGACCTTGAGTTTTATTTTATCTTACGGGTCCCCTTTTCTTACTGAGAATCCTTTTATTGTTTTCTTGGAAATCCCTAAGTGAAGCATCTCAAAGGTTTTATTTTGGATTTTAACTCTTGCCAACTACTTTTACCCTCTGGGCCTTTAGCCCCTTCTTCCCACAAGGTAAGGTACAACCCTTCCTAGTGTGGCAAAACCCAATGCTCGAACCAAGGTAAGGAAATATAAGAGGGATAATGATGAAAAATGGTAAGGAATTGGACGATGACCTTTTATAGACCTACCCAGGGAAACTCATCCTAAAGGGAACCAAATTACTAGGGAATTTTGTCACCCCCCCAGGTATGAACAAGTTAAAGAGCATAATTTTCAAGAAAACGTTATAAACTGAAGGAGGGTTCAGTGAAACATATTTAAATGCTTTGAAAATTAGAGTGACAAATACCATGATACCCGGACTTATTACCTCATGGAGAAACACCTACTGCTACTTTAGGACCAGGATGGTGGGATGGATGCTACTCCTTGTTATTGGATAAATCCATAAGTGCGGACACAAACCGATCTCCCTAGATCCACCTGGACCTAGAACAAAGCAAGACAGAATAATACTCTTTCCCTAGATTTTGACTATTGAATGAACTAGGAGGAAAGAACAAGTTACATACCTTATAATCGCTTCCTATGGTCTTTGTTGCTCCTGCTTCACTCCAGTGCTCTTGTGCAGCCAAGACCAAGACAAAACAAACCAACCAAAGTGAAGAAAGCACAATCTATTCAACAATCAATCTATGTATATGATCAAGGAGTTATACAATAAAGTGGAATTAGATTTCTGGGAAAGGGACATATTACTGTATCATATTAATGGAAAGTAAAGATTACAACCTGACCCTTGATGTTTCAAACTTCCTTTCGATGGCCCTTGGCTCCGACACACACACTTGCTCACTTGCATGAAGAAGATCAACCACCTTTGATAAACTTGCTAGAGTTTCCTAGTTGTTGTAGCTTCAGTCCTTCACACAATCTTTCACCAATTCTCCAATGAATCTTGCTTAACCTTTTCCATGAGAATTCACTCAATATATAGGAGAGAATGAATTGGTTACTTGGATAAGAATGATCCCAAAATATCATGGAATCTAGTACTAGGATAACCATTTGAATGTCATCTCATCCTTCTAGAAGATTCCCTTCTAGAAGCATCGAGAATTCATCTTTTTCCCTTCTTTAGAAAGAGTTCGCACCCTAGCAGTTCAACACAGTGTGAACTTCTCGCACCCTAGCTTAAGGCAGCCTGCGAGAATCATGCATTCTCGCAGACAAATATACTAGAAGCCTGTGAACAGTCCTCAAAAATGTGATTTCTGGAAAGAGATGAAGGTAACTTTTCTCAGGAGAAAGTTCTAATGAAGAGCCTGAGTACACCATCATCAATACATCATCATGATGACCAAAATCATGGGTAACACTCATGCTGATAGATGGGCTACATGGAAGAAAATATGGACCCTCCGGGGCCAAGCTCAAGTCATCTGGCTCTCGACACTCCATGTCTAGGACCTGTGGGCCTTGAGACATGATCTCCTTAGTTATCCCTGGGGTAGGAGATAACATGAATGAAAAGGTCAAAGGAACCACTTCACTGTTTTCATCAAGGTTGTCAAAGTTCTTCTCTGAAGAGATTGGTTCTTTGAGAGGAGGGTGGGGATTTGGATCATCTAGATATTCAACAACTTCCAACTCAAACTCCTTTATCTCCTCTAGATCAATTATTGGCTCATCTATGGACTCATCTGGAAACTCCATGTGAAGTTCCCTTTCTTTTTCATTGTGAAGCTCTATCTTAATGGGGTATGAATATTCAATACAAGCATGTGTACTGGCAAGGTTAGCTTCCATGATTTCGAACTGATCCTCCATGGCCTCAAACTGTTTCTCCATGGCCAAATGTATGGCCTCACATTGTTTTGCATGGGAAAACTGCATGGTTTGAATGATTTCTTTAAGCTCTGTTATTGCACAGTTTGTAGGTGGGAGAGAGGCTAAAGGATAGTAGGTCAAACTAGCGAAACAAGAACCTTCCCCACCCAATGTCACCACAATGGGGAGGTTCTTTCTATTTAGGGAGGCTAGGCCCAGGGGAGACGTCCCCGGTAACCTGGGGTTTTGAAAGGGCAAAGGCTAATAAGACAACGACAAGTTCCCCCTTCACAGGTTACCGCCAATCAGATAGTCCCGGCTAAACATCCAATAATAGAGTATAACCAAAGAAAAGAAAAGCACATCCTTGAGACAACACAGCAAGGAGACTAATACGTGCAATCTTGGTTAGTACTTCATAAATCAATGACTATCTGATATTCAATATAAGTAGTTTTTAAAAGTAAATATTGACGAAGTCAATGTTTGCAAAATAGCAATGATAAATATGTCACTTGTCAATAAATACAAAAATGATATGGCATCCAATGTAACAAATAACTTCTTAACTCAATTAATGCCTTCAACTACCATTCAATTACTCAAAAGTCAAAAAAATGTTGCAATAAAGATGAAATATTCAATGATGACGTCAGCAACTTAGGGTTAGTCTAGGCTAGGGTTAGTGTAGTTAGGGTTTCAATTTCAAGAGGTTTGAGAGTGTTTGGATGCAATTCTACTTCAACACTAGAGGTCTTAGATCAGTGCCTTAGGGTTAATGGAGTCATAGGTGAAGAATGCAAAGGTTTAAGGAGATGAGATTTCAAAGGACTAGAGGGATAAGTTTTGAAATGTTGCTAAAGAAGGGCTCCAAAATCATAACCCTAGGGGAAAGAGGCTCACTCTGGTGTTTCTAAAGCAAGGCCTCATGCTCTCTCCTCCTTCCTGGAAAACAACTAGCTCAAATGAAAAGCAAAGTCAAGACAAGAGGGTTTAAAGAGGGAGAGTGTTGCTAAGGCAAGGCTCTTTCATCAAACCCTAAAAGAGAACGGCCCTGGGTGTAGATAACCTACCCCTGGGACGTCTTCTTCCTCTTGAAGTCAAAGGGTACGACTAGCTTAAGGGAAGAAGAAAAGGGAGAGTAGCTATGGCTAGGCTCTCTTCTTCTTCTTCAATGGCAAAGAGTTTTTCTATCAGGGGACATGAGACAACGACCTACTTGTGTGTTTGTCCCCTAGGGTTTTGATTCAATAATATTTATAAATAAATGCAAGAAATTAAACTACAACCATTCAATCAAGAAGTTTTGCAGAAAAATACTTACAAATCATCAAGAAAATAATCATGCAAACCCTAGTTGTAACACCTTCCATTAAGAAAAACACCATAGAATGCCAAAAATATCTTCCTTCAACAAGTGTGCCTTCCTCATATCAGCCAATAACCCAAATGGGGCACAAATTTCAGACCTCACCAAGTGGTGAGTGAAAGGTCATAAAAATGGAAGGTAAAACTCCTTCATTTATACCATTCCATGACCTAATTTTACTTTTAGGTCATGTAAAAGCCTCACAAGGCTAAAATACCAAAATCATATTGTTTTTACATTAAATTGTCAAATTAAATCCTAAATCAAGCTGAAAAGGAAGTAAAATCCCCTTCAAAGGAGGCGCTAGCCCTTTTTAGGGCAAATGGGGCATCCTTGAGCAAAACGTTAGCCCCCCTAGGGCTTCTCCAAACTGCCACATGTGTCGTTGCTGCCTAGTCTGCCCTCCAAGACGTCCATGATGTTGGGTGATGTCATGGTCAAGATGGTGACGTCCTAGGCCTCCCAAGGCAAACGTTCCACTGAGAAAGAGTCATTCCCCCTAGGTCAAGCTCTGTTGGGGTGCCTCTGGTGAAACGTCCTCTTCTCCTCTGGTGCAAAGCTCTGGGTCCATATCTATCCTATATCTCCCCCTGATGGGGTCTCAACATCCATCTGATGGGCTCTTCAGCCCCATGGAGGTCTGAACTGATCATCTCCCCATGTGTACCAGTCGAAATGGTACCTGTCCATCGGACATGGTCCCGCACATCAAAAGTTATGCCCTCCATGGTCTCATCAGTCACAGGGATCATAGAAATTTCAATCACATCTCACCATTAATATTGTTAAACATGTGCATAAAATCCCTAATACATCCATCAATAGCTCAAAGACATTACACGAGCCTGCTATACAAATATGGAGGAAAAGACAAAACGTTCTATTGGGCTAGTGTCCATCGGAAAAGGTGAGTTTCCATAAGAAAACCTCATCAAAACCATGTGAGTGGGTGACGTGGCTAAGGGAAGTCCAAGCATGTGGTGCAGTGAGGATCAAGGATGCAAGAAATGTTACTTGTGGGTGCCTTTGTTAGAAGGCAAGTTGTACCTGTCATGGATGCATTATTTCTAAGCCCACTCTTTCCTTTTGTTCTTATTCTTTTTATTCTTTTATTCTTTTTATCCTTTTCTCTTCAAGAGGCTAACCAGGGGACACTACCTTGGCATGGTGACCAATGATGACAGCATTAGCCACAAGTACTTTCACATAAATGAGAAGGATGGCACGTGATGAGACCCCCTTTCCCTTGGCCATGCAACCAAAGGCCACTACCCTAGAGTGGTAACCAACTGGTGGTAATGTCATACTTCTAGGCACCCATGGACCTAATAGGTTGGCTCATGATGAGACCCCCTATCCACTGATTAGGTCTTGTTTTGTTATTTTTACGGGTCCCTCTTGTTTCTGCTGAGAAGCCTTTTATTGTTTTCTCGAGGATCCTTGGGCAAAGCATCTCAAGGTTTTATTCTTAGGCTTTTGTCTTTTACCAGCTTACTTTTACCTTCTAGGCCTTCAGCCCCTTATTCCCATGAGATAAGGTGCAATACTAAAAATAGGTCAACCCAATGCTCGGACAAGTGGAATGGGATGGGTGAGTGGGAATCAAGATGAAAATGTGGTGTTATGATGGGAGCAGACGATGGCTTTTCAGAAATCCATTCCAGGTGGAAAACCAAAACCTAAAGACACGGGCTTGCTAGGGCATCCTATCAGTCCCCCCAAACATGGTCAAGTGGGCAAGTGTAAGATCCAAGAAGTCGTTAGAAATAAAAGGAATCAGATGCATATATTTAAAGGTTTCAATGATCAAATGTGACACATACCATGATACCTAGACCAATTACCTCATGGAGCAAGAACCATTTCTGACACAGGACCAAGCCGATGGTGATGAATGCTGCTGCTGCTGACAAGATAAAGATGATGGAAGAAGAAAATATAAGCCTTCCAGGACCATGATCAGGTCAATCCTACTCTCGGTACTCCATGTCTAGGACCTGTGGGCCTTGAGACATGATCTCCAAGTTATCCCTAAAAAGTGGGGATAACAAGCTCCTCAATGGGATCTGGTGGAGTATCTATATTTATATCTGAATTGATTGTTTCTATATATGGAAGATCCTTCTCCTTCCATTTTTCCATAAAAGCATCAACCAATTCATTGTAATTTTCAATCTGATCATCCCCCCACCATTCTAAAAATGCATGCATCAAATCCTGTATGGTCTTGAACTTATTATCATCCGAATCATGAAACCAATAGTAAGAATCCTCCTCACAAAGAGTCAAGAAAACCAATTCCATTAGAACATCCTCATAAATAGGTGGATCACACCACTTATCAATACACTTCCCAAAGGCTCTGATATGAGCATTAGCATCACCATAATTATGAAAATCAGGCAAGTTTTCAATAACAATTTCAGGCAAATCATGAGGATAACCAACTATTCTTGAAAAATCAATAGGACTATAAAAAGCATCCATTTCTAACTATATCATTAAACAAAAGGTCTAAAGAAAAGGACCGGGATCCAAAAATTATTAAGGATCCAACGAGAAGGAAAACTGGCTAACTCTGTCCAAAAACCTTTTCAAGTTCAAGGATGAAGCTAAACAAGCCGTGAGTTCCTTCTTAAAGAATACTTTGTCAAATTATTTTGAAGTGGAGTCGCCAGATGACCAAGTTTATTTTAAACAAACAAGAAGCATCAAATAGAGCAAAGACAAGAAGGAAAACAAAAATTGTAGGATTATTATGTGCAAAAAAGAGATCGATATCAGAGATTGCTTTGGTCTCCAAGACTTTCAAGTAGGCTACGAGGAGCAAGAGGATTGCTCCCGGTAGTATACTTCAAATAATTTTCAGATGGAGTCACCACTTGGAGAGTAAGCAAAAACAAATAACACAACCCAAGTTATAAAATTTTAGGGAGAAATTTATTACTTAGTTTTAAAGAATAAATTAAAGTCATTTTGACCAAGGATAAAAGGCGTATCCCTGACAACGATGCCAAAGATGTTGTCTTCCTTATACACACATACAAACGTGGAAAAGTCTCAATCCACCTGGTATGTCCTTGGAGGCACAATGCCTAAGTCCAAACCCAGAGTCACCTCTATTTGGACTTCTTTCGTCTAGGCTCACTCCTAGGGAAGCCAAGGGGGGTAGACCCTATTTACTATGTGAGTTGTTTGGTGAATTCTAGGAGTTAATTTTAGTTTTGTTAAGTTAGGGGGAATCTAACCTATATGAAAAATAGCAATGCAAATGCACAATTTAAATGACAGTCAAAACCTTTCCCTAAAGGGGAACTAAGACTGGTGCCTATAGATTGGGAAAGGGGTCAACTAAGTTTATACAAAAGAATTAGAAAGAGTTAAGTGATCTAATTACAAAATAATAACTCTACAATAAATTACAAGATGAAATAATGCTATGACAAATATCCAATGAAAATGTGAGTTACAATATAGACAAGAACAAAAGAATAGTTAGAGAGATATATAACAAGAGATCACCTATTTCCAATGAACAAGAGATAGCTAATAATGAAACTTATAACTTGAAACAGCTTGGAAAAAGGCAAGTGTGCAACTTCTAAAGTAGATGAAAGAGCCAACAAAGAGCAAGTGTGCAACTAATGAAGCAAGGGGGAAACTACAAGCAAGTGCCCCCAAAAGATGGTGCGCAACTTGAGAGTAGCACGCCCTTGAACAGATATACAACTTTAAAAAATAGTGAAACTTGAAAGTAAAGTGCCAAACATGAAAGCAAATGCTTGGAAATGAAAGTTCTTAGTAAATTAAACCCATGAACATGTAAAAAGACCTTGAACAACAAGGTTTGCACAACTAAAGATGTTGAAATGTAAATCACAAATGTTGTGAAGTCTAGTCGGTAGATTTTAAATAAATTTTAGAGTGTCTCTTTGATTAGGGCTTGAGGTGTTGTGAAACAAGTCTAAACTATGTGTCTACCCCTAGACTCTTATCTCTTTGGCCAAAATGATTGTTGGGTGCTCAAGAAGAAAGACAAACAAGGCCCTTCCCTAGCTCCACAGGTCAACTCAGAAAAATTGGACGCTCAAGCAGGGGGGCACCTAGTGTCGTGAAGTTGTCCCCGACTTAGCACCTTTTGTAGTCTCCACAAGCCTCCTTTTTGGTGGAGAAAGTTGTATCAGTCCAAGGTGCCTAATTAGACTAGATTACTTCCCTCCTAGTCTAGACTACAAGCTATGATTGACTTGAAAATAAATTGCAAAGTAAATTATTCCCATCTTAAGATACAAGATATTAATCAATTAAAAAGTTGCCTAATCCTAAGAATGAGATAGAAAGATAAAATAACTTTGCACATTAAACAAAATAAAAAGATGAGAAACTTAATCAAATATTAACAAGATGAAAGAATAGCAAGCTAATCTAGAAACAAGCCTTACGATATAGCATGGGTTGGCTTATCCAAACCTCTTTGCTAGGTGTAGGCAGAAATAAATAATGCAAGTAAATGGAACTTGGAAAGTAAATAACGAGATCCTAGCCACTCAAAGTTGTCTTAAGGAAAAGTGGGACAAACAATAATTGAAATAAACACTTGCAACCTCAACTAAGGCACAAGGAGGAGGACAAGCCTACCGATTTTGTGCCAAAGTGGGTGGAAGAAATGAAAGAATTAACTTGACAAGAAAGCAAAGCAACTAGCCTCTCAACCTTGTCTTAAGGACAAGTGGGGCAAAGAATTAATATGCTTGAAACATAAATTTAATCTAAGTTCCTAGCTTTACGATTTAGCATGGGTGGCAAAGCCAATCCTCTTTGCTAGTTGTAGGCAAAGAAGAAATTAGAATGCATAAATTTAAAATACTTGAAGAAATGCAAGCCCAAGAGACTCTCTTTGGGCTTGTTTACAGTGAAAAGAGGAGAAGATAAGAAGTGGGTATCAAAACCCTTACTTGGAAGGCTCTTCTTTGGTGTTTTGTGGCCCCAAATGGGCAGCACCTCCCCTTTTCTGGTCAAAACCTGCAGAAAATCAGCAAGCAAAGCTTGCTGGAAATGCTACAAAATAACCAGAAAACCTTTAAAAAAATTATGTTAGTAAAAACATAAATTTTACATACAAAAATTTGCAAATAAGTGATTGAAATATGACCTATTCTAGAATAGAAATATACCCAATAAGATGTATGAAAGAATGGTGAAATAAAACAAAAAATAAAGGAGGTTTTTAGTGGTTGAAGAGACAAATTTCCAGATCTGAAATTTGTCTTTCTCCAACCCTTGGTGACCTCCAAAAAGATGAGATCAAGCTACAAGACAAGCAAGGAGGTGATTAGATTCATATACGATCACAAAATACTTTGAATAAGCAAATAGAGACTAACTCACTTAGATCTATAGCAATACTACCACAAATCTATTCAAGAAAAATACTTTGCTTGGATCTCCTATTCTAGATCTAAAAGCAAGAAAACTCAACAATAAACCAAAACACATTCACCTCAATGAAACTCAAGATCTTGCATCAAGAGTACTCCCAATGCACACCATATTCCTCCAAAAATTTTCTATTATTGAAAGCAAGCTTGAGCAAATACTTGCAACAAGCTTGAGAAAAGAAAGAGAGCAAGATGGGAGAAAGAGAAGAGTGGGAGAGATTTGGGCATAATAACTTTACACTGAGAATAGATGTCAAATGAGGGAGAGGTAGGCATTCTTTTATACCTGGGAGGCAAGGGAGACCCCTCTTGGATGAACTCCAAGTGGCACTCATGCAAGAAAAGTCATCATCTCAAGGAGGGCTCACTTTTAGGGTTTTAGTCATCTAGGGTTTGTGAGGGTTGAGTGAGGGTGAGGGGGAACACCTTTTTGATTAGTCAAACACCAAGTTAGAACACTAGGAAGGCGCACTAGCGAGCTTAGGTGTTTTCTTTATTTAATTTTTGAGTTTGGGTGAGTTCCTCATCAAGGGGGGCACAACTTTCCTAGGGGGGTGATCAATGTGAGGTTGTGGCTAGGTGTGGGGGGTTGGGATAAGTTAAGAAATAACTTTCCTAACTTAGGAAATGGCTTAGGAATCATCTCCCACTCTTTCTCAAACCTTTTTTCTTATTTTACAATTTTTTACTTAGCCAAATTAAGCAATTAAATTGCTGACTCAGGACTGACTTAGACTCCTCATGGACAATGACCTAGCAAAACTTGTCCAATTGAGTTGAAACTTGGTCCAAGGGTGTAGGGGGTCTCATTCCATTTATTTTGAGTACTCATACCCCTATCAAAATCCCCTAGGAACTAATTTTTATATTTTTACATCAATTTTAATTAAATTTACCTTTAATTGGGTAATTTTAAAAAAATTTAAAAAACTACTTAGACTTGACGAAATTCCGCAAGACTCTAGGATATGTCTAACCTGGTCATTTACAATATTCCTAGACCCTAGTTTTTAAGTTTTCACTCAAGCATGAGGTTTATTTCATGTTATGTTTAGCATTACTTGAACCATACACAATGACTGCAACAACAATAACTAGTTGCAGTAAACCAAGATCAAAAGAATAATAATCATGCACAAGAACACAAGAAATATCCTGGGAAACCCTTATACTCAAGGGAATAAAACCCGGCAATCCTTTGCTATATTATCAAGAGAATATCCCCCAACCACCACGAAACCTAGCAAACAAAAGGGTGTTGCTATGACTGAGAAAACTAGCTCTTAGAAAAGTGCGAGCTGCAATTCTCATAATTTCAGACCTCAAATTCTGAAATCATGAGATGACACAATAATGAGTGTGATCCACAATGGGTATCCACCTTTATTTATACAATAATTGACATAGCAAAATGTGTGTCTATTGGCACAATAGGGCCGACCTGTACAACTTAATAATATAATAAATATAATTAATAATTACACAATATTAATTATCTTTACATGGTGGGGCCGAATTGTACCCTTTACAACACAATTAGGGTTACAAGTAAATCTTACACTTTAGACAATATAGCAAGGGATCCATATGTCCACTAGTGCTTAGCCACTAGGGACACATTCACCTGTGCTCAGCCACAGGGACGTCATATTCAACATATCTCTATCTCTACTGAGTCCACGAGAGAATCATCTGGAGTACTACATTATCTCAACTCTCTACACAGAGGAGAACGATACACCCATCACATGGACACACCCAACCACTGGGGGACGACTCAACTCTCTAGAGGAGAATGATGCCCCAACCACTGGGAAATGACTCATCTCACACACAGAGGAGAACGATGCCCCATCACATGGGTATGCCCAACAATGGGATCCCTCTCAGGTCGACTCAACTTAGTCTCAGAGGAGAACATATCTTGTAGGATGTCTCACGACGTTGCAATCATCAACAATGCCTCTCAGCTAGGGAGGCATTCTCCACCAGGCCAAGTCTCTCACAGAAGTACTCGAACTTCGTCTTGGAAAGTAGTTTGGTGAAGATATCTGCAATCTACGCATGTGTAGGAAGGTACTACATGTGTACTGCTTTCCTCTGCACCATGTCTCTGATATAATGATATTTTATCTCAATGTGTTTCAATTTATCGTGAAACACAATATTCTCAGAGAGCTTCACACAACTTTGGTTATTAGAGTGAATAATGGTAGAATCCATCTCATGATCAAATAAGTCTGCAAGGAGCTTGCGAAGCCACACTACTTCGTAGATTGCCATATTCAACGCTATGTACTCGGCTTCTACGGTACTCAAAGTCACGGAGCTTTGTTTCCTGCTGCACCAGGAAACCATGGCAGACCCCAACATAAAACAATAATCGGATGTGCTCTTCCGGTCCACTGTGCTCCCTGCCCAATCTGCATCATCATATCCTTGCAATATCATGTGTACACTAGAGGCATATCTCAGGCCATATCCAACTATGCCTCGTAGATATCTCAATACATGCTTCGCTGCTATCCAGTGAGTCTGTCTCGATCATGTATCATGAATCCCTCTGGATTTTCAATGTAAACTTCTTCCTCAATCTCACCATTGAGAAAGGTTGTCCTTACATCCATCTGATGTAGTTTCCAACCCATAGATGTAGCTAGTGCAATGATAGTATGGATGGAAGTGCATCTAGTTACAGGAGCAAATGTCTCCTCATAATCAATTCCCTCTACCTGTGAAAATCCTCTGGCCACAAATCTTGCTTTTTACTTCTTGACACTTTCATCGGTTGCATGCTTGATCTTATAGATCCACTTGGAAGTCACTACAGACTTTCCTTCTGGTCTTGGAACAATATCTCACACATCATTCTTCATAATGGGTTGATGCTCTTCTATCATGGAATCTTGCCATACCTGCTAACCTATTGCTTCTCCATGACAAGAAGGCTCAGTATCAATGATGTGGTTCAAGGATGAAACATAGCTCGAAAATATCTTTGGTTTCTTGCTCTCTCGGAATGTGCCTTGAGGAGCTGCATGTCCCTCTACCTCTTGCAGGGTTTGTCAAGCCCAGGCAGGCCTTTTATGGCCTACTAGAATGTCTCTAGGGACATCAACTGGATCGAATGGATCGAATGGATCAATGGTTGCCTCCCTCTGAACTGTTGAAGGGGGAGAAGGTACTGTCTCTTCCTTCTTCTCAAATAGTTTGACTCCCTCTGAAGTCTGAAGGATAGACATCTTCCTTCTCCAGTGTTGTTAACCTGGAGACATCCCATGTCTTCTCAGGTCCTCTACTGCTTCTACAGAACTTTGTTGGCCTCCTGTACTAGGATAATAACCAAGATGACCTCCCATAGGGATAACAATCAAAATGGCCTCCTTTACTAGGATAATAACCAACCATGAAAATTTGGACTCCCGTACCAAGGATCATGGTCCTCCAATAATTAAATAAGAAAATTTGGCCTTTTGTACTGGGATAATAACCAAGATGGCCTCCCATAGGAATAACAACCAAAATGGCCTCCTGTACTAGTATAATAACCAACCAAGAAAAAATGGACTCCCGTACCAGGGATAATGATCCAAGTCATGAGGGCTCCCACACCAGGGATAATACCCTTCATTATCAAAATGAAAGCAACTAAAAAGTAATGAAATCAAATAAGGAATGTAGTACGAGACTTACCTTAGTCTGCAATCATGCTCAATCTTGCTTTCGGTCCTCCTGAGAAAGATGAGATAAAGAAGAACTCCTCATCATTCTTGCTTGCATTCCTTGACTTCTCTTGAGGTGGCTAATGTTGCTTTCTTTGCACATTACTAGCTGTCACTGTCTTCAAGCTTTCATTATTTGGACAATACTTCATGTTTGATCATTTTGCAAATGTGTCATCTATCACATCATCTTCATAACTCACCCAAAATTATCAGGTCTTCTTTCTCCTTTACTATATGATAGAGCATTGTTTGTAATAAGTGCCCACACCCTATACATAGCTGAAACATCATTTAGGCTGCCTTAAAAGAATACTTTTTTCGTTGCCTTAGAATAGGCCTCAAGGTAGGCCTAACTTTCCTCAGAAGTTCGTTGCCTCAAAACAGCCTTAGGTCTGCTTCAAATTGCCTCTTAGCTTACTCAGATTTGTGCCCTCAATGTCAGACCTATAACATTCTTAATATGGATGCCAAAAAATATATAGACCTTGCCTAAGGTTACTCTGAAATTGCACAAAATAATAGGTCTAAAACATTTTGCAATAACTCTGTAACAACCCTGATATTCACTCCAAAATTATGCTCTAATAATAGATTTTGATCAATGTTGAGGAACAGATTTTAGACCAGGCTTCAATCTTGCCTTATTGCCTCAAAAAACACACCCAGAACAACACTGAGACTTGCTTACATTCCTCAGGAATTTCTCCCAAGAACAGGCCTGTAAATATGCTCCCAAACGGCTCTAACAGATGGCTGTAACAACCTCAAACTGTTAACTGTAACAGCCTTCAAAGGCTATCCAAAACCTGCTACTAGGGTAGTTGGTTTTAGGTTGTAATATACCCTTTTTCTCTATTATTCCAGCTTCACAAAAGTGTTCCAAAACTGTGGTTTCCCTTCTCATAGGCCTATTTCCGTCCTAATACACACTTGCAAACATGAGCTAAGACCGGCTCACTTAGTGTGTCCTTGGAGGCACAATGCCTAGGTTCACAGCCCACGTTGTCACTTTGACCAGAACCTCTTCCGTCTAGGCCCACTCCTAGGGAAGCCAAGGGGGGTAGTCCTTAGTTTCTAGTTAAGTTTTAAATTTAAGTTCTAGGAGTTTATTTTAGTTTGTTAAGGCTTGGGGAGATTTTAACCTAAGATGCTAAGGCAGCAATGCAAGATGCAAGGTTAGTATGTTAAGCAAGCCTTTTCCTAGGGCAACTAAGACTAGTGCCTAAGATTGGGCAAGGGGTCTGTTGACCGCCCATTTAACACAGGTGGCCAACTCATGTGCCATGAAGAGATGCATCATCAGATGTCATGTTGTCGAAGACTTTGGTTCTACAGGGCATGTTTGGCCCCAACACTTCTTTTTGTAATTGGAATTTTTGCACCCCTGCGTGGGTTAATAATGTAATAGGTCTACATGAGTCATGTCTAGGTTAGTTACCTTGGGATCAGTTCACTGGGAGAGTTCCTTTCACCGAGGGTTTTTTATCCTTAGGTTATCAATTGGGCTTTTCAGCCTTATTGACTTCCCTTGAGTTTTTCCCTCACACTTGCAATAATTCCTCCAAAGTGGTGAACGACGTTCTAGTGGGCTTATGTTTTGGTAACTATTATAGGGAATCATTGTAAATGACCATGCAAGACATCTTAGAAATTTTTGCGGAATTCCTTCGAGTCTAAGTCAGTTTTTTTTAATTCATTAATTTTTAATTAAATTTCCCTAAGTTTGGAGGTTTAATTATTTAATTAATTAATTATTTTTGAGAAATAATTGTAAAAACTAGGTCTTTGGAATTTTGATAGGAGTATTTGTGCTCAAAAGAAATGGAATAGCACCCCCTACATCCATGGACCAAGTTTCATCTCAGTCGGACAACTTTAGCCATGGGTTTGTCCACCCGGAGTGTCAGTGAGTCTAAAACAACAATTTTAATTGCTAAAGTCCAAACATGGCAAAATGTAATAATGAGTTAGAGGATGTGAAAAGGTGAAATGATGGTTAGAGAGAGACCGCCTAAGCATAACATAACCCTCCCAACCTTTTCCAACCTATTCTAACCCCTTATCCACCTTCTACACTCAAAAGTCACGCCCCCCTAGGGGGATTGACGTTTTTCCTTTTTTAATTTATTTTGTGGCTTGAATGGGGCCCCCTCTCATGATTTATGACTCCCTTTAACCCCCACATCACCTCCTAGGGTGATCCCACTCCTTTTTTTTCATTAATCCCCCTCCATTCCTTCATTTTCCCCCTTTTTTTGCGCCCTCCAAGGAGAGTTACACCCTCCTTTTGTTGATCCACAAGGAAAATTCGTTTTTAATTGTTGGGGCCTCTTCCTCTTCCATGGAACGAATCCCATGGCTTCCCTATTGTGTTTTGTGTGATCCCAACACCTCCCACACCCATCTACACCCTAGATCTATGATCTAAACCCTAGATGGTGTGCCCTAGCGTTGAGATCTACTCTTATGCTTCGTGGTGGACACTTGGAATTGATTCAAGAGAGGTAGGTTTGCCTCTCCAAGTATAAATAGATCTCATTTCTCACTCCCAACTCACCATATCTTGAGCTATTGTTATGCTACTTGATTTTCCACTCTCTCTCTCTCTATTCCATCCATTTTCATCTTCTTCTCTTAGGGTTTTGGAGCAAGTATTTCTCCACAAGCCCTCTTCTTGATGCAATAATAATAAAGAAGCTTTGGAGGATTTTGGGAAGATCTACAAGTATTTGTGTTCTTACATACATATGAGGTAAAACCTTTTCAATTTTGTAGAATGATTGCATGAATGGATCTTAAGTAAAGTACTTAATTTGGGTAGGTTTTACAAAGAGTATTCTTGTGAGCCTATATATGTGGTTAGATAGATATTGTGCAAGTATTTCACATTATTATATTAACCCTCCATATTATCCATTGTATGCATGTTATTCTATTGAGTTTTTGCAGGTTGGACGTCAAGGGTTTCATTAGGGTGCCTCTTGGAAGAGTCTCCCTTTGGGACTTTCATACACTCCAAGCATTCTTCCTATATTTCTCATTCTCTATATATTTCTGTTGCAGCCCATATTTCAGCTAGCATACTTAGTCTTATGGTCATCAAAACTTAAATTTTTTTTATAAAATTTCTAAAGAAAAATTTTGCCCTAAAAAGCAAAAATTTTCCAAGCTTGTATTGTTGTGTGTAGCTCTCCTAGCAAGGGAAACCTTGTTGTTTTTGCAGGTTCAGATCTGATTTGGAGAAACTTGGCTACATAAAAAAGTCCACACAACACTAGAAAACCCTCCAAGGGGATTGGTAGCTATCTCTTTAACCTCCTCTTTCATTTTCAAGCAATTTTTTGTCATTTTCCTTTTTTCGTGTGCTTGTAGTAGCTCACATCTAGTGGAAGAAAAGGGTATGGCCCCCTCCCACGTGTGAGCTTGTTGGGTAGTGTAGATCTAGCTAGGGTTTTCATTTGTTAGAATTTTTCTATCCTTTCTAGCTAGGACGTGAGATTTAGAAGGTGAGGGGCACCTTTCCAACCTAGGACATGGGGTAGATTTGTCTTTTGCTTGCTTGTTTGCTTAGCTTCTCTCTCTCTATTTATCTTTTCTTGTCTTCCCTAATACATGAGGAACAATTTTTCACGAACTTTTCTACCATCAATGCCATCTCCAACCAATAGAAATTATACTTCTACAATTTTAGGTTGTCTTCTCCACTCCAAAATGACATGAAATTTTGGAATCGTGTGCCTCATACAACCATTGCTAGTGATGATATCATTGTGTAACACAAATAACACTAAACTTGTATAGAAATCCATCCCTTAGCAAGTAGGCACATAACTTTTCATGTAGTGGAGTTGTCATGGAGTTTTGCAAGACTACATAAATTCATCCAAAGACTTGGCACTACTCATACACTTCTATGAAATCACTACAACCAAATTGTTGAAACTACACAAACATTGTCACTCCAACTATTGATGGTTATGATAAGAAATATGCTACTTTATTTAGTATTCATATGGTGCTTAACCAAAATGTTGAACTATTAGAAATAAGTGATACACTTCATGTGTCAATTAGGTTTAGCATGAGTAATTGTGGAATGAGATGGTATCCTCCCCACATAGGTTCTATTCCCATAGGTGACATGTTGAGCTCATAATAAATGTATCCTTGTAATGGGATTTGAGCCATGTTGTTGGCTCGTCCTTCTATCCTAAAGAATCTAAGGTTTACCCTTTGTAACATCCTTGAAATGAGGGGAAGTGTCTAGTTGTTTTCTCTAGGATATGTTACATGCAAAAAAGAAGTGATACACTTCAAGTGGTATGCATTTTTAAATTTTCCTTTTATTTAGATGACCAAGTGAGACTAATGATTGTTGTGAACAACAATCAATTTTCCAAGCAAATGATATTTCCAAGGCTTTATTGTTTAAACCAATATATCCATCTCTTGTTCATACATTGAATAATTCAAAACAATGCTTGAAAATGTCTTAGAGGGGTATGTGTTGGGTCTTTAGTGCTACATCAAAATGCACCCATTGTATGTCTAGAGGCACCCAACTCGATATCAATGATTTTGATTATCAGGTAAACTCAAAACAATCATAGTGGAAACTTGTCAATTGATCTACTCAAACACTTATTTCTATGCAACATCCCAACTAAAATGGAATTTTAACCATTTAGTGCATTAATAGGGTGCACACCATGGGAAAACTATGAAATAAAATTTACGAGATAGTTTACCATTCCTGTGAAACTTCATTGGCCATTCGCAGTGGTTAGATGACAATGGATGAAATCTTTGTTGGATCAATACTCAGTCCTTGTTGGTTCATGTGAAATCCAAGATCAACCAGTTATTGCTACCCAAAATTACACTTTGATTTGTTCACAAGTAATATCTCTTGTTGTAATGGTACATGCACTTAGTCTAAATGATACAAGTGGTCCTCCCAAGTTTTACTAAAAACTATTTTGATGCTCATATACATGATAAAAAATGAGTCAAGATTTAGTATTAGCATTGCATTCATCGTTGTTGACGATTAAAATCGCAATGATGAATTATGTCGCAAAGGATTGCTAAGCTCTATTATTTATTTATGATAATAATATTTAACTAGTAGGCAGGACCCCTTTGATCTGGATTTTATGAGCAGAACGAAATGAATATAGATTATTAACATGTGCTTAACAAAGAATAACAAAGATACAGTAAAAATGGTTTTCTATTCAATAATGAAATAAGCTAAAACTGTAAAATGCAATGGAAACAAGCTTGTTGGAATGTTGGTGGCTTATCTCTGAGAAGAGATGTGACGACTACGCTCATTCACAAGAAGATGATTACAATGAGCCTCTGAAGGACTTTTTACCATAAGAAGGAATTCCAAAAACCTAACCCTAGGAGATGAAGCGCCAAAAGTCATGTGGGCCCCATTTGGGTAAGTAGTACATCAACTTCCCGGGGTCGTAACTTTTGCATACGATCTTCGTTTTAGGCGTATGATAGCCCGTTGGAAAGGTATCATAAAGTAGATTCATTTTAGGCTCAATATATAAAAAACTTCAATATTTCAAACCTTTTTTCCCAAAAAAAACATCGTTTAGGGCCTCAAAACGGCTCCGGAAGTGAAAACTTCTAAAAATAGTAAATTACCAAAATTGCCAAAAAATTGTTTTAAAACAGTTGGAAAAGGTGGGTGGCCACCGATATCCACCTGGATAAATCCTCCCTCCTTAAGAAGCAATGGTCTCCATTGCGTTGAGGTCCCCCATTAGATGAGGAAATTTCTGTTGAATTTGGCCCCGGGTGAGCCACTTGCCTTGGTGTAGGAGTTGCCCTGCTTTGACGACTCGATAAAGCTGGGTCATTTGCTGTCGAGTTCCCTTGATCTATGTGTCTACAATATCATCATCGGATGCATGTTGTATGCATTTAGTTTTGAGCTCTATTGGTGTCAGTTTTTCTGCTACTTCTAAGGTGTCCAATAATGGTGGGAAATAAGGGCGAAGGAGATCCACATTGAACACTAGGTGCAGGCCAAGGAAAGGAGGAATGTTGAGCTCAAAATCATTATCCCCCATGACCTTGGTGATGGTGTATGACCCATAACGAAGTGGGCAAAGCTTCTGATGGGGTCCTGTAAGGCATTCTTTCTACAAGTGCAACCAAACTTTGTCACTCACCTGAAACTTATGTGGCACCCAATGTTGATCATGGAGTTATTTGTAGTTGTCATTTGACTTCTGTAGGATATCCTCAACCTATTGGAGGATGTGTTGGATCCACTCAATGAACTGTGTGGCTTTGTCAACTTCAGTTGGAGTAGGAGATGATTCGGTCGAGGTGACCACAAGGGGAAGTGCAACATCTATGGGACCCAATGGTTGGAATCCCAACCCCACCAAAAAGGGGTTGTGGTCGGTTGAGATATGCAGGGCTCAGTTGTAGCTATGTTGGACATAAGGAAGGCTCTCATCCCATGTGTGAGGGTTCTTTGAATTATACATGCGAAGGATATGCACAATCATTCGATTTATGACCTCGGTTTGGCCATCTGTCTGGGGGTGGAAGGTCGTGGATTTGGTGAGCTTGGCGTCCAGCAGTGACTAGAGGCTCAACCATAATGTGCTAAGAAATCAACTGTCCCAATCTGAGACAATGGTTTGCGGGATTCCAAAATGTACCTAGACTCATTCAAAGAAGAGCTTGGCAGTGGCCTTTGCTATGATGCTCTTCTTGCAGGCAACCAGAATCACCATCTTAGAAAAGCGATCAACAACCACAAAAACACAGTCATTTCCCCACTTGGTGGACGGGAGGCCCGACATGTAGTCCATTGAGATGGATTCCCATGGCGTGTTAGGAGTATGAATAGGGGTGTACATGCCCTGTTTCTTAGTGGTCGGTTTGGCAATAGCGCAGGCAGTGCAAGACCTAATATACTTGCTAACCTCCTGTCGAAGTTTCGGCAATAGAAATTTTTCAGTAGCATTGCCACTATATTTTTGATGTCGAAGTGTCCTACCACCCGACTATAGTGGGATTCCCAGATCAACTTCGCTCACTCACTTGATGGAACACAGATATGGCCTAGATGACACAACACCCATCCCGAAGATGGAAATTATCGACAACTACATTTGCACCCAACATTTGGTAGGTGATGGCGAAGTCCAGGTCTGTCTCATAGAGTTGGGGCCATCCAGAGGTCTCATGGCCACAAGAGTCTAGCATCGTGGTGAGTGTCGTAACTGACAGTTTGCTGAGTCAATGCGACACAATTGGTGCTTCTTGTTTTATACTTGATGTTGAGGTGGAATTGCTGCAAGTATGTGGACCACTTTTGATGGCAGACATTCTACAATTTTCCTTGTGTCTGCATGAACTGCAGTGGCTTATGATCAGTGTGGATGACTGTCTCCTTCCCAAGAATGTAATGTCTCCAATGGTGGCAGGCTTGCACAATGGAGTACATTTATTTTTCGTCAGTAGGGTACTTACAGACAACATCAGTTAGTGTCTCACTATGATAGGCTAGAGGGTGGTCGTGCTGAGTGAGAACGATGCCCACAGCATAGTCTAAAGCATCTGTCTCGATCTCAAAGGTATTTTGCAGGTATGGTAGTGAAGTTACTGGGGATGAGCACAAGCACTACTTCAAATCATTCAATGCTTGTTGTTGGGACTGGCCCCATGCAAATTTTTCCTTACCACTACCCCTGGTTATTTGGGTGAGGGCTCATGCAATATGGGAGAATCCCAACACGAACATGCGGTAGAAATTGGCAAGGCCTAAGAAGCTTCGAAGCTCAGTGAGTGTGGTTGGGGTTGTCTAGTCACGGATGACTTGGATCTTGGCTGGATCCACATTTATGCCATGTTGATCAATGATGTAGCCCAGGTAATGGACCATGTCCATGCCGAAGGAGCATTTTTCCAAGCTGGTGTATAACTTGTGTTGCCGCAGGGTGTGCAGAACCTGTTGAATATGATGCAAGTGTTTGGCCCAAGTCTTGTTGTAAATGAGAATGTCATCTAGACACACCATTACAAAAGTATTTGTGAATGGTCGCAGGATATCATCCATCATCCTCATGAAAGTGGTCGGAGCATTTGTCAAACCAAAGGGCATGACCAACCATTCGAAAAGGCCTTCCTTTGACTTGAAGGCGGTCTTCCATACATATGTCTATTCTATCAGGACTTGGTGGTAGCCAAACTTCAGATCAATATTACTAAAGTATTTGGCCCCTGTCAGTTGATCAAGGAGGTTGTCGATTCGGGGAATCGGGTATCGGTTTCTGACTGTGATTTTATTCAGAGCCCGGTAATCAATGCAGAGTCGCCAGGTTCCATATTTCTTCTGTACCGGCATGATTGGGCTCCCGCAAGGTGATGATTTGGGAAGGATGTGCCCCTTGTGAAGCAGTTCTTGGATTTGTCACTTGATCTCCTCATTCTCTAACAGAGAGCACCAATAAACTGGCCCATTGGGCATCGATGCATCGAGGTTCAGATCGATGGGGTGCTTGACCTGGTAGTGCAGAGGTACCCTGGTAGTTGAGGAGAAGATATCTAAGTATTCTTCCATGACCTTATCTACTTTCTTATGCTGTGTGGAGACGTCGGCCGCAAAGACACTGTATGTGGCTGTGATCTTTTTCTTATTCAGAGAGCGAATCACGAAAAATAAAAACTTCCCCATCTGAGAGATGACCTTCATGCATTGCTTAGTAGAGATCAAGGAAATAGAACTAGGTGGGATTGCCTTGGGTATCCTGTACAATTTCTTGTTCAAAGTAATAATAACACTACGAGGCCTAGACTCATATACAACACGATGTTTCTATAAATAAGGTTGGCCCAAAATAACATCACAAACTTTGAGAGGAGCAACATCACAAAATACCTCATCTTTGAAGGGCTTGATGTCGTAAGATAGTCGACACTGTTGGCTGACATAGAGATCGCTTCCTTGGTGGAGCCATCCAATGGGGTAGGGTTGTGGGTGCGGCATTGTCAGCAGGGCTAGCCGCTTGATGACCTCTGCTGAGATGAGGTTCTTCTAGCTACTGCTATCAACAATGAAGTGCAATGGGGTGCCTTTTACCCACATCTGTAAATGGAAGAGGCGCTCTCCTTCTTTTCGCTTGTCTGGTTCACCAGGCTGGAGCTTGGTGGTAGCAATGGTGGCACTAGGTTCCATGTCAATGATCTATCTTCCCCTTTCTGTTTCTGGATCAGAGTCAGAATCCGCATCTGATTTAGATATTTTCACTTCGGTCATCAACGACTGCTTTGAGTAAAAATCATCATTATTATGCCAAGGGCTCTTATGGAAGTCGCACCACTTCTCGGTATCTTTCTTTGTATTTATGGTGTCCTTCTTTGCTTGCGGCTTGGACTGGTTGTCCTGATACTATCCATATTTTCTCTGTCCTTTGTTCTATGGGTTGGGGCCGCCCTTTCCTAGATTTTTTTGTGAGGGGTTTCCAAGCCCAAATTGTCGTGTCTTTTGTTTTAGCTTCTGCTCGATTTTGACGGCATATTGATAGGTCGCGCCCAAGGATGAGATGTCCAAAATTTCCATTTTGGTCTTGATGTATCTATGTTGAGCACCACGATACTTGAGCACCAGACATCACTCTAAATCTTTGATACCCAACTTGGTGCGCAAGGTATGGAAGATATTTGTGAAATCTAGAACTGCTTGGTCTCTTTCTTGCCGTAGTGTGGTCCATTTAGTATACAAGTCGCCATAACTTCTGACAGGGTATTATTGTTCCTTAATAACATCCCTGAAGGATTCTCAGGTGGCTGTGACTGTAAATAACAAGGGTTCCTCTATTTCCTTTTGCTCATAGAAAGTTTCCCACCAATCTTTGACATGGGGAACGACTTCGAGGAGCGCAAAAGTAATCTTTTCTCTATTCAAAAAGTTATGGACAAAAAAATACCTTTCTAGCACATTCAACCACTTGTCTACATCATATGTGTCTATTTGACCTTCAAATATAGGAATATCAAAGTTTATTTGTACCTTGAAGGGGGCAGTGCCTCCGCTCGAAGAAGATGTGTCGCCTGTTGGTAGTCGCCGAAGGATTTGCGTGAAACTATCCATCATCTCGTTCCTTTATTGTGTGAGGACTTCCTCAATCAACAATTTGAAAGGATCTCTTGTCCTATCATCTTTCTTTTCTTCTACCATAATAGGTCACTTGGGCGTGCAAGAGATTTTGTCCTCAAGAGAAACAAGCTAAAGACCCAACTCTTTGTACTTCGACCTCGTTGGGGACATGCATTAAGAAAAGAAGGAACAGACCATCTGATACCACTGATCTGGATTTTATGAGCAGAACGAAATGAATATAGATTATTAACAGGTTCTTAACATAGAATAACAAAGATACAGTAAAACTGGTTTTCTATTCAATAATGAAATAAGTTGAAACTGTAAAATGCAGCAGAAACAAGCTTGCTAGAATGGTGGCGGCTTATCTCTGAGAAGAGATGCGACGATTGCGCTCATTCGCAAGAAGATGATTAAAATGAGGCTTTGAAGGCATTTTTACCATAAGAAGGAATTCCAAAAACCCTAGACATCCAAAAACCTAACCCTAGGAGATGAAGCGCCAAAAGTCATGTGGGCCCCGTTTGGGTAAGTTAGTACATCAACTTCTCGGGGTCGTAACTTTTGCATACGATCTTCGTTTTAGGCGTATGATAGCCTGTTGGAAAGGTATCGTCGAGGAGATTCATTTTAGGCAAAATATATAAGGAATTTACATATTGAAAACCTTTTTTCCCAAACAACATCGTTTAGGGCCTCAAAACGACTCCGTAAGTGAAAACTGCTAAAAATAGTAAATTACCAAAATTGCCAAAAAACTATTTTGATCCAGTTGGAAAAGGTGGGTGGCCACCAATATCCACCTGGATCACCCTTGTGGAATATAGGCGCAAATATAGACATGTTACGCTTATATGTTTTTGTTGTTATGATGTTTAGGGCCTCAAAACGGAGATTCATTTTAGGTGCAATATCTAAGGAATTTACATATTGAAAACATGTTTTCCCAAACAACATCATTTAGGGCCTCAAAACGGCTCCATAAGTGAAAACTGCTAAAAATAGTAAATTACCAAAATTGCCAGAAAACTATTTTGATCCAGTTGGAAAAGGTGGGTGGCCAACGATATCCACCTGGATCGCCCTTGTGGAATATAGGCGCAAATATAGACATGTTACGCTTATATGTTTTTGTTGTTATGATGTTTCCTACAAAGTCCTATATAGTTGATGATGCAGTCTTGGTTTCATTTGATATGCCAAATGGGTGGTTGATGCATTGTTGCTAAATGTTGTTGATATTCACTTGTGATACAAGGCAGTGCCATGGGTATGAGGATTATGTTGTTTACAGTTTCTATTTTATGTTATGTTATAACATTGATTAATAATCCATATATGATTTATGAAAAAAATAAAAGGATATGGGAGTTAGCTCAAAACAAAAAGGAAAAACTATGGATAAGTTCTAAGCTATGGCAAAAGGATTATATATAAACCTTGTGACACATGTGAAATGGTGGACCTACCTACTATACTATGTGTTTTGGTTAAAGGATTATGAAATTTTTGTTAAAGAGTTATATGGAAGCACATATGGTAACATTAACATATGATATTATTAACGTTATAACATGTTCGGGTGGCACACTATACAATAGATATGGCATTGAATCTTTACAATGGATATGGCATTGAATTTATGCAATGGTTATATGGTTGAATTTAATGGTTGATGGACTGGCTAGTACGTAGAATTGAATAGGACCAGGTGAGGAAGTGGCGTGCATTTACTGAACGCCACTCCAAACCTCCCTTGAGCCCATCACCCTAGAATAGTTGCATTTTTCTCTGTTGGTTGTGGAAGCTCCACGATTTCAGGTTTTGGAAGGGGAAAACTCAAACCAGCTCGTCATTGAAGCGATTTTTTTCACAGGTATGGTTCTTTGCTTTCCATCCATGATGGAATCTTTGTATTATGAATCAAATGGTGGCTCATGATTGCATGGGTTCTGTGTTTTAATGAGTTTTCGGCCGACTGTCAATAATGTGTTACGCGTTCTTTGTGATTATTATGAAATGTTGGCATTTTTAAGAGAAGTAATGGGTGTTACTGATTATAAAGTTTGTGCATTGGTTATTGACTCGGTTAGCTTGGATTTTTATGATGATTCTCTGTGAAAAATAACAATAGTGGTGCAACAAGCTCTGAGTTTTATGAGCATGGGGTTTAACCACCAGTCTGGGTTTCAGTTGTGGTCAACCCTTTTTCGTCTCGGATTGTTGTCATCCATTCTCCAAGTTGCAATGCAACTGTCGACAGTGGTGTGGTTATTTTTGGCTAAGCCCTGAGCTATTGTTTGTATGGATTGTTCTTTCTGTCATTTCACTGAAAATCTTTCCACAGTCCAATCTTGTTTTGCCCAGAATGTTTAATGGAAGCCTGTGTATGCATTGAATGGCCATGGGTTGTGCTTCGTCATTCTTTTCACAAGAGTTTTAATACTCGCTCCTCTCATCTTTGTATTAATAGCCGATTGTTATGTCGGTGAGCCTCACTATCAACTGTCAATTGTATTTCAAGGGTTATCGACCTCCTAGGTGTTGGGAAGAGACACAAACTCTCTGTGTTTTGAGGATTCTTCATTGTTTAAATTAACCCTTGTTTCCTCTCTGCAATAAAGTTTTAGAGGAATCTGTGTATGCCTGGGTTGTTAAGCTCGAATTGTCTTGTTTCTGCTCAGGCATTCTCTTTATGGCTCTATCAATATAGTGGGGTTATAAGTTGAAAGATTGTGGTGTTTTAAAAGGAGCAGGGTTCCATGTTCTTCCAAGATTATATTGTTTACATGTGGTTGTTCCTCACTGGTAAATTCTTGAGTAGGTAAAATATTATGAGCTCTATGTGTTTTCTAAGGTCAAGAAGACTTTTGTTACCTCTCTACATTTAAATTCTAAAGATCCTGACTTGGTTCTATTGAGAAATACTTGCTTCCACTTTCCTCGGGCACCTTCTTAGGTATGTAAATATTTTGGCTTAACAGTTTAATGATTGTAGTAATTATAAAGGGAGCGTGTTGTCTAATTTCAAGACCTTTCTTGATCGAGTCTCTATGTTCCTCTCTATGATTAATTTGCATGGGTTACCTACAATGCGAGAGTTTTATGTTTGATCGAATATGTCTTCTCCACCCATTGTTGTGCTAAATTCTAGTGTGATCATGATTCTATTTAAAGTTTTAAGGCACTTATGTGAGTAATTGTTTCATCAGACATGATCTTGGTCCTGTCAAGTTTTAAAGAGACACTTGCGTGTCGATATGGTTTTGTTCTCTTCATGCATCTTATGGTTCTGTATTTTATCAAGCGTTTCTTTTGGAAGGAAATCTGTATATGTTTGATGAATGTGGATCTCAGGTTCAGAGCTACATGTTTTTGGGTAAGTGTTGTTGCCGAATTAATATTGGTATCGATGATTATTTGGTTGAAGACCTGTGTGTATGATTGGTTCATCGAACATGCTCTTAAGTCTATCCAAATTTTAAAAAGGGACTTGTGGGTGATTTCTTTAAAAGGGAGGTCTCTTTGGTCTTCTTGGAATGAAATAAAGAGATTGTTATTCTGTCTCATTTGTGTGAATCTGTGACTTGGTATTTTTTCTTTTGATCTCCACATTTACTTTATGCAATCTATTATATTCAAAAAATTACATAAAAATGTTATATTTTGCAACAATCTTTTATTTTAAAAAATCATCCTAAGACCTTGTAATTAATACTTGTAGATTGGGAAATAATTTTGAGGCTATAAGCATAGGGTAATATTCCTGACTATCTTGCCTTAGCCAAGCAAGATTCGGAAATGCTTGAGTAATATAAATTCATATCTTTTCCTCAACATTTATTTAGCGACCATACTGGGGATATCTTTTATAACTCTCTAGTTGATTGTATGCTTGATTATTATTGAATATATTTATATTTTTGTTTTGATCCTTTGACTGTTTCTTTTCTTCATGATTGTACATGTTGCAAGGAAACCCAATATTGATCCTGGTCTTAAAGATCATACCAACATTGCTTTAACCTTGTTTAATACCATCTTAGAGATCGCTAATACTCGAGTTGAGCTTGAATGCTCATGGGCAGTGATTGAACAAGACATAAGTGTCCAAGAATGTTGGGAAGCTAGGCAAAGACAACCTAGGAATCAACCATAGATTTTCTTTTTCCTGAAGTTTTGATCTTCTTTTCATGTCCTTAAAGCCTCGCATCTCTAGAAGAAGAAGAGGTTTATCACCTGAGATCAACCCTATTTCTGAAATAGGAAGAAGAAACATTGTTTTGTCAGTCCAACAAAGTACTCTAAGTAGAACTTTGTCTAATTTAGCCAGTTCATCTCTCTTTCCCCTACCTATCATTCACAAGATGGCATCTAGTGGTGGCTCTAGTGGCACTAGAGGTGCTTCTTCATCTCAACATTTAGCATCATCAGTGCTTGGAAGCTTGTATAGTCATCAAGTCCCTGTCCAATCTACTGCAAACCCCGCCAAAGTCATAAACAAGCATGGGCTTTTTCAGTTTGAAGAAGATGCTACAACTACTTGGTGGCATGTTTCCTCCCCTCTTAACCTAACACCTGCTACTTGTATACTTCCTAAATTCAAAGAGAATATCCCTAGGTTTTCATGGAATAACACGATCACTACGAATGAACACTTGGTGGCATTTTCTAATGCCTGTCACAACATAGGAGCCAATGGAAATGACACTTGTATGCACTTATTTGTTAATTCCCTTGAAGGGAAGGTAACAACCGATTTCTTTGACCTTCCTCCTAAGATCCTTTCCACTCTGGAGGAGTTAGTCTATTGGTTCAAGTATACCTACAGGCCGTCCAAAATCCCAGCCGAGTAGTTATAGGAGTATAATAACATTTCTTATAAAGACGATGAAACTATTAATTCTTGTATGCATTATTATAATGCTTTACCTTCCCCCTGCCGTCATAGGCTTGAGGAAAATGCCATTGATAACCTTGGTTCTTCTTTTCATACTTGTTTAGAGTATGAAGAACAAATTGAAACAACAAGTCTTCCTAAGGGAGACTCAGTTAAACAGACGGACATGTCTGCCCTCTTACAACTTGTATAGGACATGAATAATCAAATGATAGCGTATGTGATCAAAATCTGGACCAGGGGTCAAAATTTAACTCAAAAATAAAAGTTCTCAGAATTGCCTCAAAATGAATGGGTGCATAGCCCTTGTCGTCACGAACCCAACGCAACTCGTTTGGGTTCAAACGGACGTCATATGAGGGAGATATCACGATCTGTTCGAATCGCCAAACAGGTAAAAAAAAATGTGTTGATTGTGCAGTCCGTATAGTCCGTACGGATGTTGATGTGGCAGAGGCCGTACGCTGATGTGGAAGAGGTCGTACGTTCGTACACTGAGGTGGCAGATGGTGATGTGGCATTCACTCATTGGCAGTTGTGGTCGAATCAGTTTGTGACACATGGCATTTAATGGGCAAATGGTGTAGTGCCACGTGGCCTAGTCATGGGTTGCCACATGGCACCGTTGTAATTGGTTGTTGATTCAAAATATTATGGAGTCCATGGGGATTGAACCCTGGACCTCCCCACGCGCATGTAAATCTTTAACAAAGTCCGCCCTGCCAACGCACCATGCAATGTGCTTTGTAATATCTATGGTTAAAACTATATTTGAGTTTGATTATTGTGTGGTTTGGCACAGGGGTCAGGCTGGGGCTTAGCCCCAGCCCCCGAATTTATGTGTTTTGATATGTGACCATACACGAAGGCACGTGCATATTTCATTGGAGCCCAGCCCCCGGTCGCATAACCTATAATCATGTGACCACTTTCTATATGGAGAATGCACATGGAGCTTGGTTTGTTTTTTAAAAACGGTTGAGTTTATATGCTGCCACTTGTCATTTAACCATTCGGCCTTGGAAACGGTTAGCCCATGGTTTCGGGTGCTTACTCATATGACCTCGGCCTTAGCGGTTAGGGGTTGGGCGCACCCTAACCGTTCGACAGTTTAGCCCATTTTTTGGTTACGTGCGTGTGCTAGGTTTTAGCACGAATTTTTGAGCGTGTTCTAGGTTGGGCACATAGAGGTGCGTTTTGGCGAACCAGAGACAGCAAGCTTGAAGGAAGAAAATGGCAGGAGGCCTATCTTCTTCATTTTTTGGCCAAATGAGGTGCCGAAAAAGCCCATCTAGGGGTTTTTGGACGTTCTGAATCCATTGGCACTATTTTCAAATCCATTTGAAGACTTCTTTTGTAGGTTTTTAACCATTGAAGTTTCAGAGAGCTCTAGGGAGCTTGAAGCCCTCATTGTTTGAGGTCATGCTCAGATGAGCATATGTTTGTTTTATGTGATTGAATAATCATTTTTGGATAATTGATATGCTATGAACACTTTGGGATAGGTTTCAGATCCATTTGAGGAATTTTGCAGGTGTTTTTTCCACAAAGAAGCTCAGGGAAGCTTAAGGCCACATGTAGAAGAGGTCATGCCCGGATGAGCCATGATCCGTTTTCAGAGTTCTATTAGTCATTTCTGGGGTTTTTATGTATTCTGAACCCAATGGTACAGTCAGTATTTCCATTGGAGTTGAGCAGCATCTTGAAAAAGAATCTTTGACAAATTAATCCCAGAGAGCCAAGTCCATTGATGGAAGCTCAAGGAGATGTAGCCCAGAGAGGGGTGAACTCCTTTATCATCTTGTTATTGTTGTGAGTTTGATGGTTTATTTGTTGCAAGTTATGTTGCTATGTATTTATTTAAAGCACATATTTAACCATTTAAAAGAACATTTCCTCACACATAAACATTTAAAAGAAGAAGCATAAACTTGGCACATAATCTATCTTGCATATTTTAACACATGGAGCAAGGTCCTGTAAAGTTTTATTTTAATGAAATAGAGGGTGCTTGCATAGCATAACAAGTCAGCCCCCTATTTTCAGATCAGGTGGTATCAAAGCATAGTTTGTTTTTCTCATGTGATTTCCATTGATAGCTTGAGATTTAGTTGTTGGTATTATTGTGCAAGTTTTGTGTTGAAGTTTGATATCTTGCAAGGATGGGGGAAGCTTCAAACATCGATAGTTCTCATACATCTTCATTATCCAAGTTATTTGACAAAGAGAAGTTGAAGGAATTACTAACCATGAGAGATGTGGTGAAAGAGATGTGGGAAGATAGAAAAGAGAGCATTGCCCTTGAAGAGCAGTTGATGGCCATGAAGGAGGAGAAAGACCAGCTTCTTGAAAAGTTGCATGAGATGGAGAATCAACTTCATGAGGCAAAGGAAAAGCTTACCATGTACATGCATGAACATGAGGTATGTAATGTTAGTTTATCTTCAAATTTCTCTCAAGATGAATGCTTTGGTGTTTTTGAAAATCACACAAGAGGAATAGGGTCCAAGTTATTGTTAAAAATGGGCTATGAAGGTAGAGGTTTGGGCAAGCATGCACAAGGCATTGTTGAGCCTATTGTTGTTGAAGAGAGAC
>ML789648.1:169682-179978 GCA_009831015.1 Picea engelmannii
ACAAGAACAGATTTGTTGGTCTTCAAAGGAGAGCTTGTAACTCTTCAAATTCACCTCCTCAAAGAGGCGATAAAGGTGAATGTTCAAGGTATAATTATGCTTATCATTCAGTTGCTTTTGATTATGTTAAGCATGATAAATTTTCTTGTAAAAATAGAAGAAAAAATCCATGTACATATTGTGGTTTATATAACCATCATGTTTCAAAATGTTGGAAAAGATTGACCGCTTTCAGGAAACTTTACAAGCAAAGACATCTTGAAAAGAGGATGCAAAAGATTTGCACTCATTGCCAGAAGCGGGGTCATCTCATTGACCAATGTTGGACATTGCATCCAACCACTCATCCACAGCACAAGAAGCATATGGATAAAGAGATTGGCAGGAATGGAAGAGGAGATTCCATCATCGATGTGAGTCACGATGATTCACAAGAGGATGATTTTCAGCAGAAGAATTCACCATTGAGTTGGCTTGGTAAGAAATGGTTGGATTTCTTGAGCAAGTAAGGCTTGCATTTTTCAGTTGTAGATGCATATTTCAGCCTTATGTATGCATTTATGTTGAAAGCATGATAAGTTGCAGCAGTTTATCACAACTTGTATGAAGCAAGTTGTATGTGAATGCAATTCTTTTGAAGGCATTCTTGTTGTTTCACAACTTCGCCAGGAGGATGTAAAAGTGGGGTATGATGTTCACTTGTTACAGCCATATATCTTTTTCATATTCAGCTCTTATGTACCCACATGTTTCGGGTTTATGTACTTATGTTTGTACTGGAAGGAGAGTTGAAGAGTCATACACATGCATTTGTTTTTGTGTATGTGTAAGCAGTGAACCTGGTGATAGTTCATCATGAATGATTCATGATTGTAACATGATTGTGTATCATGTATGTCGATTTTTCATTTTGGGAAGGTCAATATGTTTCAAAGGAGTCTCGACTTGTGTCGATGTTGTCTTGACGACTATGTTGTGTTGATCACGTTTTTCGACTTATGATTAGTCGATGGTGTTTGTTGGCTTGTAAGTTGATTTTGAGTACACCGAGATGCAGGAAAACGCCATGTGTTTTGATGAAATACAAGATGTGACAGTTTGCTTGAAGAGCAAAAGACTTTGTTGGCATCATTTTCAGTCTTGTATAAATTTGTTTTCAAGATTGATGGTTTTCTTGGCTTGTGACAAGATGTCGCATGAAAGTTTTTGCAGCCATTGGAGAGTTGATTGTGTTGACGTCAAAGAGTTCACAAGAGGGAATTGATTCTCAGTGGGAAGGTTGGCAGTCTTCCAAGCACAAAGAGAACAGTGGGTCAGCAGCAGCCAGAGAACAGTGGTTGAGGGACATAGCCAGTTGTAGTGCAAGGCATGTCAAGGTATCCAGGTGATTGTCAAAAAGAATTTTCAAGTAGAATCAGTTGATAGAACTTGAAAGTAGAGGAGTATTGAATCTCAGACAGATAATCATAAGCTTTTGTTAGTTCAAAATCCTTTCATTGGGAAGGCGTGATCAAAATCTAGACCAGGGGTCAAAATTTAGCTCAAAAATCAAAGTTCTCGAAATTGCCTCAAAACAAATGGGTGCGTAGCCCTCATCATCATGAACCCAACGCAACTTGTTTAGGTTCAAATGGATGTCGTATGAGGGAGATATCGTGATCTGTTCGAATCGCCAAACAGGTAAAAAAATTGTGATGACTGTGCAGTCCGTACAGTCTGTACGGATGCTGACGTGGCAGAGGCCGTATGCTGACGTGGAAGAGGCCATACGTCCGTACACTAAGGTGGAAGATGGTGACATGGCATTCACTCATTGGCATTTGTGGTTGAATCAATTTGTGACACGTGGCATTTAATGGGAAAATGGTGTGGTGCCACGTGGCCCAGTCATGGGTTGCCACGTGGCACCGTTGTAATTGGTTGTTGATTCAAAATATTATGGAGTCCGTGGGAATTGAACCCCGGACCTCCCCACGCGCATGTAAATCTTTAACAAAGTCCGCCCTGCCAACGCACCATGCAATGTGCTTTGTAATATATATGGTTAAAACTATATTTGAGTTTGATTAATGTGTGGTTTGGCGTGGGGGTCAGGCTGGGGCTTAGACCTAGCCCCCAAATTTATGTGTTTTGATATGTGACCATACACGAAGGCGCGCACATATTTCATTGGAGCCCAGACCCCGGTCGCACAACCTTTAATCATGTGACCACTTGCTATACGGAGAATGTGCGTGGAGTTTGGTTTGTTTTTTAAAAATGGTTGAGTTTATATGCTGCCACTTTTCATTTAACCATTCAGCCTTGGAAACAGTTAGCCCATGGTTTCGGGTGCTTACTCATATGTCCTCGGCCTTGGTGGTTAGGGGCTGGGCTCGCCCTAACCGTTCGACAGTTTAGCCCGTTTTGTGGTTATGCGTGTGTGCTAGGTTTTAGCATGAATTTTTTAGCGTGTTCTAGGTTGGGCACACAGAGGTGTGTTTTGGCGAACTAGAGACATCGAGCTTGAAGGAAGAAAATGGCAGGAGGCCTATCTTCTTCATTTTTTGGCCAAATGAGGTGCTGAAAAAGCCCAGCTAGGAGTTTTTGGACGTTCTGAATCCATTGGAACTATTTTCAAAGCCATTTGAAGACTTATTTTGTAGGTTTTTAACCATTGAAGTTTCAGAGAGCTCCAGGGAGCTTGAAGCCCTCATTGTTTGAGGTCATGCTCAGATGAGCATATGTTTGTTTTCTATGATTGAATAATCATTTTTGGCTAATTGATATGCTCTAAACACTTTGGGATAGGTTTTATATCCATTTGAGGAATTTTACAGGTGTTGTTTCCACAAAGAAGCTCAAGGAAGCTTAAGGTCACATGTAGAAGAGGTCATGCCCGGATGAGCCATGATCCGTTTTCAGAGTTCTATTAGTCATTTCTGGGGTTTTTATGTATTTTGAACCCAATGGTACAGTTAGTATTTCCATTGGAGTTGAGCAGCATCTTATAAAAGAATCTTTGACAAATTAATCCCAGAGAGCCAATTCCATTGATGGAGGCTCAAGGAGATGTAGCCCAGAGAGGGGTGAACTCCTTTCTCATTTTGTTATTGTTGTGAGTTTGATGGTTTATTTACTGCAAGTTATGTTGTTGTGTATTTATTTAAAGAACATATTTAACCATTTAAAATAACATTTCCTCACACATAAACATTTAAAAGAAGAAGCATAAACTTGGCACATAATCTATCTTGCATATTTTAACACATGGAGCAAGGTCCTGTAAAGTTTTATTTTAATGAAATAGAGGGTGCTTGCATAGCATAACAAGTCAGCCCCCTATTTTCAAATTAGTATGAGTGGAAAGGAAATGTCCCCTCACTTACCCCTAGGGTCTCATCTTCTTCTTCACAATCCTTTAAGAATCCTAACGAAAATAAATTTCAACCCAAAGCTATCATGCCTCGTAGTTGGTGTAAATTTTGCGAGGAACACCATGAGGAAAGTAATTGTGAGGTAAACAAGAGTTCTAGAGATAAAATCTTTGGTAAAAGGCCTGAATCTACCATTGTTGTTCTATATTTTGTAGAGCCAGAGGATGTTATGATCATAAATACTAGGAATAAATCTTATGCTCCAAAAGTTAAATATGATCCTCCTCGCACTTCTTCTAGCCCAAAATCATCTTCACCAGCTGCTACTGTTCAACTTTCTAAGGCTCCTGATAGTCAAGGAACTACCTCCCCTATTCCCTCTTCCAAATAAAACATTCTCAATCAATTGGATAATATTAAAGTTGATGCCACCCTCCTGGACATGGTTGTCGTCCCTAAGCAACAAAAGCATCTGAAAAATTTCATGGAAGGAAAAGCTTCCATTGTAGCCAACCTCTCTGAAGAGGTAGATGAAGAGGATTCAATTGTAAATAAAGTAGGTGTACATAACTTTAGACACCCTGTAAGAAAAACCCTGCTTTTTATTTCTGTAAAGATTATGGACAAAATATCCCATTGTTGTCTCATTGACAATGATTTGAGCCCAAGTGTAATGTAGAATATTATTATGGAAGAGCTAGGCTTGTCTTGTACAAATAAAAATGCCAGAAGCATGCTCTCTTATAAGAGTTTAAAAAATCGACCATATGTGAAATCAAGGATGTGACCTTGGTTTTGTGCATGCATTCTGAAACAAGGACAACCCTTAATATTCAGGTAATTGATATGCCAGTGAGTAATTACTTGATCATCTTAGGAAGATATTGGAAAGCTTTGATGGGTGGATACCTCTCACTCAACGGGACACACTTATTCGTTCCTTAGAATGGTAAAAACATCATAGTCCTGAGAGAGGGAAGAATATCACCTTATATAGAAAGCATTCCACAACCTAATGTCAATTATATCGAGGAGGACCCAGGAGTGTATTCCATCTTTGTAGATGAGGACAACACTACCTTGGAACAAATCGACATAGAATATGACTAATTACTCGATCATCTTAGGAAGATATTGGAAAGCTTTGACGGGTGGATACCTCTCACTCAATGGGACACCCTTATTCGTTCCTTAGAATGGTAAAAACATCATAGTCCTGAGAGAGGGAAGAATATCACCTTATATAGAAAGCATTCCACAACCTAATGTCAATTATATCAAGGAGGACCTAGGAGTGTATTCCATCTTTGCATATGAGGACAACACTACCTTGGAACAAATCGACATAGAAGATGGGATGTGGCATATGCACTTTGATGGTTCATGCTCCAATGAAGGAAACAAAGATGGTATTATCTTGTACTCTCCTGTGGGTAAAATTCACAACTTTTCATATAGGTCAGAGTTTTATTGCCTAACAACGTCACCGAATTTGAAGTGTTACTGCAAGGCATTGAAAATGCCTATAATTTAGGTTGTGGTCACCTTACAGTTTTTGGAGATTCCTAACTTGTTGTAAACCTTGTACGTAAAATATATTCTCCTAGCAACAAGTTAATCAAAAGTTACACCCAAATTGTTTGGGCACTTATCTTGAACTTTCTATCTTTCAACATAACTCATGTTAAAAGGGAATTGAACTCAATGGTTGACAGGTTAGTTGTTTTTGCAGCCTCTCCTACACAACAACTTCTACTACAAAGACCTGATTGCACCTTTCAATCTTTATATCATCCACATATCCCTGACAATGTAGAGTCATGGAAGGTCTTCCCTAGTGATGAGACAATATCTGATTTCATTCAAAATGAACCTTATAAGCCTAATGAAATTATATCAATGGAAAATGATAAAATTCCGAAGGGCTTGACTCCTCTAGAAAGTTCATTTTCATTGAGTGATGTAGGGAACAAAGAAAAACATAAAGAAGAGGAGTTGATAAGGAAAGTGGGTGAAACCATTTCCTTGAACATTGTAACACCCGAGTGTCCAAAGAATGTTAAAATAGGTGCCCAATGTTCTGATGAAGAAAAAATGAATTTCACTAAGTTGCTTGGTGAATTTCAAGATGTTTTTGCTTGGTCTTATGAGGATCTTCATGGTTTTGATCATGCTCTTATACAACATGTAATTCCTATCAAGGAGGACATAAAATTGGTTAGGAAAAAAAAAAGACCCATTAACCCTACACTGGAAGCAACTATTCGAAAGGAGTTGGAAAAAATCTTGAAGGCTAGGATAATTTTCCATGTTAAGTATTCTGAGTGGGTTTCTAATTTGGTTCCTGTTCGGAAAGACACTCGTAAGATTAGATTATGCATTGATTTTCATGCATTGAATAGAGCCAGTATTAAAGACCATTTTCTTCTCCCTAATATGGAAATGATTTTGCAACAAGTTGCAGGGTCACAAATGATGTCCTTACTTGACGATTTTTTTGGTTACAATCAAATCAAGGTAAAAAGGACAGATAAATATAAAACTACTTTTATTACATGTTGGGGCACTTTCGCTTATGAACGTATCCCTTTTGGATTATCTAATGCAGGTGCCACTTTCCAAAGAGTTATGCAAATAGATTTTGACAATTTTATCGGCAAAATTATTCAGATTTATCTTGATGACTTAATTGTGTATTCTAAAAACCAATTAGATCATTTCGGTCATCTTAGAAAGATTCTCATGCGATGCAGGAAATTTGGAATTTCTTTAAATCCTTCTAAGTTTATTTTCAGCGTTACCAAGGGAAAGCTCCTTGGGCACATTGTCTCTGATTCAGGAATAAGCATAGATCCTAAAAGGATTGATGCTATCCTAAATCTTCATGCTCCTACTTCCAAAAAGGAGGTTCAAGCCTTTATGGGTGTTATTAACTTTGTCCGTATGTTTGTTCCTGATTTTTTTGTAATGGTCAAGCCAATTCACAATCTTCTTGAGTAATATCACTCCTTTTCTTGGACAAATGATGTCGAAAATGCTTTCATAGGGATCAAGAAGGAAATCAGTTCCGCACCGGTTTTGGCGAAGCCGGATTTTGAGAAGGAATTTATGATATATACTAATGCCACAGAGGAGGCAATTTTTGCTATCCTCATGCAATGTGATGACCAAGTTAATGAAAAAATAGTGGCTTACATGATTCAAATGTTGTCAGATGATGAGTTTAAATATTCTTTTATTGAAAATCATTCCTTTGTTCTTGTTAAAGTTGTTGAAAATTTCCGCCACTTCATCTTAGGTTAGCATACGGTGGTAAAAGTCCCTTTACCTGCTGTCAAGTTTTTACTCTCACAAAATTATCTTTCAGGGAAGATTTCACATTGGCTTGCCAAGATCCAGGAGCATGATTTAACAATCATGACTTCTAAAACTATCAAGGGACGTGACTTATCCCTTCACTTAGCTCAACATGCTAAAACAAGTGAAGAAATTGATTAACAAGATAACTCTCTATCATCACCATTTTACATTGACAATCAAATCCTTCTAGTGGTTGAACATCCTTGGTATAAAGATCTAGTTTATTACTTGCAAAATAAAAGATGTACAGATAACTTAGATACCAATCAAAGAAGAAGGCTCTGTCTTGAATCTTCTAGATACATCATTATAAGAGACTTATTGTTTAGGAGATCTATCGATGGTATGTTACTTCGTTGTGTGAACAATGAGGAAGCACATAAATTGTTACAAGAGACTCATGGGTCTTCAAATTCTGTCATTCATGTAGGAGGTCACTTTTCTGCTAAAACCACTGCTTTTAAGATTATCAGGAAAGGGTACTATTGGCCTTCAATATTTTGTGATTCTTATAATTTTTCAAGATATTGTGACAAGTGTCAGAAGTTTACTGGGAAAGAACGTCTTTATGTTATGCCTTTACAACTTGTCCTCACTGACTTTCCTTTTTCAAAATGGGGTTTGGAATTTATTGGCCCTATTAATCCTCCATCTTCAACAGGGCAAGTTTTTATTTTGACAGCCACATACTATTTTACGAAATGGACTGAAGTTGTCCCTCTTAAGCATTCACAGGATGAACAGGTGATTTCTTTCCTTGAGGCTAATATTTTTTCCAGATTTGGTCTTCCTTTGGAAATTATTACAGATAATGGTCTCACTTTTATTTATGCTAAGATGACCCATTTTTTGGCTAAATTGGGGGTTAAAAATTTTACCTCGTCATCTTATTATCCCCAAGGAAATGGGCAGGCCAAGTCTACCAACAAGAATCTTGTTAGAATTATCAAGAGGCTCATTGAAGATAAGCCTTGTCAATGGCACACTCTCCTCGCTTACGCCCTTTGGGAAAATCGCACTACCACCAAGGGGAGCACTGGTTGCACTCCTTTCCATCTTGTTTATGGTCAAGAATCCATTCTACCTACTAAGCTAGAACTCTCCTCTCTAAGGTTAATGCTACAGGTTGAAGAATTAAATTCTTCCGATGTGTCTTAGAGAATGAATGCACTTTTGGCTTTAGAGGAGAAAAGAACATTTGCCTTGGATAATATAAAGAGAAGACAACAAACTATTAAAAGATATTTCAATAAAAGTGTCAAGGTTGTCAAATTTAAGGTTAATGTGAAGGTATTGTTGTGGGATTCATCTCATGTTGATAGAGGAAGGCATTCAAAGTTCTAAAAATTATGGTTGGGTCCTTTTAAGGTTGTTTTTGTCCTGGGCGCAAATTCTTATATCCTAAAGGACTTACAAGAGTGATTGTTTTCCTATAGCACTAATGGTTCACACTTAAAACACTATGTGGAACCAACTTGAAAGTTTAATGCTATATGGAATGTTTTCTGTATTATAGTTTTTTTTATTTTCTTTGATCTTACATTTATGTTATGTCATTTCAACTATTTCATTTCTAAAATGTCATTTCTTGCTATTTTGTTTATTTTATTTGACTTCATTTCTTGTCAAAATAAAATGTTGGATCAGTTTTGCCACAATGGGCTATTCTGCAAAGTATTGTTAATCAATAACAATCAGGTTACATAGTTGTCATGATGTTCCCCTTGAAAGCATCATGGAAATTGTTATCTGCTTCAACTGTTGTTATATAAGATAGTTGGTTTTATCCCCTTTCTGCTTTCTTTTTCTTCCATCCACTCCAAGATTCAAAAGAGCATACCATAAGATTTTTCTCCTTAAAGTCAAGAATGTTTTTACTATGATTAATCAAATGATTATTCTTATAGGGATAAACCCCTTTCATACTTAACACTATCCATGAGTTATTCCCAAAATCCCAGTCATTTTTCCTTAAAACCGCTCACTTCCTCGTCTTGCATAATCATTCTGATGTATATCTTCTTGATCTGATGTTTACATGGTCCATGAAACCAGAAAATCTGAGTTCTTAATATGTTGGAAACAAATTTCTCTGTGGAGTCGCCAGTTTGTTGACGAGTAAAATCCCAACGATGAATTATGTCGCAAAGGATTGCTGAGCTCTATTATTTATTTATGATAATAATATTTAACTAGTAGGTGGGACCCCTTGTAGACTAGAGGCTCAAAGATAGACATATTACACTTATATGGTGTTGCTTTTATGATGTTTCCTACACAATCCTATATAGTTGATGATCCAGTCTTGGTTTCATTTGATATGACAAATGGGTGGTTGATGCATTGTTGCTAAATGTTGTTGATATTCACTTGCAATACAAGGCAATGCCATGGGTATGAGGATTATGTTGTTTACAGGTGCTATGTTATGTTATGTTATAACATTGATTAATAATCCATATATGATTTATGCAAAAAATAAAATGATATGGGAGCTATCTCAAAACAAAAAGGAAAAACTATGGATAAGTTCTAAGCTATGGCAAAAAGATTATATATAAACCTTGTGACAAATGTGAAATGGTGGACCTACCTACTATACTATGTGTTTTGGTTAAAGGATTATGCAATTTTTGTTAAAGATTTATATGGAAGCACATATGGTAACATTAGCATATGATATTATTGAAGTTATAACATGTTCGGGTGGTGCACTATACAATAGATATGGCATCGAATCTTTACGATGGATATGGCATTGAATTTATGAAATGGTTATATGGTTGAATTTAATTGTTGATGGACTGGCTAGTACATAGAATTGAATAGGGCCAGGTGAGGAAGAAATGTGCATTTACTGCACGTCACTCCAAACCTCCCTTTAGCCTGCCACCCTAGCATAGTTTCATTTTTCTTTGTTGGTTGTGGAAGCTCTGCGATTTCAGGTTTTGGAAGGGGAAAACTCAAACTAGCTGTTACACATTATTTTTTTCATCCCTATGACCGTTAATGATGTAAACTTATTTGTTTCCTTCAGAGGGGTCAGTGGCTTGAGTTCCTGAAGAGAGAAGGAAGAAGAACTTTTCCTGAGAAAAGAAGTTGCATTTTCCCTTGTAAAAACCCTGTAAAAAAGGAAGTTTGCAGGTTGCTATCTAGGCAGGGTGCGAGAATGCCTGATTCTCACAGGTTGCACCATAGCTAGGGTGCGAGATGTTCGTAGGTTTCTCTATAGGCAGGGTGCGAGAATGCCTACACGTGGGAAAAACAAGTGTTTTCTCGAATCTTCTAGAAGGAGAAACTTCTATGGTGAGGTGGCATCCGAATAGTTTGAATCTTACTCGCTTTCATGATTTAGTGGGATCATCCTAACCTCCTCACCTTATCCTCTTCATATTATAAAAGGAGAGGAGCTCTCATGGAGAAGGTTAGCTTGTAGATTTGGAGCTTAGCTTGGAGCTTTTGGATTTGGCTTGGAATTATTAGCTTGGTTAGAGTGGTTTTGAGTTTTTCCTTTGTCAAGATAGATTGTGAATACTATCAGATCTGTACTCTCAGAATTCTTGGAGTGAAAGTGTGTGGG
>ML789648.1:187666-202416 GCA_009831015.1 Picea engelmannii
TTTATTGTATGATTCCTTGATCACATACATAGGTTTATATTGAGTTTATGCTATTACTATCACTTTGGTTGGTTGTGTTCTTTTGCAGGTTCATCATTGTATGAGCATTGGAACGGAGCTAGGATGGCGATGGTGAGAGGAAGTGACATTTAAATGGTATGCCACTCATCCCTCTTTAGTTAGTAAATTCAATATCTCAAACTTAAGGAAAGCGTCATGTTATGGTGTGTTTTGTTCTAGATCTAGGTGGATCTAGGGAGATCAATTAGTGTCCGCACCTACTGATTTGTCCGATAACACCAGCTCATCATTGAAGTGGTTTTTTTCACAAGTATGGTTCTTTTCTTTCCATCCATGATGAACTCTTTGTATTATGAATCAAATGGTGGCTCAGGATTTCATGGGTTTTGTGTTTTATTGAGTTTTCGACTGAGGGTCAATACTATGTTGTGGGTTCTTTGTGATTACTGTGAAATGCTGGCATTTTTAAGAGAAGTAATGGGTGTTATTGATTGTAAAGTCCACACATTGGTTATTGACTCGGTTAGCTTGGATTTTTATGATGATTCGCTGTGAAAAATGATAATAGTGGTGCAACGAGATCTGATTTTTATTCACATGGGGTTTAACCACCAGTCTGGGTTTCAGTTGTGGTCAACCATTTTTCGTCTTGGATTGTTGTCATTCATTCTCCGTGCTGCAATGCAACTGTTGACAGTGGTGTGGTTCTTTTTGGCTAAGCCCCGAGCTATTGTTTGTATGGTTTGTTCTTTACTTTCATTTCACTGAAAATATTTCCACAGTCCAATCTTGTTTTTCCCATAATGTTTAATGGAAGCCTATGTATGCATTGAATCGCCACAGTTTGTGCTCTGTCATTATTTTCACAAGAGTTTTAATACTCGCTCCTCTCATCTTTTTTTTAATGGTCGACTGTTATATCTGTGAGACTAACTATCAACTATCAATTGTATTTAAAAGGTTATCGACCTCCTGGGTGTTGGGAAGAGAAATGATGTCTCTGTGTTTTGAGGACTCTTAATTGTTTAAATTAACCCTCATTTCCTCTCTACAATAAAGTTTTAGAGGCATATGTGTGTGCCCGGGTTGTTAAGCTAGAATTGTCTTGTTTCTTCTTGGGCATTCTCTTTATGGATCTGTCAAGATAGTGGGGTTATAAGTTGAAAGATTGTGGTGTTTTCAAAGGAGAATGGTTCCCTATTCTTCCAAGATTGTATTGTTTACATGTGGTTGCTCCTTGATGGTAAATTCTCGAGGAGGTAAAATATTATGAGCTCTCTATGTTTTCTAAGGTCAAGCAGACTTTCATTACCTCTCTGCATTTAAATTTTAAAGAGCTCTACTTGGTTCTGTTGAGCCTGACTTGCTTGCACTTTCCTCGGGCACCTTCTGGGGTCTGTCAAGATTTTGGTTTACCAGTTTAATGATTGTGGTAATTATAAAGGGCATGGGCTCTCTAATTTCAAGACCTTTCTTTATCAAGTCTCTATGTTCCTCTCTATGATTAATTTGTATGGGTTACCTACAACCGAGAGTTTTCCGTTTGATCGAACATGGATTCTCCACTCATTGTTGTGCTAAATCCTAGCCTCATCATGATTCTATTTAAAGTTTCAATGAACCTATGTGAGTAATTGTTTCACCAGACATGATCTTGGTCCTGTCAAGTTGTAAAAAGACACTTGTTGTCGATATGGTTATGTTCTCTTCATGAATTTTATGGTTGTGTATTTTATCAAGCGTTTCTTTTGGAAGGAAATCTGTATATGTTTGTTGAATGTGGATCTCAGGTTCAGAGCTACATGTTTTTGGTTAAGTATTGTTGTCGAATTAATATTGGTATTGATGATTATTTGGTTGAAGACACGTGTGTATGATTGGTTCATCGAAAATTCTCTTAAGTTTGTCCAGATTTTAAAAAGGGACCTATGGGTGATTAACACGGGCCTGATTTTTGTTTGATGACATTTGATTGTTGATTGATTATCCTGGGTCTATTATTGTTTGATTGCCAAGGATGAATATTGGATATGGATAATGGAATCGTTGTGCATATTATGTTATTTTAAAAAAGAAGAGACCAACATTAGAGCATGCGGTACTATGGTTTGAATGGTTATGTTGCTACTGTGGAATTGGAAATGATTTTCATAGTCATTATATAGAATGCACAAATTTATATAAGTTGAAGAATTCTTGGAAATTAAATTGTTTTATTGAAGACATCGAGCAATCTATATGAAATTGAGGAATAGTTAAATTTTTTTTGGTGTTGGAAGTGGATGCTTTCTAGATTGAATTTGAAACAGAGTTATGATTTTTGGTTGATTTAATTTATTTTATAAACAGTATCCGTAAAATTCCCTCTCATTTTCTCACTTTTTCACTCAATATAAATCCCCTCACGATCCCAAATTCATTTTTCACGCCCTATTCACTAAAATTAAATTAAAACTATGTATGACAATGATAAAAATGACACAGAGATAGATGGTAGCTCATATATTTTGGTATTGTTCGCACAATCAGTTATTTAATGAATTGTCAAGAAGTAATCATGTTCTTACTCCCTATCATGATATCACTTTTTAGCGCATTACAATCCCCTCAGATATCCCATGAACCCTATTTATCCCCCCTGCTCATGTGAAAATTATGAAATAAATTTTATGGATTGGATTGCATGGGTTTGATGTTTATTTCTGAGCCAAACTTTTTTTCATATTAAGAGAATGTCATGTATGGTTTGTTAAGAGATAGTTGCTAATGATTGTTGCATACAGTATAAGCTTCTTCAGTAGAAGAAGTCATGGCCAAAACAATAGGGGCAGAGGAAATTGGAACAGAGGGCATAAAAGGCCCAGATTCTCAATACATTTCGATGTCTATCCTCAAGAGTTAAACCAACTTTTTCAAGTCGGATTTTTCAATTGGATTGGTCAAGGGATAGTCCATCCTAGACTAGAGAGACCTGCCTTCAATCCCCAAAATGTTCCTGGTATCCCTTCCTCCCCATGTATCTTTGCAACCTGAAGTTCTCGAGAATGATGGATGGCAGGAGATTGTTCACCCAGCAGTCTCCCACCATCATGGTTGGCCAAACTTGTCATTACCTCATCCTCCTCCACCTGTAAACCCAAATGTTCAAATTTCCCCTGCACACTCACCTGTACAGTCCTCCCATGCAAGAAAAAGACTCAAAACTAAGGCTCACCATGTGCAAGACAAAGGTAAATTTGTTGTTGCTCCCTCCTCTCCTTCAAGTGACTCAGTCAAGTCAGTGTCTTCATGTATGCACTTGAGATACGATTGCTCCCATGTCCTTAGTGAGATCAAGCCTCAAGGTTACACCCAGCCTAAGGCTATTTATGGGAAGTCCAAAGGGGACAACAGTGACAAAGGAAAAATTGCCTATCAAAGTGAAAAATATGGATTTTGATTATGTGTTTATAATTGATTTATTAAGGACAGTGGATTGCAAAAAGTTTTGGACAACAAACTATTTTTTGGGATATTGTGGATATTTACATGTTTTGGATAAATTTGGAATATTTCTAATATTTAAATTTCAAATTGTGGAAATAATTATGGGAGCCACAAGGAGGCATGTGTTAATTGGTTGTCTAATTATGTTTATTTTTGTTAAGAAATAAAAGGGAGTCACAAGGGGTCCCACCTACTTAGTTATTATTTAATAAAAGACCCTTAATWATTATTATTATTATTACTTCCCMTAAACTAAAGATTAGTTAAGTTTTAGTTAACTTAACTAAATGAGGTAGTTGAACTACTTCAACTAATTTGGAATGCATAAAAGCCAAATGAGAAGGAAGAACAAGGGGAGAATAGAAGGAGAAAACATACTAAGGTTTTCTCTTGAGTTTTATTGAGATAGTTCAGTTTTCATTCATTCTTCAAATTATTAAAGGCCTAATTCTCTTTTTGACAGCAGGGTCCTATTGTAGAGACAAGGTTCAAAGATGAACCATATCATTCAAATGCTTGTTTCAGACGTGTTGATCTATCGTTGATAGTTTGTGTAGACTTGTCTATTTATGAATTGAGTTTCATGACTGATAAAGGATATTGTGCAGAGTCAAGTGGGCAATAGTCTGTGGCAAGCTGATCCAGATTTTTAAAGTTCATTTTTTACTTCTTTTCAGATTCCTTTTGTATGGTTTTCATCGGGGATTTCTAATTTTGACCTTGGTCCATGCCCCCACAAGGACTTTTGTAAGAGAAGGATACTTTTGATTTCTTGGAGTGAAATAAAGAAATTGCTATTCTGTCTCATTTGTGTTAATCTGTGACTTGGTATTTTTGCTTTTGATCTCCACATTTACTTTCTGCAATCTATTATATTCAAAAAATTACATTAAAATGTTATATTTTGCAACAATATTTTATTTTAAAAAATCATCCTAAGCACTTGTAATTAATACTTGTGGATTGGGAAATACATTTTGAGGCTATAAACATAGGGTAATATTCTTGACTATCTTTCCTTAGCCAAGCAAGATTCCAAAATGCTTGAGTAAGATAAATTCATATCTTTTCCTCAACAATCATCATTGTGAATGTTGCAGGGGCATTGGTAAGCCAAATGGCAGCACTAACAATTAAAAGTCCCAATTGTATTTGAAGATTGTCTTCCACATACCCTCTAGCATTATATCAAAATGATGCTAACCAAATATGTGGTGTACCACTACATTTAACAAAATTCATGCATATAAAGCAAATTTACAACAATGCATTTGAAAACATAGAAAAATCTAATACATAGATAATTAACACACAAAAAATGAGCACTTATCTTTAAAAAATTGTAGTACCAAATAATGGTTGTTGTGGAACAATTTACTTCCCAACCATATGAAATCCTAGTACTATCACTTCCCTTGAGTTGAGGTGAGTGTAGGGGTTTTACTCTCACATGCATGTATACTTAAAACTCATATCTTCTTTCACAAGATATCCTATCAATGTACATGTTAAAAAAATAAATCATGGTAGCTCTTCAATGCCATCTCTCCATGGATACAAGAAGATAGGCATAATGTTATGAAAAATAGTCTTGTTAACCGACCCACCAACTGGGAAAGATCTATATTATCCCTACATAATCATTTTCCCAAAAGAATGTTGACCCTAAGCTTCCATCTTCAATATTGCACACACATGGGAGTTAACATCAACATGAAGAGGTCACTCTACATAACCAAAGGAGATGCACTGGAATATGGAATAAAAATTAAGAAATGAACCCTTACAAGTTGTTGGTTGTGGAGCCTGATTATCTTTCTGTTTCATAGGTATTTTGTTTTCAACTGTGTTTATACCACATGAATACTATACACCCCTCCACGTGGGGGGTATTTCCCCCTCCTACATGGTCCAGGTGCATGCGGGCTCTTGGTGGGGGTTCGGGGACGAAGCCCCTGAAGGAAAAATTGTCTTGTAAATGTATATAGTAATCTCATAGTAAATATGGACCGTTCATTATAAGTTCGTAGATCTGACGATAGAATTCATGTTAGGATTTTTTTTCCCTAGAAGTAAACCCTCTTTTATGAGAGAAATGTACTGCGACTATGTATTATTGCGAATATTGTATCATGAGAGAGGAGAGTGTGAGAGAAAGAAGATGAAGTTACAACGGGTGTGTTGCAGGTTGTATCCCTTCATTTGTTGGATAATAAAAAGGAAGGACCTGGCAATTTCTCTGGTCGACATATCCCACATTGTGTGAACCACGTATATATGTGTCTCCATTGTATTGTGTATCCTTTGTGTTTTATTTCCACATTTTTTTTATTTTATTGCTCTATGATCCTGTTTTTCTAACACAAGTGGGATAAATTGTCTTTGATATGTGTTTGCGTGAAAATGTTAGGTGTTGGAATTTCTTTCCAAGGCTCATTCTTGCATGTCATCTTTCACATGATTTAGGACTTCTATGAGTGCCACATGCCCAATTAGTTTCCATCACCACCACTTAGTAGAAATAACCCCTCATCATGTTCCCCTTTTCCATTCCATGGCATTCAAAAATTAATTTCATTATGAATATATTTACACGTTTGAATTAGTCCTCAACTTAAGCAAAATCATAAACACATAGCCACATGCTATTTATGTTTGCTAGCAAGGTATTGGGCTTGGGCCCTTGCTAGAAATTTCCATATGAACACATAATTCTATATATACACCTTGTTTACAGTGAAGGTGCCATTGGTTTGACATAAAAAAAAAAAACTTGTAAGTTACCCTTGAAGTGGTATTAATGCAAAAAGATACTTAAATACACATTATTTACACATTGCCCATGTAAAATTATGAGATCAAAATAGGGTATTACATTTCCTTCCCTTGGAATAGAATTTTCCTCAAGGTTGTCTTGTTTCTATGATGCAATAATTTGGAATGTTGTAAGTGGTCCTACACTTTCCCAATTTTGATCACAAGCAACACTCTACCGCATTGATCTTGAATACTGGAAAGGTCATCATTGTGTCATCCCTTTGTCCTCATTTTTTACCCCAACCAACATCCAAGAATTGTATCATGGGCCATTTTTTTTTCACCTTGATGGACTCATCCATCAAAAAGGCCATCACTATGTTGTCTATTTGGATCACAAACAATGCTCCACCTTGCTATAATTGACAATTGACAAGGTCATCATAATGCCATCCATTTTTCCTCCTCATTAACCCCAAACTACCTCTTATAATTGCACTGAGTGCCATTTTTTATTCACCTTGATGCATTTTTCCATCAATAACGTCATCACTATGTCATCTCAACCTCTTCCTTGTTGGCTCCAATTAACTCAAAATTAGCATTGTATTTATTCTCTTTTCCCTGTAACCAAATTACAATGATAGTTTCATTTATCCTACTCTAATGTAATATAATGTTATCAAATCTAACTAGTTTGAGTCAAACTAACTAGTTCTGGTCGATTTTTCCCCCAAACCTACTCAAACAAGTACACTAATTTTTTTTTGGACTAGTTCATGCATGAACCAACTTTGGATAGTGCATAAATTGGCTAGTTTGTGCTTGAACTCCACAACGATGGTATTTTGTAAGGACACCTTGCATCCAATAATGTTGACATTATTAAATGTTAATTAACAATCCATTAAGCTATAAAATTACCAACAAAAATATTCGATAGCTTGAGATATGCAAACATTGAGTTCCAATTTTTTTTTACTTCTATTTTATTCAACTAAGTTTTATTCAAATTAATGTGAAATAATATGGAAACAATGCACAAAATATTTGTTATAAATATGGAAAATCCTCCTAGATAGATATGAGTGATTCTTTAGGATATTGTAGACAATTTTCTAATGGAACAACGAAGAGTTGAGATTTCGACCAAAGGGTTATTCAAGAAGATCAACCTAGTAAGGTACTACATGAACAAGGATACAATGAAGATGCACTAATTACACTGAGCAAAAAAAATACTTGATTAGGTATACTATAGAAAAAAGTGGAGAATGGTGTCAAATTCATTTCACTGCTAGTTTAATGTGAACAAATAAGGGGGGGCTATCATTACTGTCATTGTAGGGGAGGAGAAATATTATAGATTTATAGATGAAATTTTGGAGATATTGTCAAGAGGTTTCATAATTTAATATATCCATTGCAAAAATGTCACCCTTGATGGACCTCATTCACTAATGGTGTCCATAAAAAGTCATGGTAAGCAAGGTTTTGATATAGGAATCTTGAGATCTTATTATGAATAGTACAAGGTATCAAAATAGATGGCAATGAATGTTAAGAGTTGTAATGGTCAATGCATTCTTTGATAACCTTGAAAACTCGTATGCAACAAAATGGGATGGGCATGATAAGATCTTGAACATTGATGAGACAAGGGTACAAGTAGGCAGCGAAAACTATAGAATGCATGTTAATAAAACATGGGGCAATAGAAATGTTTTGAAATGAATAGAGTGGTTCACCATGCTCTTTTGTGTGAACTTGAGTGGTTGTTCCATCCCTAATTTCTAGATATTACAAGGGAAGAGGAAGGTTAGGAACTACATTGAAGGGTGCAAAGTTAGAACTTGTACAGCCTTCTAAGGGATACATGGATCACCGTTATTTATTATGTGCTTGGAATACTTTTTCACATATGCTATAAGCAAGGTGTCACAAGAAAATCATCATCTTCTCATATTGGACATCAGTCATGGAAGCAATGCGTCATTGAAGACCTTTGAGGCCACCCATGATTTGGGCAACAATTTGTTTACAAAGCCATCCCACATGATCCATAATTGGTGAGGCTATGCATGATATAGATTCATAAGTATGAACCTTTTATTAATTTGTTTTTAGCTATGAACAAATTAAAAACTAGCTATATTGTTGTTTATTTAATTGTGTATTCACCATGATTGTTTTTTTTTTTTTAGTTTGTTTGTCTGTGACCCGCGGGACTAAATTGTGGCTAAGAAACCGCGACTTAGGGGCATATAATCCGTCAAAATCACCTGGGAATCGCACCCGGACCGATCCACACCAACCCTTAACATGGCTGGAGTTTTTGTCCTCGCAGGTTTCGAAACGATGACTTTAACATCACGGAGTGGCTTAACAACACACTCTGTCACCGACTGTCCTACACATCGGGGACACCATGATTGTTTTATTAACCATGGTTAGACCTTTTAATTTTCAAACAAGTGTGTAAACTAAAACATTGGCATACTCAAAATAAATTGAATTTTTTTTACCTTGGAAACCTAAATTGGAAAACCAACTTGAAATGGTTTTGTTGGTTTATTTTTCTCTTTGAAGAAAATGTTACATCAAGGGCATTACATTATCAATATATATTCCATGTATATATCCCTTCAACTACATATTTCATCAAATATATTCTTCACTCTGGCATTGACAATCTCATGTTCAGTGTTTTTCCCTCTTGGTCTAGATTAGCCCTTTTTTTGCAACTAATTCCATCAATTAGATAAGCTATTGCTTCTTCCATGCCTCAAGTTTCCTCTGTGTCTACCTTTTTTATGTTGTTAAAAGAGGTATTCTTCCTCTCCATTTATGTGCTTTGATGAGGTATGCCTTAACACCACTATCCAAGTGATATTTGTTGTCTTTCTTGTAGAAAGTTGCATCCCTATCCCAAAAATAAGAGCTGCCAAAAATCACATCACAAGCATCTAAAAATGGAACTTCACATTATAATAATTCATTGACATAATTATCATTAATAACAAGCCCAATCTTACATCTCCTAGTCATTCTCATGGAAAATTTCTCTCATACCCATCCCAATGAACATAGTTGTACTAGATCATAAGTTTTTGGACCAAGCTCATCAACTAAGGTATCATAAATAAAATTGCATTGAAAACCATTGTCAAACAAAACATTTACCTTCTACTTATTTACTAGAAATTTGATTTGGAATAGTGCATTTATGTCTATTTTTGGCCTTGGCTATTGCAATATGGTGTATACATGTTGGACACACCGACTACACTGAGAGGGGGGGGTGAATAGTGTAGGGATCTTTTTCCCAAAACTCCTTAGTTAACAATCACCATTAACTCATTACTCATTGTTGTCTTATTTATACTTTCATACTCTAGGTCACTTAACCCATTTCTAGGTCACTTAACCTATTTTCCTTATTTTAGGGTTAACCACTTTCCATAAATAGAAAGTTTTCCAATACTTTATCATTTAAATATTGCTTCTTGATTTTGTCACCTTACTTTATCATTTCTTGATTTTGTCACTTCTCTTTATTATTTAAATAATCCACCTTGACTTTGTCACTTTACTTTATCATTTAAATAATATTAACCCATTTATAGGTGATGCAGGAGCATCGCAAATATCAAGCGAGCGTGGAGCAAGCGCAACGTATTTTTTTTGAGCACATGATAAATTGCTTGAAAAACTTTTTGAAGTTGATGCGCAAATCTTTAATGAAGCCATTTATGAAGGAGTGCCTTTGTATATTGTATTGGACCTTGAGCGATTCGCTCTCGTCCTTAGTAGATAGGAGGCATTTAAACTAGTTAATGCAGGTAGATAGACTTGAATTCATAGATTAGACATTTTTAGAAAGAACGAGGGAAAACGGATATAGACACCCTCATTGTGTATTGTAACATAGTTGAAGAAGGAAGAGCATAGAAGAGAAGCAGAGAGTTGTTGAAGAACATCCATGTATAGATCTTGAATTAATAGGAGAAGTTGATTCAAATCCATGGTTTTATGTCTGTTCTCTGTGTGTTGATGTTAAATGATATGCTCATGAGTGTTTGTTTTCCTGTTATGCATTTTCTTTATTGTTGTGTATGTGATTTCATGTTGGAGTTTGAAATCCGAGGGGAAGAATAAATGAGTTTCAATTGTTTCTCTATCTGAGCAAGGATTCCTGCAAGGAGTGCAGTTGAAGTCGTCTGCAAGGAGTGCGTTGACAGAAGGCTCGGATAGTTTAACTTTTGTTCTTGTTCACCCAGAAGTGATATTGGGTTATAGGAGTCGTGCAAGGAGTGTGCAGGCTAAGGAGAGCCTCAGTTGTGAATCTGAGCAGAAGATTTGAAGGACTACTGCTGCAAGTGTGCGCAGGGTCAAAGAAACCCAAACACTTGAAGTGTTTGTGGGTTTCCGCAAGGAAGGCGTGCAAAGGGTTCTCTTTTTCTAAGAGACTGAGAAGTTGGAGAAATCTCAAGAGGGATAAACCCTTTAGAACCTAAGGAAGGATTGCACAGGGAGTTCGTGCCATGGAGCATCTAAAACCAGTGTTGCAGGATTTCACGCAGGAGGACGAGTGAGCACAGAGGAACACTAGGTTATTTTCAAGAAATCCTCAAGGAGGAAGAATTTGATGGTTAGGATCTCGTGGAGGGGATTCATGAAAAATCTGCCAGTCGTCAGATCCACCAGAGTAACGAGGAGGTTACGGCCACACCAGGAGGTTAAGCTCGGGAGGATCGTGAGTCGTAGGATCGTTGTTGGGTTACCCGTCAGCCGTCTGATCTGACAGGAGTTGCACAAGGTTTAAAGCCTCGTGAAGCAGAGTAAGAACCCCAAGAGGCATCGGGATATCAAGGCGTCGAGAGTCGGGAATCGGAGTTCCTAAGGTCATGAGAATCGGGACATCAGGAATCGCGAAATCCTGAGAGTTAACCAGGACCGTCCATCTTGAAGAGGATGCGTTATAGAAATCGGAGCCATCGTGAAAAGTCTCGACAAGGAAGCCATCTATCAGCGTTTGGATCATCGGGATATCAGGGATCCTGGTGACAAGGTGTTTATGCATTTTGGAATTGCGAACCGTGAAACCCAGACAGGGAGGAAGGTGCCACCGTAGGGCCAGCTGTCAGTAAACCGAGGAGTCGGGATTCGGCGTATCGGGAATCCCAAGAACAAAGAAAATGTTACATCAGGAATCGCGATGTCCAAAAAGCCGACGAGGGGATAGTGACGTGAAATATTCAACCCTTACGTGCATCGGGGATCGGTGTTTTGTGATTCTTTGGAATCATAGCAGCGGGAATCACGAAACTCCGAAACGTGATTTCCCGACAGGCTAAAAGAGTGGGGGCCACAGGAGTTGGCGAGGAGGACAGGTGGCAGATTACATCGGGGTTTTGGGAAGTGAAGCTCCAAGGGAAAATTTTCACTTGGATTCACGATCCCGCGATATCCGAAATATCGATGGGGTACAACTGTTGAAGAGTTGACCCTCGCATGTGTCAGCGCAATGACATATCGGGGTTCGGAGGATCGGGGATCCTGAGGACGAAGGGTCCATACATTTCAATCCCGCGAAGTCCGAAACTCCGACAGGAGGTAAGACTGTGGTCTTATGGATTAGCAGTTATGTGGACCGGAAGTCTAGCCAGGAGGGGCTAAAGAAGAAAAAGAAGCGTTTCGGCATATCGAGGTTTGGGGTTTGGTAAAGCGAAGTGTTTGGAACATCGTGAGTGTTGAAATCCTGACAGGAGAAACTCCGATAGGGACGCGAAAGGTCAGCGTTGACTCGCGTCAGATTTCGGAGAATCGTGAGGCACAAATCACGTGACCACAGAACTCGCGAAACTGCGATGTCTGATTTCCCGATCATTAAGGGAGATCTTTTGGAGAACTGTTGTGGGTGTGGAAAATTCCCGATAGGGAATTAGAAGAGATTTTCAAGTTCTTCGGGCTGAGGAAGGAGGAGATCCTGTGAGTGGACGTGCCTGGGTGGCGCGCCTGCGTCAAGTGGTATCAGAGCAAGAAAATTTATTTTCTTTCTGTAGCAGAGAAGAAAGAAATTTCACCATGCTGCCGAGAAGAAGAGATAGACGATCACCCAATACAGGGGAGGAAAGGGAGATGCCCAGAGGTAGGGGTAGGCAAGTGCAGAATCCAGATATGGAGAGGGAAGTGCGTAATCTTCGTGCCAGAATGGAGGACATGGAGACATCACAAAGGAGGAAAGCTGATGAAGGAGATATCAGTGAGTCCGAAAATGAAGATGATGTTGGACATAGAGGAGAAGAAATCCCAGCGGAGGATGCAGCAAATGAGTGCTTACCTAAAGTTGTTACAAGAATGGGTGCAAAGGTGAAGATGGACATTCCAGTTTATGAGGGAAATCTGGAAGCGGAAGAACTTCTAGATTGGATTAGAGCTCTGGATACATACTTTGATTATGAAGATGTCGAAGAGGATAAGAAAGTCAGGCATGTTGTCACGAGATTGAAGGGACACGCAGCATTATGGTGGGACGAGCTACAAGCAGATAGACGTTGCAAGGGCAAGCAGAAAATTAAAAGTTGGGATCGAATGATTGCAAAGATGAAGGCAAAGTTCATCCCGAGAGATTATCAAATCACTTTGTTCAGGAGGATGCAGAACCTGAGACAAAAGTTGATGACATTAAAAGAATACATGGAGGAATTCTATCGACTGAACATCAGGGCAGGTCATCGGGAGAGCGATGATGAGAAAGTTGACAGGTATATGAATGGCCTAAGATACGATATACAGGACGAGATGAGTATGGAAACCATCCAAACGGTGGACGATGCTTATCAAATGGATTTGAAAGTGGAAGAGAAGTTGAGCCATAAGCAAGGTCAAAGGGGCCGAGGCAGAAGCCAGCCCAGAGGCAATTCAGTTGCCCAGGAAAGAACCCAGAAGCCTAGAGATGACTGGAAAAAGCCTCAGACTAGAACTGAGAGAGGTGGAAGTTCACAGCGAGGGCAACATGCTAAGCAGAGAGGGAAGCATACTGAGCAGAGAGGAGGGTATGCCGATAACAATATGTTTCCTCGTACCAGAGGTAGAGGAAGAGGAAGAGGTGGAGTAATCACATGCTTCACGTGTGGAAAAAATGGGCACAAGTCATTCGAGTGTCCAGAGAAAAAGAAGGACAGTGGAGAGACTCACATCGCCGAGGCACGGAGCTGAGATGTTGAAGCAGAAGATGCTGAAGGAGGAAGACCGTTGATGATGCGTAAGGTTCTCTTAACACCTGAGAAGGAGGTGGAGGACTCAGCTCAAAGAAACAGACTTTTCAGAACTGCTTGCAAAACCAAGGACAGGGTATGCAAGGTTATCGTGGACAGCGGTAGCACAGATAATCTCATTTCAACCGAGATGGTAGAGAAGTTGGAGCTGGAGACGACTGATCACCCGAGTCCATACAAAGTTTCATGGCTACAGAAGGGACATCAGGTAAATGTCACTAAACAGTATTTAGTTGAATTCAAAATAGGAGGGTATAATGATAGAATACTCTGTGATGTTATTCCTATGGATGTCTGACATTTATTGTTGGGCAGACCATGGCAATATGACAGAAATGTGATTCATGATGGGAAGATGAATACATATACCTTAGAGAAGAATGGGAGAACTCATTTGTTGCTTCCGATCAAGGATAAGGAGGTAAAACCAGAAGGGACAAATATTGTACTCCTCATGAGTGGGAAGGAGCTTCTTACGGAGGTGAAGAAGAAAGAAGATCCACAATTCTTTGTGGTCAGGAAACCAAGGATCGTTTTGACTAGCATGAGAGTAGACGATTTGCTAGGAGAAATTCAAGAACTACTGGAAGAGTTCGCTGACATCGTGGTGGACGAATTACCTCATTCGTTGCCAACGATGAGGAGTGTGAGTCATCATATAGACCTCATACTAGAAGCTAGTTTGATAAATAAAGCCACGTACAGGTTGACACCGCAAGAAAATGAAGAGGTCAAGAAGCAGGTCCAGGAGCTGCTAGACAAAGGATTGGTCAGGGAAAGTTTGAGCCTGTGTGTCGTTCCAACGGTACTCAGTCCAAAAAAAGATGGAGGTTGGAGAATGTGTACCGACTCAAGAGCCATCAACAAGATAACCATCAGGTACAGGTTTCCATTGCCGAGGATGGATGATTTGATGGATTGCTTAAGTGGAGCAAAAAAAATTTCAAAGATAGATTTGAAGAGTGGATATCACCAGATTCGCATGAGAGAAGGTGATGAATGGAAGATGACCTTCAAAACCAACGAAGGACTGTATGAATGGCTTGTCATTCCGTTTGGCTTGAAAAATGCGTCGAGTACCTTTATGAGGTTAATGAATGAAGTCCTGAGGGAATTCATCGGGAAGTTTGTCATTGTGTATCTGGATGACATATTAATTTTCAGCAAAACAAAGGCAGAACATCTGAAGCATTTAGCTACAGTAAT
>ML789648.1:203318-215063 GCA_009831015.1 Picea engelmannii
AGTAGGAAATGTTTGTTGATGCAGGAGTTCAAAGTCAGGGCGTTAGGCTTTGATGATCTCAGGGATATGTATGCAGATGATCATGATTTTAAGGAAGCATATGAAGCAGCTGAGAACCTAGTTCTCAGAGACAGAAGCCAATGGATAGAGTACATGATCCAGGAAGGATTGTTGTTCAAGGGCAATCAATTATGTATTCCAAATTGCTCCATGAGGGAGAATCTGTTAAAGGAAAAACATAGCGGAGGATTGGTCGGACACTTCGGTCATGATAAGACATTTGTGAAGCTGATCGAGTCATACTTTTGGCCAGGCATACGGTTAGAGGTCAAACGATTTTTAAACAGATGCAGAATTTGCCAGCATTCAAAGGGGAGAAAGAAGAATGCAGGATTCTATCAACCATTACACATACTCGAGAGGCCGTGGGATGAAATCGGCATGGATTTCGTATTGGGATTGCCAAGGACGCAAAGAGGATTTGATTCAGTCTTTGTGGTAGTGGATAGGTTTTCCAAGATGGCCCATTTTATCCCATGCCAGAAAACCAGTGATGCGACTCACATCGCAAATCTGTTTTTCAAAGAGGTCGTTCGACTTCACGGCTTACCCAGAAGTATAGTTTCAGACAGAGATACAAAGTTCTTAGGGCACTTTTGGAGGACATTATGGAAGAAGTTGGGGACTAACTTGTTGTTTAGTTCATCCTATCATCCTCAGATGGATGGGCAAATAGAAGTGGTGAACAGAAGTCTGGGAGACTTGCTGAGAAGCTTGGTGACAGAGCACCACAGCCAGTGGGATAGTATATTGTCGCAGGTAGAGTTCGCATATAATGACTTAGTGAACAGGAGCACAGGCCAAAGTACATTTCAGATTGTGTATGGCACACAGTCGAGAGGAGTTTCTAAATTAAGGGATTCGAAACAGACTGCGACTAGGAGTGCAAGTGCCGAAGAGTTCGCAGAGGCGATGAAGGAACTTCACGGCCAGGTGAAGCAACAACTGCTAGATTCAAGTCACGAATATAAGCGCAGAGCCGACCAGCGGAAGAGACAAATTTAGTTTGAGGTTGGTGAATTAATTCTAGCACATTTGAGGAAAGAGAGGTTCCCGAGGGGAACATACAATAAATTGAAAATGAAGAAAATCGGGCCATGTAAGGTCTTGAAGAAATTGGGGGAAAATGCTTATGAGATCGAGTTACTGGATGGGATCGGAATATCTCCAATATTCAATGTCGCAAATTTATACCCATATAAACTTGAGGAGATCAGAACAAGTGATGAACAGCCAGAGGTTCAGTGGCAAAAGCAGATGCCAGTTGCAGAGAAGCCACAGATGGAACAGATACTGGATAAATGAGTCAGTAAGAAGACCAGGAGGAAAGAATACTATGAGTATCTAGTCAAATGGAAGGGCCATCCAGTGGAAGATATCAGCTGGGAGAATGAAGCAGAGATACAGAAGCATGGATATACCGTGCAAGAGCTCATGGACAGGAGCCCGTGAAATTTTTCAAGAGAGGGAGTATGATGTAGGAGCATCGCAAATATCAAGCGAGCGTGGAGCAAGCGCAACGTATTTTTTTTGAGCACATGATAAATTGCTTGAAAAAAATTTTGAAGTTGATGCGCAAATCTTTAATGAAGCCATTTATGAAGGAGCGCCTTTGTATATTGTATTGGACCTTGAGAGATTCGCTCTCTTCCTTAGTAGATAGAAGGCATTTAAACTAGTTAATGCAGGTAGATAGACTTGAATTCATAGATTAGATAGTTTTAGAAAGAAGGAGGGAAAATGGATATAGACACCCTCATTGTGTATTGTAACATAGTTGAAGCAGGAAGAGCATAGAAGAGAAGTAAAGAGTTTTCGAAGAGCATCCATGTATAGATCTTGAATTAATAGGAGAAGTTGATTCAAATCCATGGTTTTATGTCTGTTCTCTATGTGTTGATGTTAAATGATATGCTCATGAGTGTTTGTTTTCCTGTTATGCATTTTCTTTATTGTTGTGTATGTGATTTCATGTTGGAGTTTGAAATCCGAGGGGAAGAATAAATGAGTTTCAATTGTTTCTCTATCTGAGCAAGGATTTCTGCAAGGAGTGCAGTTGAAGTCGTCCGCAAGGAGTGCGTTGACAGAAGGCTCGGATAGTTTAACTCTTGTTCTCATTCACCCAGAAGTGAGATTGGGTTATAGGAGCCGTGCAAGGAGTGTGCAGGCTAAGGAGAGTCTCAGTTGTAAATCTGAGCAAAAGCTTTGAAGGACTGTTGTTGCAGGTGTGCGCAGGGTCGAAGAAACCCAAACACTTGAAGTGTTTGCGGGTTGCCGCAAGGAAGGCGTGGAAAGGGTTCTCTTTTTCTAAGAGACTGAGAAGTTGGAGAAAGCTCAAGAGGGATAAACCCTTCAGAACCTAAGGAAGGATTGCACAGGGAGTTCATGCCGTGGAGCATCTAAAACCAATGTTGCAGGATTTCACGCAGGAGGACGAGTGAGCACAGAGGAACATTGGGTTATTTTCAAGAAATCCTCAAGGAGGAAGAATTTGACGGTTAGGATATCGTGGAGGGGATTCGTGAAAAATTCGCCAGCCGTCAGATCCACCAGAGTAACGAGGAGGTTACGGCCACACCAGGAGGTTAATCTCGGGAGGATCGTGAGCTGTAGGATCGTTGTTGGGTTACCCGTCAGCCGTCTGATCTGACAGGAGTTGCACAGGGTTTAAACCCTCGTGAAGCAGAGTAAGAACCCCAAGAGGCGTCGGGATATCAAGGCGTCAGGAGTCAGGAATCGAAGTTCCTGAGGTCGTGAGAATCGGGACATCAGGAATCACGAAATCCCAAGAGTTAACCAGGACCGTCCATCTTGAAGAGGACGCATGGCAGAAATCGGAGCCATCGGGAAAAGTCCCGACACGAAAGCCGTCTATCAGCATTTGGGTCATTGGGATATCGGGGATCCTGGCGACAAGGTGTTTATGCATTTTGGAATCACGAACCGCAAAACCCTGACAGGGAGGAAGGTTCCACCGTAGAGCCAGCTGTCAGTAAACCGAGGAGTTAGGGTTCAGCGTATCGGGAATCCCAGGAACAAAGAAAACGTTGCATCAGGAATCACGATCTTGCGATGTCCGAAAAGCCGACGAGGGGATAGTGACGTGAAAGAGTCAACCCTTACGTGCATCGTGGATCGGTGTTTTGTGATTCTTGGGAATCATAGCAGTGGGAATCGTGAAACTCCAAAACGTGATTTCCCAACAGGCTAAAAGAGTGGGGGCCATAGGAGTCGACGAGGAGGACAGGTGGCAAATTACATCGGGGTTTCGGGAAGTGAATCTCCAAGGGAAACTTTGCACATGGATTCGTGATCCTGTGATATCTGAAATAACGATGGGGTACAGCTGTTGAAGAGTTGACCCGCGCGTGTGTCAGCGCAACGACATATCGGGGTTCGGAGGATCGGGGATCCTGAGGATGAAGGGTCCATACATTTCAATCCCACGAAGTACAAAACTCCAACAAGAGGTAAGACTGTGGTCTTATGGATTGGCGGTCATGTAGACCGGAAGTCTAGCCAGGAGGGGCTAAAGAAGAAAAAGAAGCGTTTCGGCATATCGGGGTTCGGGGTTTGGTAAAGCGAAGTGTTTGGAACATCGCGAGTGCCGAAATCCCGATAGGAGAAACTCCGATAGGGATGCGAAAGGTCAGCGTTGACTCGCGTCGGATTTCGGAGAATCATGAGGCACAAATCACGCGACCACAGAACTCACGAAACCGCAAAGTCCGATTTCCCAATCATTAAGGGAGATCTTTTGGAGAACTGTTGTGGGTGTGGAAAATTCTTGATAGGGAATTAGAAGAGCTTTTCAAGTTCTTCGGGCTGAGGAAGGAGGGGATCCTGTGAGCGGACGTGCCTGGGTGGCACACCTACGTCACTAGGTTATTTAACCTATTTTCCTTATTTTAGGGTTAACCACTTTCCATAAATAGAAAGTTCTCCAATCATTTAAATATTGCTTCTTGATTTTGTCACCTTACTTTATCATTTCTTGATTTTGTCACTTCTCTTTATTATTTAAATAATCCACCTTGACTTTGTCACTTTACTTTATCTTTTAAATAATGGTTTCTTCTTTTAGGTCACTTTGACTTCTTTGACCTTGGGGGCTTCAAGCCTTCATGTGGGGGTCCTTCATCTTCGTAAGGCCATAACTCTCAAACCATGAGGAGTTATGTGACATTCCACATACCACCGGAAATTTCATGACAAGCACTATCCATATAGGATAGTTTCACCAACAATTTCCTTGATCTTCATCTCATTATTCCACATACAATCATGGGTCCTCCAACCATTCTTCTAGTATAACTCAATCCGCAAAGTGTCTTCCCATGAAGGCTTTCACCATAAGGGGACCACTTTGGAGTTCATCCATTTGTGCACCCTATCAATCATGTTAAGACAATAATGAGAGCATGGGTCCTCCAACCATTCTTCTAGGATACCTCAATCTGCAAAGCGTCTTCCTGTGAGGGATTTCACCATAAGGGGGCCACTTTGGAGTTCATCCATGTGTGCACCTTATCAATCATGATAAGACAATAATGAGTCATCTACACATTTTTCCAACAATGCATCATATACCAATGAAACCACATCAATCCATCTTCATCATGTATCAATGACAACTCATTGATCCATATTCATCATATCAATGGCAACTCATTGATCCATCTTCATCTATGCTTTCTCATCAAGGATAATACATATTACATTACATCAATCATCAATCAATCAATCCTTTGACATCAATCAATAACTTGACTTCAATCAATCAAACCATTGGCATCAATGACAACATGATCCAACAATCTCCCCATTTGGCATTGATGTCAATACCAACATTGATGTCAACACCAATTACCAATTATTGATGTCAAAATGTAGATAAGGCATGCTCTACATCAATAGTCAATGTGACTATCTCTCCCAATCAATAATCATCAATCACATCAATGTGACTATCTCTCCCCCTTTGACATCAATGGCAAAGGGCCATTTTCCTCTTGGGGCTGCTCCCCCTACTTGAACTTTCCTTGGGGATGTTCCCCATGTCTGAGTGCCTTTGATCTTCCTCTGAATAATCTCTCCCCTTTTTAACAAGGGATATCACTCTAATATATTGCTGAAAATACATCGAACATACTCCCCCTATGACCATCGCTCCTCCTAGAGTTATGTTTCTGTGCTCTTTCTTCAAATATTGGGATCTTTTCTAGATATGAATCTAATAAATTTCTCTTCCTAGAATCATGGGAATAAGAATGACTCCCCCTATGGGTATGTCTCCCCCTATCTTCTTTGCAATATCAACAAAATGCTACCATATAATGACCATTGGACCTATTCATGCATCAAACTCATGCCATACCAATAGATATGTCAACAATAAAATAGAGAATCATGAGTAAAATATCAACCAAGTACATCTTGTACCAAAATGTGTGCTCATCATGCACAACACCTATGTACATCAACATCATGAAATGTGCCAAAAGATATCATCCATGGAATGTATCAATCATATGCCTCTATCAACATGCCAACATGTGCATCTACCAATATGCCAACCATGTGTCATATCACTCATGATATGTCTCCATCATGAACTAAGTGCCACAATCATGTATCTTAAACAAATAGCAATTGTTGTGTTGATCAAGTAGTACCAATGGTGTAGTATCATAAAGCATATGCCATCTATGAGTGTACCAAACATGTATCAATTATAGATCAAGTTATGAATCATCAATGATGTACAACATGATCACCTCATAAACTCACCAACCACATGTCCCAATGTGTAGCCCATCCATATGCTAAATGCATGCATCAAGATTTCCAACAAGTAAGCTTCCAATACATCATCAAGATATATCACATAACCAAGGTGTCATAACTTCATTGTCATAACCAGCATTGTTCTTCAACAGAACATGCATCAATCCATACTCATGGGTTAGTGCCATGCACCCAAGATTTTATTTTACATAATCCAATATACAATCATGAAAACCTGCAGCAAACAATGTCAGAACCTGCAATAAACCATGTCAGACCTTGCATCACAAAGTTATACCATCACATCAAATTGCAATCCCTATGCATAGCCCTTTTCCTTAGGCTTCACCACATATACGCGGCCTGCTGCACAGACATCTCACATATCTACGCGACCTATACAAGGGAAACCTGTGTATGTACATTACTGATACCACTGTCACCCACGTATGCATTAGTAGATGACACATTTGAACTTCCCTTCAGTTTTTCATTCTGTTCTGGTTGCTCTGTCTTCTTCACCCAGTTCTGTAGATGTCCCTTCTCCTCGGAACTTGAGCTTTGAGCATCCATATTTTCAAAGATGTCTCCCTTCCTTACTTCATTCCTTCTTCTAGCCATGCTATTTGAAGTCCTCATCATAGACTTTATTCTTGTGTTCCAACACTCCTGGGATTTGTGGCCAAATCCACTACAGCTGTAGCATCTCATGGTATTACAGTGAACAACAATGTGTCCTACTTGGTCACATCTCCAACACCTTATGGTGTTTTGAAATCTTCCATTATATCTTCTTTCATAAGATCTACATTCAAAAGATTTGTGACCATATTCACTATATGAATAATAATGACCATGAAAAATACTTTCATACCTTTGCTTTGGTGTCCCAAAGATAGCTTCTTGATGTCTTCCTTTCTTTGTTCTTTTGAAATTTTCCTTGCCTTGTGTATATGGTTGTTTTTCAACATTGTCTTCTCCTTTTTTCTTTGATGTCTCCTCTACCTTTAGCCATATATCCTTGGTGGAAGTGCATTGTTCCATGATTTCTTTGATAGGGCTTGAGAGTCCACTAAGAATGGTCTTAAGAGCCAATGCATCATTCTTCTTTCCTTCCCTTTGGGTTGCAAACTTTGACTTGTTCTTCAACAGAACTGATCCACCAATGGCTGCCTTCCAAATAGTTGCTCCCATTGTCTTCAAATACACTCTCATCTCTATTATCCAAGTAGAATAGTTGTCATCATTAAGGATTGGTATTTCATCATCCATTTGTGTGTCTATGAATCTCCTTCAAGCTTGTTAAGGCTTGTAGTGAATGCCTTCTCTAATATCAATTGTTGGACACACTGACTACACTGAGAGGGGGGGGTGAATAGTGTAGGGCTCTTTTTCCAAAAACTCCTTAGTTAACAATCGCCATTAACTCATTACTCATTGTTGTCTTATTTATACTTTCATCCTCTAGGTCACTTAACCCATTTTTAGTTCACTTAACCCATTTCTAGGTCACTTAACCTATTTTTCTTATTTTAGAGTTAACCACTTTCCATAAATAGAAATTTCTCCAATACTTTATCATTTAAATGTTCCTTCTTGATTTTGTTATTTTACTTTATCATTTATTGATTTTGTCACTTCTCTTTATTATTTAAATAATCCACCTTGACTTTGTCACTTTACTTTATCATTTAAATAATATTAACCCATTTCTAGGTCACTTAACCTATTTTCCTTATTTTAGGGTTAACCACATTCCATAAATAGAAAGTTCTCCAATCATTTAAATATTCCTTCTTGATTTGTCACCTTACTTTATCATTTCTTGATTTTGTCACTTCTCTTTATTATTTAAATAATCCAACTTGACTTTGTCACTTTACTTTATCATTTAAATAATGATTTCTTCTTTTAGGTCACTTTGACTTCTTTGACCTTGGGAGCTTCAAGCCTTCATGCGAGGGTCCTTCATCTTCGTAAGGCCATAACTCTCAAACCATGAGGAGTTATGTGACATTCCACATACCATCGGAAATCGCACGACAAGAAATATCCATCTAGGATAGTTTCACCAACAATTTCCTTGATCTTCATCTCATTATTCCACATACAATCATGGGTCCTCCAACCATTCTTCTAGGATAACTCAATCTGCAAAGCGTCTTCCCGTGAAGGATTTCACCATAAGGGGACCACTTTGGAGTTCATCCATTTGTGCACCTTATCAATCATGATAAGACAATAATGAGAGCATGGGTCCTCCAACCATTCTTCTAGGATAACTCAATCCGCAAAGCGTCTTCCCGTGAGAGCTTTCACCATAACGGGACCACTTTGGAGTTCATCCATTTGTGCACCTTATCAATCATGATAAGAAATAATGAGTGATCTATAAATTTTTCCAAAAATGCATCATATACCAATGAAACCACATCGATCCATGTTCATCATGTATCAATGACAACTCATTGATCCATCTTCACCATATCAATGGCAATTCATTGATCCATCTTCATCTATGCTTTCTCATCAAGGATAATACATATTACACTACATCAATCATCAATCAATCAATCCTTTGACATCAATCAATCAATGACATCAATAAATCAAACCATTGGCATCAATGAAAACATGATCCAACAATCTCCCCCTTTGGCATTGATGGCAATACCAACATTGATGTCAACACCAATTAACAATTATTGATGTCAACATGTAGATAAGGAATTCTCTACATCAATAGTCAATGTGACTATCTCTCCCAATCAATAATCATCAATCACATCAATGTGACTATCTCTCCCCCTTTGACATCAATGGAAAAGGGCCATTTTCCTCTTGGGGCTGCTCCCCCTACTTGAACTTTCCTTGGGGTTGCTCCCCCTCTCTCAGTGTCTTTGATCTTACTCTGAATAATCTCTCCCCTTTTGAACAAGGGATATCACTCTGATCTAATGCTGAAAATACATTGAACATACTCCCCCTGTGACCATCGCTCTTCCTGGAATTATGCCTCTGTGCTCTTTCTTAAAATATAGGGCTCTTTTCTAGGTATGCATATGATAAATATCTCCTCCTAGAATCATGGGAAGAAGAATGACTGCCCCTATATTCTCTACAAGATCAACAATATACTACCATATAACGATCCTTGGACATGTTCATGCATCAAACTCATTCCATACCAACAGATATGTCAACAATAAAATAGAGAATCATGAGTAAAATATCAACCAAGTATATCTTGTACCAAAATGTGTGCTCATAATGCACAAAACCTATGTACATCAACCATGTACTTCAACATCATGCAATGTGCCAAAAGATATCATCCATGGAATGTATCAATCATATGCCTCTATCAACATGCCAACATGTGCATCTACCAATATGTCAACCATGTGCATCTATCGATATGCCAACCATGTGCATCTACCAATATCCCAACCATGTGTCATATCACTCATGATATGTCTCCATCATGAACCAAGTGCCACAATCATGTATCTCAAACAAATAATAATTGTTGTGTTGATCAAGTAGTACCAATGGCGTAGTATCATCAAGCATATGCCATCTATGAGTGTACCAAACATGTATTGATTATAGATCAAGCTATGAATAATCAATTTTGTACAAAATGATCACCTCATCAACTCACCAACCACATGTCCCAATGTGTAGCCCATCCATATGTTAAATGCATGCATCAAGATTTCCAATAAGTAAGCTTTCCAATAAGTAAGCTTCCAATACATCATCAATATATATCACATAACTAAGGTGTCATAACTTCATTGTCATAACCAGAATTGTTTTTCAACAGATCATGCATCAATCCATACTCATGGGTTAGTGCCATGCACCCAAGATTTTATTTTACATCATCACCTTACATAATACAATATAGAATCATGAAAACATGCAACAAACAATGTCAGAACCTGCAATAAACCATATCAAACCCTGCATCACAAAGTTATACCATCACATCAAACTGCAATCCCTATGCATAGCCCTTTTCCTTAGGCTTCACCACATATACACGACCAGTTGCACAGACAGCTCGCATATGTACGTGACTAATTCCACTGTCACCCGTGTGTGCATTAGTAGATGACACATTTGAACTTCCCATTTTTTCATTCTATTCTGGTTGCTCTGTCTTCTTCACCCACTTCTATAGATGTCCTTGCTCCTCAGAACTTGAGCTTTGAGAATCCATATTTTCAAATATGTCTCCCTTCCTTACTTCATTTCTTCTTCTAGCCATGCTATTTGAAGTCCTCATCATAGACTTTCTTCTTGTGTTCCAACACTCCTAGGATTTGTGGCCAAATCCACTACAGCTGTAGCATCTCATGGTGTTACAGTGAACAACAATGTGTCCTACTTGGTCACATCTCCAACACCTTATGGTGTTATTAAATCTTCCATTATATATTCTTTCATAAGATCTACATTCAAAATATTTGTGACCATATTCACTACATGAATAACAATGACCATAAAAAATACTTTCATACCTTTGCTTTGGTGTCCCAAAGATAGATTATTGATGTCTTCCTTGCTTTGTTCTTTTGAAATTTTCCTTGCCTTGTGTATATGGTTTATTTTAAACATTGTCTTCCTTATTTGATGGACTTACCTCATGCTTCTTTGAGGTTCTTGCTTCAACATGTGTAGCTTCTTATTTGTATCCAAGTCCTGATTTATCACATGGTGATATTTGACTTTCCAAGATCTCATCCAAGATTTGTGAGCTATTCAAGAATTTGTTTGACTTCTCTACCTTCTTTCTAAGGTCAACAACTTCAGCTTCTAACTTATCACATGACTCTTTCTTTTCATTAATTTGATTCTTCAAAATTTCTTCTACCCTTTTGGCTTCTTCAATTTGGGTCTTGAGATGAATAATAGTTTAAAAACTTTTTCTAATTTCATCATCTACCTTCATATCTTCTTTTTCATTCTTTAGTCTTGTGATCTCTTCTTCCTTTTCTTCTATTTGAGTCTTATTTCTATGTTCTTGTTCCTTGAGCATTCCCTTTAACTTCAATATGTGCCTTTGACTTCTCCTAAGAAACTTCTTAGTGTTATCCGAAAGATAGTTGTAGTGTGTATAAAAATGATCACTTCTATATCTATATAAACCCTCTTCAACTTCTTTTTGAATTTCTAATAGATCTTCTTATATTATTTCCATGGGATAATTTCCATCAAACTTTACACAAACTATTTCTAGATCATCTTCTTCACTTGAGAAAAAATCAACATCACCACATTTTGAATCATTGCAATCAAGAGTCTTTGGAGATTCTTTACCTTTATTTGAAGTATCTTCAAGATCTTCCTTTTTTCCAACATTATCACTTGATTCTTTGTCTTCATTTGAAATGTTTTCAAGATCACATTTAGAAATAATACAATCAAGGTTTTTTGGAGATTCTTTACCTTTGATAATCTTGATGGAGTGGTCTTCAATATCTTCCTTCTTCGTCTTGCTTTGATATGTCTCCTCTAGCTTTAGCCATAGATACTTGGTGGAAGTTCATTGTTCCATGATTTCTGTGATAGGGCTTGAGATTCCACTAAGAATGGTCTTAAGAGATAATGCATCATTCTTCCTTCCTTCCCTTTGGGTTGCAAACTTTGACTTGTTCTTCAACAGAACTGATCCACCAATGGTTGCCTTCCAAATAGTTGCTCCCATTGTCTTCAAATGCACTCTCATCTCTATTCTCCAAGTAGAATAGTTTTCCTCATCGAGGATTGGTATTTCATCATCCATTTGTGTGTCTATGGATCTCCTTCAAGATTTTTAAGGCTTGTCGTGAAGAACTGCTCTGATACCAATTGTTGGACACACCAACTACACTGAGAGGGGGGGGGGGG
>ML789648.1:219311-257822 GCA_009831015.1 Picea engelmannii
AGGTAAATAATAAAGTGAAGTGATGAGTGTACTATAATTCAAAGTGAATACAAAATAAATTAATTCAATAATAAATTTAATGGATAAATTAGAAGTGGGTTAACCCTAAAATAAGGAAAGTGGGCAAAGTGACCTAGACGATGTTTTTAAGGAAGCTACTTAAAGAGTATAAATAAGAGGCAAGGCTCTCTCATTTAAGAAAAACTTGAGAATATTGAATACCTATAGGTGTATGAGGTAACCAAAGGATATATAAGCCGAATTTTTGAGGAAAGTGAAGAAAAGAAGGCTAGAATTCAAAGAAGGATAAATTATTTTGATGATGCTTTCTAAGGTATGTTTTTTTCAGGTCATCTCACCTTTTTTGCAATAATTTTTTTTCTAGAATGATTCAGACTGTTAAATTGCTATGCCATTGAGGACACATATCCAAGTATCTGTGGAAAAAAAATTATCTTGTTGGTCATTGTAGTTTTGGAGTTACACTACGTGGAAAATAGGGTTTGTGGCTAGTCCTGAAACTAGTCAAAAACAGGTGTTTCGGGTAAAAATGTCATAACTTCTTCATAACCGATCCAAATTAAGTAATACCAAATGTTTTGGTTATAGTAAAATCTATAGTATGTTTTGTAAAAGTTTTATATCATTTCAACAAATATTTTGTGTGGGGCACGCTCTACAAGGCCTCTCTCTAGAATAAGACAGAATTCAGCAAGGTGTGTCATTTTTTATATAACTCCTTTTATGAGAGGTTCCAAGTAGTGAAACCTAGAGGAATTACATAAAAAAATACTAAAGAACATTGTGTATCAGTTTCATATATGTATTCATTACAGGTACAAAGTTATGATTATTTCAAGTTAGGGTTGTTGACTAATCCAAAACTAGTCTTGTGAGACTAAAGAAAAGTTTGATGAAAATGCTAGTCTCTTGTTGTTAAAGTTAAGGAAGATTTGCAGGTATGTGATTATATACACCAGGTCTATTACAGAGTTACAAATCATATTTTGATGATGAAATTGATGAGGTATTTTAGTTGAGGTACAATTTGGGTACATGGTTGAGACAAGTTGTTGATGAGTTGACACATACATGAGGTATATAGTTGATGATGTTGGTACATATTGATAAGTCATAGTTGATGAGTACTTGACACATGATTGGTACATACTTGGTACATGGTTGGTTGCACTTGTTTATGGTACAGGTTGATTATAGATTTTTGGTACAGGTTGTTGCATGGTTGATGCACTTGTTTATGGTACAGGTTGGTGCATGGTTGATGCACTTATTTATGGTACAGGTTGATCACAGGTTGAGGTACAGGTTGATGCATGGTTGATGTGTGGTTCATGGTTATTGGTACAGGTTTACAGCGGTATATCTCACAGTGATAGTGTGATAGTGGTTCCATCATTCTACTTCTACTTCGGGGCGGTTGGATGGGGAAAGGACAAGTGGTTGTAGATACCTTCCGGTTGTAGCCGGAGAACATAGGGGGTTGTAGCCTCCTTCTGGTTGTAGCCAAAGAATTGGGGATTTGGAGCTTCCCTCAAGTTGTATCTTGAGAAACTAGGGGGTTGGAGCCTCCTTCCAGTTGCAGCTAGAAAACAAAGGAAGTTGGTGCTTCCAATGAATTTAATTCTTCAAGAAATATAAGATAAAGCATTATGTAGTTTTCTCCCGCTTTGGGTTTCCAAATAAAACACGGGTGTACTGTGTATGTGTATGATTGTCCATTTGTTCATTGCTTATTTACTTTGCGGTTATTGGATGATAATGATACATTGATATAACACTTGGATTATATGGTTAAAAAGGATAATAATTGATCTATTACTGATTCACCCCCCCTCTCAGTAATCCAACAATATGGTCCACCTATTTGGTATCTTATCCAATAAGTAACAACCATGAACATCGATATTGCCTCAACCTATTCATGCAACAACCTCAAAATCAATAGATAAATTGTCATTTTTGAGGAATAGTTACAATTTCTTAACTGGATTTTGAATTCTATTGAGTTTATTGGACATTGTGTGCCTTTACCCAATGCATGAAAGAGAAATGAAGGGTCGAGTTAGATATTTTTGAACATGCACGTTTTTTAGAAATTCATGTAGCATGCATGAGAAACTAATTCAACCTTACTTGTACATTAAACATGCAATTTAGCATGAACATAAAATCCATTTAACAAACCATTTCATTGACCACGATCCTTTCCAGGTCACACCTCCCTAGTGGTAGGCTTTTGGTTACCAAAATCTTATTGGTGGAAAAAATGGAAGCACGTGGATTCCATTTGTTTCTCCAAGTCCATTATTCCATCAATCAGATAAGTTGTTTTCTTCTATCATATCTCAATTACCCTTTGTGTATGCCCTTATCTTGTTGCTAAAAGGGGTATTCTTTAACTCTCCATTTATGTACTTTATTGAGGTAGGCCTTACCACCTTCATGTAGAAGTTGAATTCTTATCCAACAAATATGGACTACCAAACATCACCTCACATGCATATAGTGGTGCAATTTCTCATTCTACTTCATCAATGCAATCAAAATTAATGGAAAACTCAATCTTATATCTCCTAGTGATTCGTATGGAAAATTTATCTTGTACCCATCCCGGTGAATGTGGATGTACTATATTATAAGTTTCTAGACTAAGCTCATCAACTAAGGTTTCATAAATCAAATTACAATGAGATCCACTAGCAAACAAAGCATTTACCTTATAATTCTTTACTTGAAATGTGATTTGGATAAATTCATTTATGTCTCCACTTGGTGTTGGATGTTGTAATGTGGTCATGTAGACCATGGTTTCATCCACATCCAAGTTGTTCTCTACCACTATTTTTTCCATCTTAGTAGTTGTCATTGCATCTTGATTGGATTTGTACAATTTTGGATGTAGTTCAAGATGATTCCTCTAGCACTTCTCATCTATGTACCCATCCATATCATGTTTCTTGGGATCTTTTCCCTTTTCGGTTGTGGTAGTAATATTGTTTCCTTTGGTTTCACCACTCTATTCTTGGCCCTTTTGTTGTTGCACCTTAAAGTCCAACTCATTGTAAATATATTTCTTACTCGCCTCATATATTCTTTTCACACCTAGACACTACAATTGTGTTTGGATATGGTTAAATAGGCCTCTAAGTTACTTAACTACTACCCTATGTTCTTCAAAAGAGATACCCAGCGTGATTACTTGCTTCTAGAATTTGAATGTGTATGCTTGAACAATTTGTCCTTGTTCTTGCCGAAGAAATTTCAATTTCATGATTTTTTTTTTCTTCATAGCTTAAGGAATAAAACTATGATTTCAATGGTTCCTTGAAGTGATTCCATTTTTTTACAATGATATTTTTCCTATGTTCAAGGCATCTACATAGCTCTCCCACCATAAAAGAGCAAGTCCAAACATTTTCGAGTAGGCAAAAGGAATCCTTTGAGTTTCTTTTAATTGATAAATGTTAAAATTGTAACACCCCGATTTTGATCCCTAGATTTGTAATGTATAAGTGTGTATATGATGAAAGGCCAAGAGCTAAACAATGAAGTAAATACACAAATTGTACATTAAAGGTTACTAATAAAAATACATCACCGATTGTAAATGAAGAAGGGAAAAACATGAGGGGCTATGATTCCATAAGAGATTAATGAAAGGGGGATTAGGGGCTCATGAGGGGATAAGGTAAAAAATAATATTTTATTAACCCAAAGCCTTTATCTCATTTTATCCTAAGTCTTTGTCTCATGTTTTCCTAAGTTTTATGACCTTGGGATTAATTTCCAAGTGGCTAGTTGGGGACATGCAAATATAATCTTTGATTTTGGTTGATGAGGGGGATTTTTTTTCCATTATTCTTCCCAAAGGTTTCCTGAGAGATTAGGTTACAAAACTATGACTTGTATGGAATCAGTATGGTTGTTATAAATTCAATGTGGGAATTATACCCATGAGCATAAGGAATTATTACCATGGAGACAACTCCATTGCAATTGAGAATTCTTGGAGTCCCCAATAGAGAGATTTCATGGCTGACCTATGCTAGAGCCATGAAGGGAAGTGGGATAGCCCAAGGGACTTCATGAAAGAAAGGGGAATCCCATTCCTTGGGTTGTGCAGGTTGAGTGGAAAGAGAGCCAATGAATTGGAATTGTTGTAGGAATTATCATACTGTGATTTGTTGGGAATTTGGGCTGTGTGAGAGAACTAGAGCCAACCATGGAATGAATTCATCAATGTGGACTCATAGCCTCATATTAGGGGTGGCCCTCTTGTAGAAAGAGTATGGGCAATAGAGAGCCTATGGTTGGGTGGAATGTCCTTCGCTTGCATCTAGTTGGCGTTGATTCATATTAAGATAAGAGTTAATGTTTATTTGTCATTATGTTGATTTAGTGTTGCTAATGTTATGAATTGTATATTGTACTCTTTACATGCATGAGACTACATCTATAATTATAATTGATTAATTGTTTCTACCCAAGCATGCATTATCATATACGCCTGCATTTATTAATTGGTAACATGGAAATAAGGATAATGGTGTCATAGAAGAGAATATGGGTGAAATATCATAAAATTTAGAAGTAACCACATATCCTCAATGGGTGACAGAGGGTATTGGGTACATTACAAAGTGGTGTCAGAGCGAGGTTATAACATTGGGGCTATATGGGCAATAAACTATCTTGTAGACTCGAAAGAAGTTACAAGTTTTTTGTGAAGTATTTGATAAAATCTCTTAATGGAGATTGGAAAGAATGTAGTTTGCAGACAAAGTGTTTGATATAACTTCTCAAGGCATGATTGCGGGAAATAAAAAAATGACATGCGGAGAAAAATTCTGAATTTTGGATGAAATCCATAGGGTAGTTGGCACAAAGGCATTCAGGTTGGTTATAGGGTCGAACTCAACAAAGGAAGTCAGTCCTGGAAAAATTCATGGTAGTTTGTGGAGGAAATTGAAAAAGAAATCTAATTCTGAGATGTATAATTGAAAATATGACATGGACCATACTAGTGATGTGGACAAGCAAGATGATCATGTGGAGGCACCAAGTGGTGCCATGTGGAATTAGGTTGCATGGGTGTGAAATGACCCCAAGGGGGGAATATATGGGGTTAAATGCATATGATATGACTCCAAGGGAGGGCATGTATGTGGCTAAATGTACATATAATGTGTAATGTATAGGTAATAGGGTCGACCTAATATTAAAGGGGCCTCATGTGTAGGTGTGAATAGGTGTATATAGAGATCATGTATTCATTATTGAGGAGAGGTGAATTGTGATGTATGAATGTATTTGGGTATTTGGAGGAGGTTCTCTTATTATTTAAGGAGATATTGTGTAAATCATCTCTCTTATCTATATTGGACTTGTTCTCCACGCTCACATTGGTGTACATGGTGTGTACTATGTTATATTATGATATTTTATGCATTTGGTTCATAACATTTTAAGTGAACATACCTTTGAAACCATGATTTGGAGTCTAAACCTTCTAGTCGACCTTCCTTCTGATGTATCTCTGAAATTATAGCCCTCACGAGCTTGAAATTTTGACCTGTATTACTCTTATATGTATTCTTTGCAATTTCATAGGTTTGATCAAAATTTGATGTGCCAAGTAAAAGTTATGGTATCTTTCCCAAAACTTGTCAAATTTTGGCCTTTTCTAGAGAGTGAACTTATACAAATTTCCACATGTCCAATATTTTAGATATGATTCTGAAATGTTATGAATCAAATGCCTAAAATATCATATGACCCCAAGGGGGGCATATATGGGGTTAAATGTATATGATATGACCCCAAGGGGGGAATATATGGGGCTAAATGTACATGTAATGTGTAAATGTTTAGGTAATAGGGTCAGCCTAATAGTAAAGGGGCCTCATGTGTAGGTGTAAATAGGTATATATAGAGATCATGTATTCATTATTGAGGAGAGGTGAATTGTGATGTATGAATGTATTTGAGTATTTGGAGGAGGTTCTCCTATTATTTCAGGAGTTAATTGTGTAACACATCTCTCTTATCTATATTGGACTTGTGCTCAAAAATGACATTGGTGTACATGGTGTGTACTTCTTCTCTATTATGATATTTTAAGCATTTAAGTCATAACATTTAGTATCATAGTATATGTTAGTCCCTAAAGTTTCACTTGACTGTGAGAGGTAAAGCTAGGGCATTATCAAGTTATTGCAATGGTATTTTTTAAGGGTTTTCTGAATAGGTTTTTAGAAAATGGTTGAAAGTTGGTTCAAGGATTCAAATAAACATATAACTCAATGTAAAAGAAAGTAAACATCCCATTGGTTTAGTAAATGGTAGTCACTTTAATATATCAGATAGTAAGGTAAATAAAGAAAGGAAGGTATGTGAGTATCTAGTTTGTCAACTCACACATGGTATTCTTATTTCAAAATATCATTAAGAAACAAGAACATATACTTGAAAACAATCTTAATTATGAACAAAAATAGTAAAATGTTCATTGTGTCACCCACAATCAAGAAATCATATGCATTGCAACAGAATAAATGAATTCAAGTAAGAAAAGAAACAAATAAAGATATGAAAGAAGATAAAACCATTAGCATGCCTTTTCCATTTAGTACCAATATGGAATATAGTCTTGTCTTACAATGGAGTTTTTTTACAAAAAAAAGGTCCTTGAATTCCCAACTAATCGACCACTATACAATCTGTCATGTGTCTTTTTAAAGAACACAGAGTATTCATGTAGATCCTATTTTCTAGTTTACAGTTTTACAACAGGATCATGTCAATGACTATTTCCTAGGAGAATAAATCTCATACGAGCACTTCTAATGCCTATATTGTAGTAGGCTCGACATCCAATCTGAATATAGATCAGGAAACAGTTTTATAAAACTGGAAAATCCCACAAAAATAGGAATACTATCTTGTTCAGTTGATTCATCTGAGATAAAAAAAAGTTCCATTTGAACCAAGCACTATGAACCAAACTACTCATCTTTATTTTCTGATTAATAACACCGAACAATCAAAACTGAGGCAGACTCTCCTTGAATTATCATGGTATGATGACTGTAGTAGCCCTGGTGTCTTTCTATTTGAGCTTAGTTGTTAGCACAATATTATGCCAACATAATATTATATTGGATTCTCTTACCTCTTTAAGAAATGTCTTTTGATCTTTCCTCTTCCTTTTGAAATCTTGTATATTTTCTTTCTCTTTAGCATTCCATTGCTCAACAAAAGATTTGTCTTTCTTCAATTGCTTAATCATACTCTGCAGCTCCTTTAATCTGTCTTTTTCCTTCCTTGCTTCCACTTTGAATTATGGATATTCCTCTACTAGGGCAGGTAAGTTCAAATCTATAGAAGCTTGGGATTTTCTTAGTTTAATTACATATTTTGAAGATAGCCCAGAACTAAGGTATTCTTCTTCGGTGTTGTCAGATTCTCTGGTTTCTGGAAGATCTTGCAGCTGGTCTAGTTATGGAAAAAGATCATTTCTCTCATCATTAACTACATGTGTGCCTTTAAATATAGATTCAGATATTGAAGCTGACTTTTTAGTTTCCCTGGTCACAAGTCTTCTGGAGTATTGTGCAATATGCTTTCCCTTTTCTCATTTCTTCTTATGTTCCTCGGATTCATTCTCTATTTTTTGTAAAGACGATGCCACAACCTATTTTTTGATCTCCTTCTTAGAATCCTCTGAATTGTATTCTATGATTATGAGGTTCTCCTTCTTGATGGAAGGATGAAACATGGCTTTTGAATTTAATCTAAATTTATTGGAAACTCTAGTAGAATTTCTTCTAGGACATTTAGGTACAGGTGTTCTCTTCTTACTATGTTTCTTACCTTTTGCGGTCTTCTTTCATGTAGGTTGTTGCTTCTCTTTATCTGGACTTTGATATGGACTTGTGATGTAATCTCCAAGTTCATCAAATTCCCTTTTTATATCTGGATCGAAATGGATATCAGTCTCTTCATGCATTTTAGGTTTCTTACCTTGACTGGTAGTGCCTTTATCATTAATTATACCCATAGGAAAATCACCAACAACTTGTTGAGTTTGTAATTTTCTCTTGCCAGCACGAGTTACCCTAGTTGCAGGGGAATTTTATTTCACCAAAACCTCAGTGGATTGAGAGGTATGTTTCTCTTTTACAGGTTTCTTCTCCTTGACATTTTTAGACTTAGTTGCCTATAGATTAGGTTTTAATGATTGGATTAACTAGTCCCAAGATCTATGAACTTCATTTAAGGAAAATACTACTAAAGTTCTGATCAACCCTTGATGAAAAAGACAGTTTTTTTGTTGTGGTAGGATGTGACTGGATCCTCGTAGACATATTGGATAAACTTTTTAATAATAAATGGGGTAGGTTAAGAGGGTAATCACCATTTACATAGATCAACAGTCTAATATGATAGAGATGGACCAAACAAAATCCGACTTCACATATAATGTACATGTGGATAATCAACAGGGCAATGTACCATTCTTTCCTCACCCAACTATGTGGGATACCCTCGCTCTAATTAGGGTTTTTTTTTTTTGGAATTAAAAAATGATTCACAAACTCCATGACTACATTTTCCTTCTTCCACCATCTTTCTCCATATATTGGTAATTTGCAAGCTTTAGAAATGGAATGCTTTGTCACATGCATTAGAAATTTTCCAACCACAAATTCGAAACCATCAAAATTCTGTGCAAATGTCATAGATATCTATTCGTCGTGACCCTAGAATGCTGAGAAGAATTCGAACCAACCAACATCCTTGAATTTATGGGCCATCTGAGGAAATGCTTCGAGCAATCATGTACCTTCAGGATCCAATCTGGTTATCTAGCCACTCTTTTTGGGCACCATATAACTGATACAATCCTACAAACTATTCTGAGAAGGTAGAGGGTCTAATCTCCAACTTTCGACGGCTATTGAAAACTAAAAGTTATCTCTTTACCTGCAAACCATGCGTAGAATAACAGACATACTAAAATAGGCAAATACCAATTTAATTCATATGGAATGATAATCGGTCATGTTGATTTGATTTCGAGGTGGCGAGTACAACTCAATCCTCTGACTTTAGCTATCATCATAAGAATAGAAACCTAAAATAGATCATAAAGAGATGTGCAGATCCTCTAATAATTATTTTGAACGTTAGAACACGATCTAGGCAGGGTGGCACATGCATAACAATGATTACTCCTGACGCTGCAAGAATAGCGCTATTCTTGTAGCTCCTTTTCCAACTTGATGAAATTTGAAAATTCAAATAATGAAAAGATAAGTGTTGTGAAATAAATCTTTCATATCATATCCTAATCTTTAAAAACTTCAAAATCATTTAAAATGTGCAAAAAAATATTGAAAAAATAAGCTTTCAAGCCAAGAGGGAAAACAAAGTTTAACAAAAAATCATGGAAAATGGGTAGGATAGGGACTAGGGACACCCAATCAGTCAAAAACAAGGTTAAGTACTAACAGTATACAATCCCAAGGTTTTGTTGCTTCAAGAAAGTCATATTAGAATTTTCTCTATAACTTTTTTCTACGAATTTTTGGACTGTGAAATTTTCATAATACTGAGAAGATATAACAAAGTACACTTGAAAAAAAAATTAGGTTCTGTGTCATTTTACTTTCAGAGATACATACTATGGAATTCAAGGATTTGTACTAACCCTGCAATCATTCTAAAACGATTCATTTTGGGAATTTTGCTATAAATTTTGTTTGGTATTGTTTCAAACTCTAAAATTTTCAAGATACTGAGAAAAAATAGAGAAGTTCACGTGGTAAAAATTTCATAATTTGGATTCCTTTAATTTATGATATATAGTTTGTGGGAGGTAGGGTTATTTGATTAGTCCTATAACTAGACTCAAACAAATGTTCTCGGTAAAACAATCATATCTTCTTCAATGAGGATCCAAATTTAGTGAAACTATTTTCATTGGAAAGAGGATAGTCCATAGTATTTCAAGTACAAATTTCATAATCATATCTAAAATATTGGACACATGGCATTATGTACAAGTTCACTCTCTAGAAAAGGACAAAAATCAGCAAGTTTTGGAAAATCTACCATAAATTTTACTTGGCACATGAAATTTTGGTCAGACTTGTGGCATTACAGATAAAACATATCGGAGTAATACTAGTCGAAATTTCAAGCTCAAAAGGGTTGTAATTTTGGATATACACCATAAGTAAGGTCAACTAGAAGGACGAACTCCAAATCATGGTTTCAAAGGTATGTTCACTTAAAACTATCATAAATTTTGATTTGGATGTCCAATTCAGATGATTCAAAATGAATCTTAACTAATGGAGATCATTATTGATAATATATTAAGGTTTTAAGTTGATGGTTTGTGTGAGACATCAATTAAGAATCAATGCCAATACCTAACTTTAGTGGAGATGGAGATAAAGATAAAATCAATCCTGAGGAATGGTTGGGGATCATAAAGAATTATTTTTCAAGTCCTTGTTTGAAATATTTTAATTTTCAGGGTGAAGCTTCTAAGTGGTGGAACGGATTTGATGAAGATAATAGACTCTACTTCACATGGGAAAATTTTGAAGAACTCTTCTCAAATAAATGGATCAAGGATAATAAAAAAATGGTGGAGATGCATAAAATTCAAGTGGAATTAAAGGAATCGAAAGAAAATGTCTCCAAATTGCAAAAGGATAAGAAGAGCTAAGAAAATATGTTACAAATAAAAATGATGATTCATCAAGATGCAATCCTTTAATGAATCACTCATTAAGGAGGTTAAGAACTTAAAGCAAGAAAATAATAGCAAAGCAAAGTGGGAAAATGATGATTCAAGGGAATAATTGAAAAAGAAAGATGAAGAAATAAAAGGGTTACATAAGGATAACCAAGAAATTCATAATGGTGTTAAGAAGGTGAAAAGGCAATTACAGGAGTCTCAATCAAAGAATAGGGATGAAAATATTATCACAAAAATTGAAGAGGATGCTATCAAAAAAATTGAAGAGAAAATTTGCAAGAAGGTTGAGGAATCCCTAAATACTAATGAGGTAAAATTAGAAATGCAATCTAGAGTTGAAGAGGGATATAAGAATTTGATAAATGGAGTCACATTGCAACTTCAAAAGGAGAAAGAAGATAATATTCAAGAAGTTCTCCAGAAGATACTTGAAGAAGTTGAAGTCCATATAGAGGATGTACATGTCAAATATGATGGTATTATCTCCAAGGATAGAATATTCAAAGACCAAGTAAAGAGGATAGAGGATGTCATTGTCTATTAAAAGAAACTAGATGGAATGTGTGTATAGAGTAAAGGAAAACCATTAGATGTGAAACCATATTGACACCCTCAGTACTAGGAAATATTTCAAGGAAGACAAAAGGATCAATATCAGAATTATCAAGGAATAAGATGGAATACTCATCAATATTCATGGAACATGGCATAAAAAAACCATTATTCAGCAATATATTATCATAGACCATCATCTACTACAAATTGGAGAAGTTTCAACAACAATACATGGAATAAAGGGAAAGAAAATTATGCAACAACTAGCCACCAAGGATTATGAATGAAAAGAATTGATTTTAGATGGATGGATCATCATCAATGGAAAGAATAAAGTAGGAACATAAGAAAATCATATTACTTGGTTTCATCACATGTAGAGCCTTTAACTGCAAAGTTTTTTGAAGGAGGGTACTATGATATGACCCCAAGGGGGGCATATATGGGGATAAATGTACATGTAATGTGTAAATGTATAGGTAATAGGATCGACCTATTAGTAAAGGGACATCATGTGCAGGTGTGAATAGGTATATATAAAAATCATGTATTCATTATTGAGGAAAGTGAATTGTGATGTATGAATGTATTTCGGTATTTGGAGGAAGGTTATCCCATTCTTTAAGGAGTTATTGTGTGACTCATCTCTCTTATCTATATTGGAGTTGTGATCCATGCTCGCACTTGTTTACATGGTTTGTACTTATATTCTATTATGATATTTTAAGAATTTGGTTCATAATAGGGTGGCAATCATAAGGCAGGGTCCATAATCTTGGGTGGTATTATAAAATGGTTTTGAAGCTTCAAAAGTATTGAAAACTATTTTTATATTGTTCAAAAATTTAGTGGGGGACACTTGTTATCTTAAGATTCATTTTGGAGGTGGTTCTTCTTGTTATTGGTCGAGCACATATTGCCCCAAAATAAATCGTGATCATCAAATCAACATGAATCTTTATCATTGGATATTTCAAGATGAAAGGACCTCGATATAGGTTGAGCACCTATGGATCTAAAATCAATCTTGACTTTTAAATCACATGAAATGACAATTGCTTGATATTTCGAAGCAGATGAGATTTGTTGACCTCCAATCACTTTAATATATGAAATAATTTTGAATTTTGGGTCGTGATGAATGTCCACCATTGGATATTTCGGGATGTAAAGGCCCCGCTAAAGGTTGAGCACTTCTTGCTCCAAAATCAATCTTTGTCGTTAGATCATATCCAAGAACAAATGTTGGATATTTCAACGTACAAGAGATATTTTAACCTCTAATCATTCTTGAAATGAAATCTCATCCATATAATCTCACCCCATCACATCAGTGACTAAGATCATGTCAGGTGTCAAACAAGGACAAAAGGATGAAGGTAGGCCACGAATTTGATAAAGTAAATTGGAGAGAGAAAAGGTAAAGAGGGTCCAAGAAGGACTGACATGGTAGGTCAAGATATAATGAAGGTGACATGGTAGATGAGGGTGATGACACATAGTACCTGACTGCCACATTAGCAGGTACGTGTCATGCCATGTCAACAAGATAAAGTTAAGTTTTAAAAAAATATGGAGCCAAAATTTTCTTTTGGCCATAACAGGATAATATTACATCATAATCATGTGAAATTTCAGGGATAGGTCTGCATTGAGGATGGCCATAAAAGTGTCAATGAGGCTCATTGGTTGATTTAGTTTCAGTTTTCAAAAAAAATGTAGATTAGTGGTTTTTACAAAACGGGGTGGTGCTCAAAGACAAAGGCCCTATTGTTGATGAAATTTAGGAAGTAGAGAACAAGAGTAGACATGAATAAACCCAGTGGAATATTTGGCTAAATTATAGTGGGTTTGCAATGGAGATGCAAAAATAGGCCAAAATCCATTATTTCATAAGGCTTTTTAAGGATTTGGGGATATTTAGAGGAGAAAAATGGGCCTCAAATCACCAAACTAGAAAATTTTTATTACTTGAAATTTGATTTATTCATTAAACAAGACAACTTTGTCCTACTAAAAATTTTCAACTTTGCTCCATTTGAAAGATAACATTTTTTGCTAAAACATTGTCTAGAGAAAATGCAAAAAGGACAAAGTTGGCAATTTCATATTGTTGTAGAAAATGGCAAGAACATCAAATCACAAATATGAAGGATGTTGTGTGTTCACAATCATGAATACTGTATGCACCTAATATAAAAGTCTTCTTGTTTCTCTGCATATTTTCTTCTATAGGTGGAAAAAGTTGGCCTCTGAGCTTGAATGTACAATTGAGACAAGTGCAGAAAAGGGACAAATTTGTTGATTTTTGAGAGCTATATATTTTAGCTCTAAGCTTCGATTGGGGCATAGGTATAGTCATTTGAAATTTAATTCAAAGGATAATAATTTGAAGGCTTATAATTTGGATAAGTGCATCAATTTGCTTCAAGAATTAATAAGAAGGACATGTAGCCTTACTTGGAAAAAAAATGACAATATACATAATTTCCATGATCTTAAAGAAATGTTGCAATTTTGCAAATGAGGTGTATCTAAAAGTTTATTTAAATGTACACTTCTTGTATAATCAATGATACACCAAGAATAAGTAAAGATCAAAATTGAAGAATAACATTGAGGAGGAGACATGGAAGATGCACATGGATATTATGGTCGTGGAGAAGAAGTTAAAGCCCTGGATATTGGTATGGGAAATGAAGAGACAAAGTGCAATGGATGCAAAAACATAATGGAACCATTGGATCTAGTATAAACTATGAGGAGATTGAAGATGGATTTGTAGATTTATAGAGCTGATAATGAGAGGCTAATAAAAGCTCAAGAAAAATAAAATTCGATAAACACTCAACTACTACAAAGTTTAAATCATTTGCAGAGGAAAATAAAGAATCGATCAAGTTCAAGACATGAGTAAGAATGTAGACCTCATGAAAGGAGAAATAGTTATAGAAAAACTAGGCATTCAAGAGGTGCTACCAAAACTCAAAGGCATCACTATTCACCAACACATTCAACCAAGAATTCATATACATATGAAGAATATATGAGTAGCCTAGAAGTATCTCCAGTTAGACACCAAAGAAGAAGACATGAACAAGACAATTTGTAAGGAGAGCATAGAAATATTAAGCCACCAACTTTTGATGGTGAAAAAAAAATGGGAGAGGATGTTGAAGCTTGGTTGCTAGGGATAAGGAAGAATTTTCGGTTGCATAACTATTGATCCAATCTAGAAGCTAGAATTGTTATATACCATATACAACAAAAAGGATTTTGTGTGATGGGATTAGTTGAAGCAAGTTAAGTGCATCAAAGAGAAGAGGATTTCTTGGAAGCAATTGAATAAATATTTCTAGCAAGAATACCTTTCAGAGCACTACTATGATAAGAAAATGCAAGAACTATTTAAACTCGGGTAGGAAAATATGAGCATGGAGGAATATGAAAAGAAGTTTTTGGAGATTCTAAGATATGTGGGATTTATTAAGGAAGATAAGGTGAAGATACAAAGGTTCTTAAGTGGATTCCCATAATTTTAAAAAATCAAGATCCAATTTGATGAACCCAAAACTCTGGAAAAGACCATTAGAAAGGAAAAATACTTATATGATTAGAATAAAGGAAGAGAAACTTTCCAGAAGTGTTGGAAAGATAATAAGAAGTAAAATTCGGATCACATGAAGAATGGATTCAAACCTCCTTTTTGTAGGAGTGGTTCTAATACATATTGGCAAGTATAGACAACTCAAAGTGGATCCAAGGTGAAACAATCCTTAGGAAAAATGACAAGGCAACAACCAATCAAATGTTAGGGATGTGAAGAAGATCACTTGTACAGATATTGTCCTCATAAGGGAGATAGAATGAGGAATATGCACAATGTACAGGAGGCGACTACAATGGAATATGTGAGAAAAAATATCCCAACAATATATCCATCCTTGGAGAATCCATAAACAAACCATTAGTCAAACATGATTGAGGTTGAAGGTACGATTGTAAATCAACCTATTGTTGTTTTAATTGATTCAAGATAAATTCATAGTTACATTGCCCTTAATTTAGTTGAAATGTTTCTTTTTAAGAAAAGTAACCATGAGAAATCATGGATGGTTGAACTAGTTACCAGGACTAAAAGGAAGAATAATGAGATTGTTAAAGGTTATCCAATAGATATGGATGGTATCAACACTATTACAGATATAAACATCATACCACTTGGATCATATGTTGTCCTCAGTGGTATGTATTGGTTGGATGTGCATCATGTTGTTCCATATTGCCATAATAATACTTTTACTTGTATTGATGAAGAAGGAAATAAAGTAAAATGAATTCCAAGACCCATTTTTATCAGGGAGATTACATCCTTATGAAGGATCAGATCTTGTCACTGAGAGGGGGGGGTGAATCAGTGACACAATAATTTTATCAATTTTCTTTAATTTATGCAAACAAAATTTTGACACAATATTTATCGTGGAACCCAAATGGGAAAAACCAGAAATGCTTTTCTATCAACTGCAAAATTTGTTTTACATGTTACATAGAAGGAAGATATTATTCCTTTGCAATCAACACCAATTGATTAGGATGCACCCACACCCTTATTCAGCAGCACCAACTGATAGGTGGCTACATTCCCCTGTTTAGTCAACTACAACTGATAAGGAAGCACCAACTCCCTCTGCAAGCACCAACCTGCCCTTACACCACCCAACCACCCTTGATTTTCTGAATCTAGACAAACTTATGTTTCAAGTGTTTTATTGCATCTTTCTCTCCTTCTCTGATTTAACATATTCTTTGATTCATACTGTAGAGACACACCTCTGCTCAACACTCTTCCTCATTTATAGATTCTTCAAAATGGTGTGAGAGTGACACATTGTGTCCCTTGGTTTTGAACCATCGTACCTCTTTGTTTAACTTAACTATAATCATTGATTATTATTTTTACTGTGAAGGTTTTTCATAAATTGATCACATATGGATCAATTTCATCATTTAAACTCGATCTCGAACCTCTATTATTTTCATAGGAACCGAATTCTACGGAGGCACTTCCTTCAAACCATTACATGTGACCGAGCGTTTACAGAACCACAGGCTTACCAATTACAGTGATGTATTATATTTTATTTAAATATATTATATCACATGACCAACGGCGGTGACCAGATGCTAGGCTTAATGAGCTCTTGAGTGCTTATCAATTCAATGGTCATGATTCAATCTTCTGATGGGATGGACGGCTGACGAAACTTTTCCCTTCGAAACTTCGGGTTTTCAACTTTTCAAACCTTCGAATCAGATCGGTCGGTTTATTTCACGGCAACAAATCAATGGTCATATTTGATCCTTACACTCATCCTTTCATTGTTCAATCCAACGTCTCAGACTTAATCAAACATTGATATGGACGGCTGTCAAAACTTCGCCCTTCTGAACTTTGGGATTTCAACTTTTCAAACTTACACTATCCTTCCATTGTACTATGATCAACGGTTGAGAATACACCCGAAGTGATCTTTCAGATCAGACGACTTGTATCCTTGCTGACGTGGTCTACCACATGCCCTTACTAACGTGGTCTACCACATATCATTTCTGATGTGGTTTGATAACGTGGTTTTATGACGTGATATCCCATATGTCCTTTGTTGACGTGGTCTGCCACATGTCCTTGCCAACGTGGTCTGCCACATGTCCTTGTTGACAAGGTCTGCTGACGTAATCTACCATATGTATTTGATAACGTGGTCTGCCACCATGGTATGTCACATTTCCTCTTGAATCGGATGGTTGAGGCTTACTTCAGATGATCCGGTGGTCAAGAATTTATTTTGGGTCTCCGGGTCTCCGGGCTTCGAGAATTTCAAATCTCAAACTAGAAATTTGAAGTGAGATTTTCCTAGAGTGTAACCTTGTTGTGTTGCTTATATGTTTAGTATAATGCACTCATTAATTATCAATTTAGGATTCGTAATCAACAGAGTTACAAGACACCAGTAAGAAAGATAATTTCTAATGTCACGAGTATAGAACTAGCTAGATTATGCATGCTGGAAACAAATCAAAATGGCAAATTGCAATGCACTTTGGTTGTCTTTCACAGAGAGGCTATCTAATCCATTATGGCACATGCAAGTATGAGATGGATTTGGTTTGACAGATCAACTCTTCTATCTGACCCATAAAACTAACTATGAAATCCACACTTCTGAAAGGGAAATCACACATCAATCATCAAGACATAGCATGGGTAGTTCAATAGTCAATATACTGAGTATGTTGTGGTTCACAATGTGTTGTTGTGGAATTCACTAGTTCTCCTTCAAATATGTCTGACCACTGCTGCCAACATTCATGTCTAAAAACCAAATTCATAAAAGCAGAGCATATGCAAAAACAAAGCAAGTAAAGATCTCTAAACAATTATATAATGGAAATCCTAGTCTAAGTTGTACTGCTATCATCTAACAGAGTTAAAGCTTTAGCTAATTTAACATTTACACTACTGAAAACAAAGGCTAATGCTAATCTACGAAGATGTTGACCTTTGTTGGGCGGTGGGCCCTTTCCGCTTCAACAGGTCAGCTACTAAAGTCTACAGTAAGCTTGTCTTCAACCCACACATTACTCTCACTCAAATATCAAACATAACATCAAACTTTTGTTAACAACTCAACTCATATTCAATCATAGATAATCAAGACATGGAGATAAATAGCGTTCTTCTATTGGTCTTTACTCAGAATATGTTCTGCAATATCATATGTTGCTTCACATGTTGGTAATATGCTAACTCTCCTATTCTTCCACCATCCTTGCCACAGCTATTTAACAGTCTTAGTCATGAAACACAAGGAGGTGACATGATTTGCAAATCAGTCAAATGTTTAAATTTAATTATTCGGTTACATCTTTTAGCTTCATCCTCATGACACGAAGTGCATGAGGATGAGGCAATCAACAAACTATTCTAACATAGCCTTGCTAAAGCAAATAAACATCCACCAGTTGTCTTGGGTGATCTGGGGCTAAACTTGGTACATTCGGCTCTCTATATTGGTACTGGATCGTGACAGGTAGATGGTACCGGATCACAACAATGCGCAAATGGTGGTACCGGATCACAACAGTCCATGGTCATTGGTACCGGATCGCAAAAAATGAGATTTTAGTACCGGATGCGTTTGGTACCAGATTCGGACAGTGGCAATCTTGGTGCACAGGTACTGGATAGCTGAGCTGGTACAGGAACGTTGGATATCTAGAGGTCAAATATTTATACATGTCAAATTGAAGCATTAGTACATGAAATATTCAATTCCCTAACTCAATAAACCACAAAATGCATGAATTGAAAATACTTTACCTTATGACCTTATCACTGGCTAATGGTAGCGTTCTTGTCATTCACCCAAGCTTAGGTAGGCCAAAAAAGGTATAGATGAAGAGTATAATAGGGTAATGGGGATGTCAATTTCAGGTCTCAACAAACCTCCTCGCATCTTTAGACCCAAAGTGAATGATAGTTGTTTAATCAAGCTCTTAGATCAACGACTCGATTTGTATGTTGTTTTGCCTTGGTTTAAATCTAACGACCCTCCAACTTTGCTTATTATATCCTTCCACTTTATTTGATTCGACGACTGACGGGTATTCGGATAATCGAGAACTCAGCCTTTCTTCTTATCCTTTCCTTCCACTTAATTTTAATTTGACAGCTGATGGGAATTCGGATTTTTGAATTCTCAAGCCTTTCAGTTTATCCTATCCTTCCACTTAGTTTTAATCCGACGACTGATGGGAATTCGTATTTTCGAATTCTCAAACCTTTCAGCTTATCCTATCCTTCCACTTAATTTTAATCTAACGGTTGATGGGAATTCATATTTTCAAATTCTCAAACCTTTCAGCTTATCATGTCCTTCCACTAAAATGTGATCAAACGGTCGTGAAGACACTCGAAGCAGATCAACGATCAAGAATGATTTTAGAACCATAACTTGTGAGTGTTTTAACTCATCACTCGAGCTCCACAATTTGAAGTTGTGCGTTTGTTGGTGAGTCAACCACAATCATCGATCTTTGAAGCTATAAGATCTGACGATCCTGACTAATTGCGGGGTTGGAAATCGCACGATGTTTAATTCTCCTTTCACTCTGTGCAATCTATCCCTGTCGTTGATTTGGTGATTGCGCATCCGACAGTCACGACTAAATCTGACTTAATCTGATCGTTTGTTGGATCAACCACAATCATCAATATTTTGAGATTATGAGATCTGACGATCTAGACTGATTGCAAGATTGTAAAAAGTGAGTCGTTTAATTCTTCTTTCACTCTTCGCAATTCATCCATGTCGTTGATCTAGCAATTGCGCATCAACGGTCTTGATTTGATCTGAGTTTCATCGTTCCATAACTATTGAGTTTCAATTTTGATCTGAGTTTCATTGCGCCATACCTACTGAGTTTCAACACGCCATCTCTTCTGAGCTTTGATCTTCATTCGTTAACTCTCCTGAGCTTTAGTCTCTGCATATTGTCCAATTGTTTGACATTGACTATTGACATCAATGACACTATGTCCAACAATCTCCCCCTTTGTCATTGATGGAAACTCACAAACTTCATACACAATATCCCCCTGTGAAGACGCTTCTCTCCTCTGAAGTTACTCTCCCCCTTTAACATCAATGGTAAAGGGTTTCTCCTCCTATGATCTATCTGTCTAAATACTTATGATCAGGGTATTGACCATTGGTAACTTCCTCCTGTAATCACGATTTTCCTGTCATAACTGAATGACTCCTTCTAACATTGATTGTTGTCTCCCCCTGATTTGGTGCCAATTGATGCATTTTTATTTATTTTGAGAGATTTAGGTTGGAAGAAGGATTACTTCCAATTTTTGCCTGAGATATTCAAATACATCTATGCTTAAAGGTTTTGTGAAAATATCTGCCACCTATTCTTGTGTTGGAACATATTCCAATTTAATGTTCTTATTTTCAGCCCGATCTCTTAGATAGTGGTATTTTATTGGAATATGTTTTGATTTTGAGTGTTGAACACGGCTCTTGGAGAGACTTATCGCGCTTGTGTTATCACAGTGGATAGTAGTGGGTTCTTCAAATACTATTTTGATTTCTTGTAGGGTTTGTTTCATCCATTCCACTTGTGTGAAACATTCTTCTACTGCAATATACTCAGCTTCAGTGCTAGACAGAGAAATTGAGGATTGTTTCTTTCTTATCCAAGCTACCAATGATTCTCCCAAAAATAATGCTCCTCCACTTGTACTTTTTCGGTCATCTACACTTTTTTCCTAATCAACATCTAAATAGGATTTTAAAGTGAATGAATCATTGCTAGGGTACCACAAACCAAGATCTATGGTTCCTTTCAAATACCTAAAGATTATTTTTACATCTTGAACATGTCTCTCATTTGGTGCTTCTTGTAATCTAGCCACCATCCCAACAACTTGCTTGACATCAGGTCTGGAAGTTGTTACATAGAGCAAAATCCCAATCATTGATTTGTAGTGTTTTGGATCTACAGCTTTGGACTCGTCGTCCTTGCTTAGTTTGCATCCAACTTTCATAGGTGTACTAATAGGTTTCCAATCCTCTAACTAGAATCTCTTAAGCATATATTTAACATACTTAGACTGATGGATAAATACTCCTCTTTTGGACTGTATTATTTGTAATCCAAGAAATAAATTCAGTTCACCAAGCAAAGACATTTCAAATTCTTGCTACATCATCCTAGGAAAGTCCTGACTCATTTTTTCATCATCACTGCCAAATATAATATCATCAACATATACTTCCACAATAACCATGTTATTACCATCAATTTTATAGTAAATATTGTTGTTTGTTGATCCCCTTTTGAGGCCTTGTTTTTGTAAGTAAGAATCTAGCCTTGCATACCATGCTCTGGGTGCTTGTTTTAGCCCATAGAGTGATTTCTTTAATTTACAGACATAGTCTCCTTTCTTATTTAATTGAAACCCTTATAGTTTCTCAATATAGACTTCCTCTTCTAAGTTTCCATTGAGAAATGTTGACTTGACATCCATTTGGTACACTTTAAATTTTTTGTAGATGAAGAAAGCTAGGAACACCCTAATTGCCTCCAATCTGACCACAGGTGCAATGGTTTCTTCATAGTCTACCCCTTCAACCTGAGCATACCCTTTACAGAACAATCTAGCTTTGTTCCTAATTACTTTCCCATTCTCATTCATTTTTTTTTTATACACCCATTTAGTTCCAATGACATTTTTGTTTTTTGGTCTTGGAACTAGTTCCTAAGTTTGATTTTTTTCAATTTGGTCCAATTCTTCATTCATAGATTTGACCCAATTCTCGTCTTTACATGCATCTTTGATTGAGTTGGGTTCAATATGTGACAACAATGCTATTTATGTTTGATACAGTAGTTGTATTCTTATGTGCACTCCATCATTCATATCTCCAATAATCAGTTCTTCAGGATGATTCTTTTGATTCATTCTTGAGGGTGTCTTTGTGTCTCTTCTTGGGAATTCCTCTCTTATCTCTTATTGAATATGTTCTTCATCTTCCCTCGTATGCATATCATAATCTTCCCTTTCTTTCTTCTCTTCTACTTCTTCTACTTGTGTGTCAATTGTATCATCATCATCTTCATCTTCACTTTCAAGTATAGTCTCTTAATTTTTTATTCTTAACGTTTTTAGGTTATCCACCTTGACATATGCACTCTCAAAAATCTTATGTGATCTAATATTGTAGCATCTGTATGCCTTTTTGTTAGAATCATATCCAAGAAAAATACCTTCATCAGATCTGGCATCAAATTCTCCAAGATTCTCATCAAGTCTTTTGATGTAGCATTTACTTCCAAATACCTTGAAGTATTTTACCGATGGAGCTCTTTCAAGCCATAGTTCATAAGGAGTATTATCACTATTAACCCTGAGATGACCTATGTTCAATATGTATATTGTTGTGCTTACATCTTCCCTCCAATATGCATCATACAATTTTTCTTCATTGAGCATAGTCCTTGCAACCTCCTAGACTGTTCTATTCTTTCTCCCAGCAATCTCATTTTGCTGAAGTGTTCTGGCTGCAGATAATTTTATTTTTATTCCATGGGTTTCATAGAAGAGATCAAACTCTTTTGAGGTGAACTCACCACCATTGTCTGATCTAAGACATTTGATCTTTGTCTCCTTTTCATTTTCAACAAGGGTTTTAAAGGCTTTGAATTTGTTAAGTGCTTTTGATTTTTCTTTGAGAAAACATATCCAACCCATTCTAGTAAAATCATCAATGAACAACATAAAGTAAGACTCTCCTTGCAAACTCTTGGTCCTTGTAGGTCCACATAGGTTAGTGTGAACAAGATCTAAAGGTTTTGATGTTGAGTATTATTTTTCCTTGAACCTTATTCTAGTTTGCTTCCCTAGTTGACAGTGTCTACACATAGTATTTGAGGGCTTTACTATCTTTGGCAAGTTTCTTACTGCACCAAGTTTGTTGACTTTAACTAGATTGTCAAAGTTAATATGCCTCAACCTTCTATTGCATAGCCAAATTTCATCTACTAGATTCATATGACATTCCTCATCCAGTTTTGCATCTAGTATATACACATTTTCGGGAGTTCTAGGAGCAGTACCAACCAGTTTTCCTGTGTCTTCTCTCCTAATATCACATTTCTAGGAACCAAAGATGCAAAAGTTCCCCTGATCATAGGTTTGGTTGACACTTAATAGGATAGGTTTCAGTTTTTCAACAAGCAACACATTCTTGGCTTTCTCTTTTCCCAAACTCATAGTGCCTTTCCCGAGTATGATACCTGAAGCATTGTCACCAAATGTAACTTTACCTTTTTGTTTCTTTAAGTTCAAAAACTTGTCTTTGTTTCATGTCATATTTTTTGAGCACCCACCGTCAACATACCATAGATCTTCTTTATCTTGGGTTTTTAAGGCAATAATACATTCCTTCTTTGGTGTTTTTTCTTTCCAAAGCTTCTTTTGTTCTCTAATGAATCTTGGTTTTTCTAAGGCTTCCATTAATTTGCAATCACTAGCCTTATGTCCATAGTTATGTAATCTAAATCATTCTAGGTCCACTTCTTGTAGATGTGCAAAGGAGTTATAGTTAATGCTTTTGACTTGATTTACTGCTTGGTTATCTTTACGGTTATAGTTCTTAACCCTCAAATTTTTCCTTCTATATGCTCTACAATTCATAGCTTTGTGTCTGAAATTAGAGCATGCAAAGCAATAACCAAATAAAATGCAAGGATACATGTTTTGATAGAACTTATTTGGTATTGTCTTATCTTCCTTCTTGATGGGTGGAAGTGTTCCTCTAGAGTTATGTTCATTTATTATCTTCTCTTCATTTTTCTTCTTGAATGTACTGAGGAAGTATATGCATAAGATTTTGAATTAACTTGGCTTTCTTCTTTTGAATAGCCTATTCCATTTTTATTACCTGAATCCCTTTGTGTGGTAATAATCTTATCTAATATTTTAGAACTATTTTCATATTTTGTTTGAATGAGCTTTTCATCCAATTCTTTTCTCAGGTGAACTATTTCTGCCTCCATTCTTTCACAGTTTGTTTGTTTTTCTTTAAGAGACTTTTCTATACTTTCTTCGATCCTATTTTCTTCTAGGATTTGTTTTTTCAACATGCTCATGAGTTTCTCCATCTCCTTTTCTTTATGTTCATGTTTTTCTTTTTGTTCAACTACAAAAATTTCCAGTTGTCTATATTTGGTTTTGTATTTTCTTAATTCATCCAAGGCACTAAGAAGTTATTCTTCCTTATTAACTTATGCTTCATCTTCTGAATCTTTCTCATGTTTAATGTCTTCTATATCATTAGACTCTTCAATACCTAGAAAAAGTACTCCATCATCATCACTGTCACTATACTCTAATGAACTGTTGTTTTCTTCTTTTGAGTAAAAGTTATTTTTCCCTTTGTAAAACTTTTTCTTGTAGTTGGGTTTTTCCTATTTTTTTTACTGGATGGTTTTGTTTTCTTCATATTCAGGGTCCTCCTTAGGATAGGACACTTGGATGCAAAATGGCCAACCTTGCCACAATTAAAACATTTGAAAGGCAACTTGCCTTTGTACCTCCCTGATCCTTTATAAAGTTTTTTAATGAAATTTGCTTCTTCCACATCAGATTCTTCATCATGGCTGGATTGAATTTTCTTCTTCTAATTATCTATTTTATTGAGTACCTTGAAGGTTTCCTCTCTTTGTGAGTGATTATAATGACCTAATATTAACTCATAGGCTGTGAGTATTCCATACAATTCATCCATGGCAAGTTTATCTAGATTATCTCGATCTTCAAGAGAGGACACTTTAGGATTGTATAGAAAAGGTAGTGTTCTTAGTAATTTTTCAACGAGCTCATTGTCTGACACTTCTACTCCCAATCCTCTGATTGCATTAACAATATTATCAATTCTTTCAAAGTACTCTGAGATATTTTCTTCATCCTTCATTTTCAGACCTTCATATTGTACTCTGAGAGTCTGGAGTTTGGCCCTCTTTACCTTGGAATCTCTTGGATATATGGTTTCCAATTTATCCCAGAGTTGTTTTGCATTATTACAATTTAGTACCTTAGCAAGGATTTTCTTACTCATTCTAGCTTGTAGTGTGTTTAAAGCCTTTTCATGGTCCCAAAATATTTTATTGTTTTCTTCTTCTGTGGGAGTGGTTTTTGGAACATCATATCCCTTTTCCACTAATGTCCATACTTCCAGTCCAATGGACATCAAATAGTTTTTCATTATAACACTCCAGAAGACATAGTATTCACCATTAAATAGGGGGATTTTTGATGACATATTCAACTGCTGATCCATTCTAATGTATAATCCTCTTCAAGTGATTTAAACCTTTTGTGAAGAGACCCTCTCTTATACCAATTGAAGGATCGGATATTGTCACTGAAAGGGGGGGTTGAATCAGTGACACAATAATTTTAGCAATTTTCTTTCATTTATGCAAACAAAATTTTGACACAATATTTATCGTGGAACCCAAATGAGAAAAACCACAAACACTTTTCTATCAACTGCAAAATTTGTTTTACATGTTACATAGAAGGAAGATATTCTTCCTTTTTTATCAGCACCAACTAATTAGGATGCACCCACACCCTTATTCACCAACACCAACTGGTATGCGGCTACAACCCCCTATTTAGTCAGCTACAACTGACAAGGAAGCATCAACTTGCCCTTGCACCACCCAACCACCCTTGATTTTTTGAATCTGGACAAACTTATGTTTCAAGTCTTTTACTACATCTTTCTATGCTTCTATGATTTAATCTATTCTCTGATTCAGACTGTAGAGACACACCTCTTGTCAACACTCTTCCTCGTTTATATATTCTTCAAAATAGTATGAGAGTGACACAATGTGTCCCTTGGTTTTGAACCATCGTACCTCTTTGTTAAACTTAACCATAATCATTGATTATTATTTTTACTGTGAAGGATTTTCGTAAATTGATCACATATGGATCAATTTCATCCTTTAAAATCGATCTCGAACCTTTGTTATTTTCACAGGAACCGAATTCTACGGAGGTGCTTCCTTCAAACCATTACATGTGACCAAGCATTTACAGAACCATGGGCTTACCAATTACAGCGACGCACTATATTTTATTTAAATCTCTTATATCACATGACCAATGGCGGTGACCAGACGTTAGGCTTAACGAGCGCTTGAGTGCTTATCAATTCAACAGTCACGATTCAATCTTCTGATGAGATGGACAGCTAACGAAACTTCTCCCTTCAGAACTTTGGGTTTTCAACTTTTCAAATCTTTGAATCAAATCGGTTGGTTTATTTCACGGAAACAAATCAATGGTCAGATTTTATCCTTACACTCATCCTTTGATTGTTCAATCTGACAGCTTGGACATAATCAAACATTGAGATGGACGGCTTTCGAAAATTTTCTCTTCGGAACTTCAGGATTTCAACTTTTCAAACTTACACTATCCTTTCATTGTACTATGATCAACGGTTGAGAATACACCTAAAGTGATATTTCAGATTGGATGACTCGTATCCTTTCTGACGTGGTCTACGACACATCCTTGTTGACGTGGTCTACTAACGTGGTCTGCCACATATCATTGCTGACGTGGTTTGCTGATGTGATCTCCCATATGTCCTTTGATGACGTGGTCCACCACATGTCCTTGTCGACGTGGTCTACCACATGTCCTTGTTGATGAGGTATGCTGACGTAATCTGCCATATGTCTTTGCTGACATGGTCTACCACCGTGGTCTATCACATGTCGTCTTGAATCGGATGGATGAGGCTTACTTCGGATGATCCAGTGGTCAAGAATTTATTTCAGCTCTCCGAGTCTCCGGGCTTCAGGAATTTCAAATCTCAAACTGGAAATTTAAAGTGAGATTTTCCCGAAGCGTAAACTCCTCGCATATTTAGATACGAAGTGAATGATAGTTGTTTGATCAAGCTCTTAGATCAACGGCTCAATTTGTATGTTGTTTTTCCTTGGTTTAAATCTAACGGCCCTCCAACTTTTCTTATTCTATCGTTCCACTTTATTTGATCCGACGACTAATGGGTATTCGGATAATCGAGAACTCAACCTTTCTACTTATCCTTTCCTTCCACTTAATTTTAATCTAATGACTGACAGGAATTCAGGTTTTCGAATTCTCAAACCTTTCAACTTATCCTATCCTTCCACTTAATTTTAATCCGACGACTGACGGGAATTCGGATTTTTGAATTCTCAAACCTTTCAGCTTATCATGTCCTTCCACTTAATTTTAATCCGACGACTGACGGGAATTTGAATTTTCAAATTCTCAAACCTTTCAGCTTATCATGTCCTTCCACTAAAAAGTGATCCAACGGTCGTGAATACACTTGAAGCAGATCAACGATCAAGGGTGATTTCAGAACCATAACTTGCGAGTGTTTTAACTCATCACCCGAGCTCCGCAATTTGAAGTTGTGTGTTTGTTGGTGAGTCAACCACAGTCGTCGATATTTGAAGTTATAAGATCTGGCGGTTCTGACTAATTGCGGGATTGGAAATCGCACGATGTTTAATTCTCCTTTCACTCTCTGTAATATATCCCTGTCGTTGATTTGGAAATTGCGCATCTGACGATCACAACTAAATCTGACTTAATCTTATCGTTTGTTCAATCAACCACAGTCGTCGATATTTTGAGAGTATGAGATATAACAATTTAGACTAATTGCAAGATTGTAACAAGCGAGTCGGTTAATTCTTCTTTCACTCTCTGCAATTCATCCCTGTCGTTGATCTGGCGATTGTGCATCAACGATCTCGATTTGATCTGAGTTTCATCGTGCCATACCTACTGAGTTTCAACGCTGATCTGAGTTTCATCACGCCATACCTACTGAGTTTCAACGCGCCATCTCTTATGAGCTTTGATCTTCATTCGTTAACTCTCCTAAGCTTTAGTCTCTGCATATCATCCAACTGTTTGACATTGATTGTTGACATCAATGACATTATGTCCAACACCTTATAGTTGAAGGTATGCTTCAGGAAAGGATGTCAATTGTATGCAACTCATGTAGAAGAGTCCACTAAGTGCACAAATCCAAGTCTTGAATAATTTACAATGTTGCAAGAGTGTACAAATGTGTTTGAAAAAATACCAGGTTTACAACCAAAAAGAGATATAGATTTCTCTATTGATTCAATGCTTGGATCTTCACCAATATCAAAAAATCCATACAGAATGAGTACACTAGAATTGAAGGAGTTTCAAATGCAGTTAGAGGAATTGTTAAAGAAGGGGTACATATGCCCAAGTGTCTCAACTTGGGGAGCACCAGTAATTTTTTCAAGAAAAAAGATGGAACATTGAGGTTAAGAAGAAAGTCATTGTGAAGAATAAATACTCTCTACCTAGAATTGATGACTTGTTTGATCAAATAAGAGGAGAAAAGATCTTCTCAAAGATAGATATGAGTTTAAGTTACCATCATTTAAGAATAAAGGATGAATACATAAGAAATATTGCATTCAGAACCAGGTATGGATTGTAACATTCCCTAGCCCAGCTAAGGTCCATTACATGCGGAAAACATATAAAAACTAAAAAAAAATGCTAACTAATTTTCCTGTAGCTTACCAGCTACGAATTACACACAAATTTAACTACTATATAATACCATTAATTAGATGCATATACAACATGTTAAATCACACATGAATGCAACTAATAACTTATTATAATAGCATATAAATAAGTCTCATACACACAGTTCATGCACGACAATTAAAACTTATAATGCAAGACAAAAGACAAATGAGACACTTATCTTTTATTTAAATAGTTGTGCAACCAACTGCTTGGGACAAACGTTCCACCCAACCATAGAATTTTTGTTCCAAATCTCAACAAATCACCCCTGAGATGGGGCTATAAATACACAAAATAGGGTGGTCTCTCACTGTCCACTCACAACTCAAAAATCCTACAACCCACCGGTATTCTCATACAACTATTATGATTTTCCACAAACTCTCTTCCTCTTGACTTGTCCAACCCAAGGAATGTACACCTTCACTAATCTCATTCCCTTAGGGGTGCCATTCATTTATCAAGGTCTTTCTGGAACAAGTGACCAAGAATCTATCTACTTAGTGTTGTAAGTACGGTTGTCATTACACCAAACCCCGCAGGTGATTGGTAAACTCACCATCGCCAGATTTCAAGGATCCACGAGAGGCGATTAGTCCCTTGTCACGATACACCAGGGAGCGTTGACTACTTGCAATTGTGTGCAACAATCTCCCCCTTAGCGCGAGTCAAGTGTGTATCGAACTCGTGACCTCTACCTATGACACCAATTGTTGGAAGTACGATTGTCGTTACACCAAAACCCGTAGGTGATTGGTAAACTCACCACTGCCAAATTTCAAGGATCCACAAGAGGCGATTATTCCCTTGTCACAATACACCGGGGAGTGTTGACTACTTGCAATTTCGTGCAACACTTCGGAAACTCAAGGGAACTCATTGTTAGGAAAACTACCAACAACAACAACAAACACTTTTTGTTACAATGAAAATCACACAAGAGTTCATTCTTCAGGCCTAAAAACCTGGCTCTTCAGTATTCTACTCCAAATACACTCCAAAAATGCTCCAGCATGCTCCATAATTCACCCTCCATGGTTACTCCAACTCCAAGCTCTTATTTTCTACTCTCTGCTTGTTGTTCATGCAAAACATTGACTGTCCAAAACTGTTATATCTTCCCATACGGATTTCCTCTCCTTTGGCTTGCTTTGGTGACTCACACACTTCCCCACGCTGATTATACTCAACCCCGTGCTTCCAATAACTATGGGATATGACTTCTCACACCCACCCTCTTACATGCATTTAATGATTGGGTTTGGAAACACCCAAGAAAAAATTAGAAGGTTCATATACCAAGAGTAATTTTAGGATGTGTATGGAATTAATAGACATGGGTTATTCCCCCTTGGACCCCTCTTAGAAATTCTCATAGAACCTCCCCTCTCTTGTGGATTAATTCATCCCCCATCTCTGTACATATCCTCTTAGCAACTAGTATCACATTTTATTATTAAAATATAGAATACAATTCACATATTACATTGCTTGTTCATAGCCACACATTATATCTACATTAAGAATTATTTAAAATGGAGATTATAGTGGTGATCCAGAATCGGATCCAAGAGGCTTCCCAGGTCTAGAAAAGGCTCAAAAATGAAAGTTCTCAGAATCAGATGAAACCAATTCCATTACGACCAGCTTGTCGCATTGATTTTGACCATATATTTACTTTCTCAAATGAACGTTGTATGCGAAATTTATCGCACTCTCACCGCTTTCCCAAATAGCTAAAAAGTCAAAAAAAAAAGTCAACGGTCAAAAGCTGACATGGCACTCTCTGGAGGTGACACGTGGCAGTGGCAGAAGTGAATGTGGCAGCAGGGTGACTAGACAGTGACAAGGACCAATATCATGTTGACACATGGCATCGGAGAACAAAAAATGGTGGGGTGCCACGTGGCCCAGACATGGGCTGCCACGTGGCACCCATGGGTTGGTTGATTAGTTGTATGAAAAAATAATATTGGAGTGGAAAGGAATTAAACCGACGACCTCTCCACAATGTAAATCCTTCACAATGGTCGAACCACCAATGTGCCATATTATTTCTTATTACATGAAACCCACTTTATTATAAATAAACTGTATTGTTTTAGTGTATGGGCGAAAGGGGGCTGGGGCTAAGCCCCAGCCCACAGTTTGTTTAAACTATGTGACCACCAAGCATCAGGCGCAGACGCTTTCTCCTTAATGACCCAAGTGTGTGTTTATTGCAACCTCCACCACTCAAATCGGAGCTAACTGTATGTTGGGTGCATTATGAGGGCACGGTCCCATGGGGAAGCAACACGTGACCGAGTTTTATGGAGTAGGGGCCAGCGCGCAGCCCCTAGGGAGCTGGCGCTTGGCCACATGAGAGCATATGCCTATATTTTAAGTGCGCGCAGCAGGTCTAAGGGGACTTAGCCCATAATATTTGGAAAAGTGGGTTTATTTATATAGATTGGGATTGTTAATTGATTTTTATGTCTGTAATAAGAGATTTTTGCCCATTTTGGGGGATATTGGGATCTTTTTGAGCCCATATTTTGGGAGGAAGTTGGGGATGGATAACCAACTTCAGATCTATAAAAACTAGGCATGTTTGAGGCCATGGAGGACATTCAAAGCATATTTATGCTGAATCAAATCCAAGCCAAAGCCATTTTGATGCAGGGAAGCTGTTGAGGAGCAGACGCTTGCGGGCCATTTATGGGAGCTACACTCAGTCGTTTTCAGTGCCATCAGTTGTGTTGGATTTTGGAGGTCAAGAAGAACACAGTGAGACCAATATGAGATCCATTTTTTTTAATTTTTCTATAATTTTAAATCATTGAAGAATAAATAACGAAGCCTCCCCCACTGAGACAAAGGCCCAAAGACGTAGGCAATTTTGTGTCAAACTCTATTATCACTTCTCTTGTTATGGTTTGTTGTTCTTATTGATTCAGTTCAGATCTTTATTTTGTAGTATGGATGTGATATATTCTCTCATATTCATCCTCTTTCATTAGCTTCTTGAATGTTAATAATCACATGCAATTAATAACTCAACCAAGGTCATTAAAATATCTTTTCGGATCAAGTGGTATCAGAGCTAGTTGACATTTGGATTTGAGTTTTGCATGTTAACCAGGGAAAAGATACAACGTGGTGAAGGTGAGCTTGTTAAATAGAATCCATTGATTGGATTGAGAAAAATAGCTTCTCACAGTGAGAAGATGGCATCGGAAGAGGGACTTTCTCTTGATGAGAAAGAGTTTCAAAAAACTTTCCTTGCTATGTCGGAGATGGTGAAAGTTTTGTATGAGGATTACTTGGAACGAAAGAGACTAGTTCTTAGCAAATCTTCAAAGGGAAAAAGTGAAGAGGAAGAGGATCCTCCTCATATTCCTCCTTCACCTCCATCATCACCTCCTTCTTCTCCTTCTTCTTCAATTTCAAGTTCTAAATCTAATGTAAATAAACATGTTCATAAGCATAAGAATGAAATTCCATTGTTAAAACTTTATGTTAAATTTGAGTTATCCATATATGATGGTGAAGTAAATGCAGAGAAACTTTACAAATGGATCAGGCAGAAGGAGGTTTACTGCAGTGTGCAACAAATCAAGGATGAGACCACACAAATCAAGTTGGCATCTTTGAGACTTGCAGGAACAACTCTTATCTGGTGGCAAAGTAAGTTGAAAAATGGAACGCAACAAGTGGGTAATGTATTTCCATCGTGGCAAAGCTTCATTTCTGCAATTAGGAAACAATTATATCCTTTGGGTTATAAAGAAAAAGAATTAATTGAATGGCAATCTTTAAAACTAAGAAAAGGACAAACAGTGCAAGAGTATACAGATAGATTTCATAAAATGGCATTGATGTTGGATATCCCTTTACATACACAGGAAACACTTATGAAGTATATAGGAGGTTTACCTACACATATTAGAAACATTGTATTCATGTTTGGACCCACTAACCTGGATGAAGTTTATGTTCAAGCGACGTATATTGAAGCAGGGAAAGCAGGTGTATCAGGGGAATCGTCTTCAAGAAAGAGGACAAGAGGAAGTGGCATGGAAAAAAGGAAAATGCAGTGGAAAGAAAGGAAGGGAAGCCCTCTTGCAAGCATTGCAAGAAAGAGGGGCATGATGAGGACCGTTGTTGGTAGTTGCATCCCGAGAAGAGGCCAAAGTGGTTCAAGGAAAAGAAAGGGAGGTAAACAGTTGCAGCGACAACAAGACCCATAGACTTGGGATCAGATTCAAGTGACAAATCTAAGGCCTCATTGGTTGGTATGACAGGTAAAATTGGTGAAGGCATTGATTGTAGAAGTAACTTGTTTCATATAAGGACCATCATGTGACACACTAAGATAGACACATTAATCGACAGTGGATCTCAAGCTAATCTAATCTCAGAAGAATTGGTTAAGCAATTGGGGTTAAAAACACAAGTACATCATAAGCCTTACACACTTAAATGGATAAGAAATCATCATCAACTGCACATAACAAAACAGTGCACAATCAAGTTTCAATTTCATCTAAGTATGTGGACGAAGTAACATGTGATGTAGTGTCGTTAAATGAATGTGGAATGGTCTTAGGTAGTCCATACTTATATGATCGTAAGGAAATCTTCTACAGGACAAAGAATCAATATCAATTAACCAAAGCAGGTCAAGATTATGTGGTTCATGCTCATCATGTTAAAGCAAATAAAAAACTTCAAACTACGGAACAATTAAAGAAGGCAGTGCAAGCAAGCAACAAACCAATAATTGTTTCAAATGAAGTAATCGATCTTAAGCAAGAACACGAAATGATTGTTGAATGGAAAATCAATCATAGGTTGCTTCAAGATAAGCTCATGTCATGCAAATATTATAAGTACATCAGCTCATTTGCAGTAGTCTTTTTTATGCTATCATTAGTAATGTTGTATACATGGATGATAGTGGCTCTAGTAAGATGTAACAGGGTTCAAATGGCTAACAATATGTTGTCAGTTGTCATGATTGTGTTACAGCTGGTCTTGATGAGACAGATGCACATGACAAAGTTCAGAGACAGAGGACAAGCCAGGTGGGCTATCCTAAGCTTGTTGACTGGTTAGTAACCTTTTGGGGACCAAAAGTTCCTTTAGTGGGGAGGTGTGATCCAAAATTGGATCCAGGAGGCTTCCTAGGTCTAGAAAAGGCTCAAAAATGAAAGTTCTCATAATCAGATGAAACCAATTCCATTATGAACGGCTCGTCGTGTTGATTCTGACCATATATTTACTTTCTCAAATGAATGTTGTATGCGAAATTTATCACACTCTAACCTATTTCCCAAACAGGGAAAAAGTCAAAAAAAAAAAAGTCAATAGTCAAAAGGTGACGTGGCACTCTCTTGAGGTGACACGTGGCAGTGGCAGAAGTGACATGTGGTAGCACAGGCAGCAGGGTGACTGGACAGTGACAGGGACCAATAGCATGTTGACACATGGCATCGGAGAACAAGAAATGGTGGGGTGCCACGTGGCCCAGACATGGGCTGCCACGTGGCACCCATGGGTTGGTTGATTAGTTGTATGCAAAAATAATATTGGAGTGGACAGGAATTGAACCGACGACCTCTCCACAATGTAAATCCTTCACAATGGTCGAACCACCAATGCGCCATATTATTTCTTATTACATGAAACCCAATTTATTATAAATAAAGTGTATTGTTTTAGTGTATGGGCGGAAGGGGGATGGGGCTAAGCCCCAACCCATGGTTTGTTTAAACTATGTGACCACCAAGCATCGGGCGCAGGCACTTTTTCCTTAACCACCCAAACGTGCATTTATTGCAACCTCCACCACTCAAATCGGAGATAACGGTATGTTGGGTGCATTATGAGGGCACGGTCCCATGGGGAAGCAACACGTGACCGAGTTTTATGGAGTAGGGGCCAGCATGCATCCCCTAGGGGGCTAGCACTTGGCCACATGAGAGAATATTCCCATGTTTTAAGTGTGCACTCCAGGTCTAAGGGGACTTAGCCTATAATATTTGGAAAAGTGGGTTTATTTATATAGTTTGGGATTGTTAATTGATTTGTATGTCTGTAATAAGAGATTTTTGCCCATTTTGGGAGATATTGGGCTCTTTTTAAGCCCATATTTTGGGAGGAAGTTGGGGATGGATAACCAACTTTAGATCTATAAAAACTGGGCATGTTTGAGGCCATGGAGGACAGTCAAAGCAGAGTTATACTGAAGCAAATCCAAGCCAAAGCCATTTTTATGCAGGGAAGTTGTTGAGGAGCAGACGCTTGCGGACCATTTCTGGGAGCTACACTCAATCTTTTTCAGTGTTGTAAGTTGTGTTGGACTAAGGTTGAGAAGAACACAGTGAGACCAGTATGAGATCCATTTGTTGTACTTTTTATGTACTTTTCAAGCATTGAAGAATAAATAAAGAAGCCTCCCCCACTAAGACAAAGGCCCGAAGATGTAGGCAATTTTGTGTCGAACTCCGTTATCAATTCTCTTGTTATGGTTTGTTATTCTTATTGCTTCAGTTCAGATCTGTATTTTTTATTATGGATGTGATATATTCTCTCATCTTCATCCTCTTTCATTAGCATCTTGAATGGTTAATAATCACATGCAATTAATAACTCAAACATAGTCATTAAAAGATCTTTTCGGATCAAGTGGGGACGTTACATTCCCCTCCCCTAGATTTTTTGACATCCTCGGTGCACATTATGTTGATATACATACACAAATTTAAATCATAATACTAAGAAATAAAAATTCTACAATTTTACAACTCCAACAACAATTTCAACCAAAAACTCATGTTCCTCTCAACCTGCTAACCCGAGGCATGTACCCCCTTTACTACTCTCAGTCCATTGGTTTATACCATTCTTTTTTCATGCCCCAATGTAGGTTGAATAGGACTCTCAGATGTGGTTCTGGAACTCTAGGTGCTCAAAAATGGAGTCTTTCATTCTTATATTTTATTTTCTTCGAAATTGTCTAAAATTTGTGGGTATTCTTCCCACGTGTTTTCTTTGTGCTCTCATGTAGCATCTTCAGGATCATAGAAGGTCCATTAAACATTTACCAACCCTATGGATTTTTTCCTGGTCACTTTGACTTCCTGGTCTAGGATTTGTGCTAGTTCCACCCAGAAATCCCCTTCGTGTTCCACATGGATCGCAGTCCAATAAATTATGTGGTTAGGGCCAGGCACATATTTTTTTAATAATGACACATGAAATACATTATGCACTCTTATGGATGCAGACAACGCTATCATGTATGCAACTGGCCCTATCTTTTCTAAGATCTCAAAAGGTCCAAAATATCGTGTTGCCAACTTTGGGAAGCTTCCTAATCTTAGCAAACTTCCTTCTGCCTTCACTTTTAAAAATAGATGTTCACCCACTTTAAAATCTCTAAAAACTCTATTTTTGTCTGCATATATTTTCTGTCTATCCTGGGCAGCTTTTAAATTATGTTTGATTTTTTCCATCTTCTCTTCCATTTCCTTCAACAAATCTGGCCCAATAATTGCTCTATATACTAGATTATCCCAACTCACTTGTGTGTTACACTTCCCTCCATGCAATGCTTCAAATGGACTCATTTTCAATGAGGCTTGATACCCATTATTGTAATAAAATTCAATTAACTGAATATAATCTTCCCACTTTGATGGTTGGTCCATCACATACATTCTAAGCATGTCCTCAATTATTCCATTAGTCCTCTCTTTTTTCTTATCTAACTTTGGGCGATATGTTGTACTGAGATTTAAATTTGTCCCAAATCCTTTGAACAAACCCTTCCAAAAATTGGATGTAAACTCAGGGTATTTATCTGAAACTATTGCTTTGGGCACTCCATTTAGCATGGCAACTTCCTTCATGTATATTTATGCAATATTTGTTTCCTTGTGTATAGTCTTCACTGAAATAAAATGTTCTACCTTAGTTAATTTATCCACCACCACCATGATGGAATCATGTTGCTTCACTATTATGGGTAGCTTTGTAATAAAATCCATTGTGACCACTTCTCATTTTCATTCTATAATGGGAAATGGTTGTAACAACCCTAATGGATTTGTATGTTGTGTTTTCACCTTCTGGCATTCTAGACATCTGGCTATGTAATTAGCCATTTCTTTCTTCATTCATGGCCAAAAAATTTGGCTTCTTACAACTACAATTTTTTTCTAATATCTTGGGTGTCCGACATATGGAACATTGTGCATTTCCATTACTACTATATTTGTCAACTCACTGAAATTTGGCACATATTTTTTTTCCTCTATACACGAGTATTCCACCCTCTTGTAATATTTCTTTTATTGCCAAATATTGATAATTTGAATTTTTTGTTGCAATAATTTTATCTTTCAAATCATCCATGTACATGCTAATGGATGCAATATGCATTTCATGATCTCTCTTGTTGAGTGCATCAATCATTTGATTCTATTTTTCTTTTATGTGCTTAACTTCAAAGTCATATTCACTCAGAAATTCAATCCATCTAGTTTGTCTAGCATTTAATGTAGGTTGTCCAAACAAATGTTTCATATCATAGTGGTCTATCCTTCGCTCAAATTTCCTCCACGTGAGGTAATTTCTCCACATTTTTAGTGCATGTACAATTGTTGCTAACTCTAGATCATGGGTAGGATACTTCCTTTCATGTTCTTTTAATTTTATGGACTCATAACATACCACATGATATTTTTGTGTGATGACTACATCGAGCCCTTCCTTGCACGCATTAGTGCACACAAAAAATTACGTATCCATATCTGCAATATTCAATATTGGCACACTTGTCAAGATGTCTTTCAGTTGCTAAAATCTTTCTTCACACTGGGAAGTCCATTCAAATTTCACTCATTTATTTTGCAAATAAGTGATTGGGCTTGCAATATTTGAGAATCCTTTTATGAATCTTTAGTAATAACCTGTAAGACCTAAGAATGATCTAACCTATGTGACATTTCTTGGTGCTATCCATCCTTTAATGGTCTCTTCTTGATATCAAATGCTATCCCTTCTACGAAAATTATATGCCCCAAGTAGTGAATCGTCTTTTGATCAAATATGCACTTTTTTAGCTTAGCATACAATTTATGCTCTCTTAAAACTTGCAACATAATTCTTAAAGGTTTCTCATATTCCTCATCTGACTTAGAGTAGATGAGTATATCCTCTAGGAACACAATCACAAACTTGTCCAAGTATTCCCTGAACACTCCATTCATCGGGTACATAAAAGATTTCAGTGCATTTGATAACCCAAAAGGCACTATCGTAAATTCATAATTCTCATATCTTATCTGTAATGTTGTCTTGTTGATATCTTCCTTCTTTATCCTCACTTGATCATAACCCGATCTCAAGTCAATCTTGGAAAATATTCTTGCACATTTTAGCTGATCAAATAAATCATCAATCTTTGGAAAATGATATTTGTTTTTTATGGTGACCTTATTCAGCTAACTGAAATCAATACACAACCTTAAGGTTTCATATTTATTCTTCGCCAAAAGAACTAAGGCACCCCAAGGTGACACGCTTGGGCTTATGTACCCCTTCTTTATCATCTCTTCAAGATGCATTTGCAACTCCTTCACCTCTGGTGTGCCCATCCTGTAAGATGTCTTGGACAACAAGGTTGCTTCTGACACCAAATCAATAGAGAAATCAATGTCTCTCTTTGGTGGCAATCTTTGGATTTCTCCAAAAACATATTCAAAGTCCCTTAATACTGGCTGTGTTGGATCATGTTGTCATTGATTCCAATGGTTTGATTGATTGATGTCAAGTGATTGATTGATGTCAAAGGATTGATTGATTGATGATTGATGTAATATAATATGTATTGTCCTTGATGAGAATGCATAGATGAAGATGGATC